>ML660201.1:48264249-48516662 GCA_007570785.1 Antilocapra americana | reverse complement strand
CTGGGAAGGGGGTTCCAAGACTGAGTTGCCCCAGGAAGGCCTGTGTGACAGAGGCTGGACCCTCACAGATGGATCCACATCGGGAAGCAGGGGACCTTTTGCCAAGCCAGACAGATGAGTCACATGTGGACGGGGTGATGCCTCGGCCTCTCCCAACAGCCCCCACGGGCACTGACAGGATAAAGTGTCAGATAGTGCTGCTTCCAGGGACGATGTGACGATGTTCTCCAAGATTCATGAAGCATCACCTGGCAGGTCACTGTCCATCCAGCCGGGATGTTTTCACCCTCTCCTTCCCGGCAGACAAAGCGTGGCCATGGTGTAGGTATGGATGAGGTAGGTTCCTGGAGCAGCAGGCTGGGAAACTTTCAAGGTGTTTTCTTCCATTTCTCAGTCTCCACACGGTCAGTAGATTCCAAATGAAACTGAGGATAGGGCATTGAGTAGGAGTCAGAGGTCAGAGGCAGTGCTAGTCTGAGACTCAGAAACTGGAAGAAATGTGACCAGGGTGATCATGGGGCCAGCAGGATGCTCCAAGGCAGCACCAGACACAGAGTCAGGCTGAAGTAGCCCGTTGAGTCTGTATGAGAGGCCTGACTCACTCTAGCGATGAGCCAATCCTTGTAGAAACTCACTTCTGTATAAACTCCTGGGTACCCGCGGCGGCCACAGCCAAGGCCCCAGCTCACTATCCCCACTTGGACCCATGAATTATTAAATTCACAGACCAGGGGACCCCCAGAATCTCCCTAAAGAGAAAGAAACAAACACAGTGATGGGGGAGGATCAACGTCACAGCAGCCTTGTAGCACTGCAAGGCATTGGGAAGATGGACATGCATGGGGCTCCCCAGGCACCTCTAGGGCTCCCCCAGCCCTAGGTTTCCATGTGTATGAGATCTGAGAATTCATAACACCTACCAACGTTGTGTATGCCATCAATAAAGTCTACACCAAAAACTGAATATTCTCAAAGAAAATGTATGTACTCTGAGATATTAATAATGAATAAAATCCTTACCTCTATACACTGTCTGTCACTTAGAAGAGGTTATAACACGTGACTTGTATTATTGGTATATCATGCCTGACTCTCCCCTTCTCCCCTGTCTCCCTCTAGGCAGCATTAGGTCCCCTCTCTACTGAAGCATCAGGTCAGACCAACCTGGCAGAGCCTTGGTGGCTTGTTCCCTTAAACCCTCAACTGGAAGACAGGTGGCAGAGGCACTGCCAGATCATGTAGGTCCTACTGCCTGTGGATGAGGTCCATCTGGGAGGACAACCAAAATGCAAAGGCAGCAAAGGGCCCACGAACTCACCTGGCAGGCATCCTTTCCTTCAGAGCTGGTACCACAGACAGCCCCCTCCTTGACCACATTAAATTGACTTTCCAACTTTTCTTTGAGCACTTCATTACAAGTCTCATAGCGAAGAATGCTTAGCTCAGCCTCCTGAAGCTCTAGTGGAGCATCCTGTGATACGTCTGTAGAGAGAACTTAGGAGGAGTTAGATCTGCCTGGTGGGACAAGATAGGTGTCCCCGGTACCCACTCTGGGACTCAATACAGTGTGTTCGCATACAGACACCCTCTTAGGGGCAGTGGATACTGTTCCCATTTGACACTACAGGACATGAGGCCCAGAGCTGACATGGCGAGGGGAGTGGTAAGAATCAAAACCAGGACAGGTAGCGAAGAACTGATAGAGGCAACCTGAGAAGTCTGAGCAACACTAGCAATAGCAACTGGTGTCCTGTCCATCGGCAAAGTATTTTTAGTTTAGAGCAGGATCAGATTCTCAAGACACATAGTGCCCCAAGAGTACCAAACCCACCCTCTCCCCAGGATAAAAGTCTCTACAGTCCCTTCCAGAGGCATTCAATGGCCTCTTCTCAGTCACAGGAAGCTCCCTGTCCACCAAGACAAGTACTTCCAGTTGGGACAGATCAACATCCCCGAGTTTAAAACTCCACCCTGGAGAGAACCCACTTTGTCGCTCAAGCCGCCAGGTCCTGACATACTAACAAAAATTTGTAACACCGTCAAATCACTCCCACCAGCATCTTCTCCACCCTCCTCCCTTACCTATACTTGCTAGAAAATTGCCTCCCTGTCTCTCCCTTTAGCTTAGCGGCCCATACCTGGGCACCAGGCAGCCCCTTCCCTAGCCCAGGTTTGCTGCCATCTTGCTCCACAGTCTCACCTTCTTCCTCTAGTTTTCCCCATCCAGTCACCCAGCACTCTGTACCAGCTTGGACCATGAAACCCTTTTCAGGGAGGCACACGGGTTGGATGCTCGCGGAGAAATTCACAGGGAAGGCGAGCAGAGCAAGGGCAATGTCATTTTCGATTATTCCGAGAGGATTAAAATGTTTGTGGATAACGATGTCTTGGACTGGGACCGTGACTGCCACTGTGGAGCTTTGCTGTATGGCTCCCATCTTCACTGTGTATTCCACATGGCTGCAGAGAGATCCTGGAAGCTCTACACTCCCCTTCCACATCTTCTAGGCTCCCAGCCTGGTCCTATCTCCAAAGCCGCTCATCAGTCACCTCCCTCCCTCCAGCCCACATCCCTTCCCAGACCCCTGATCCAGTGGTTCTCAAAGTTTGGTCCCCAGATGAGCAGCATTGACATCACATGGGGGCTTGGTAGAAACACAAATTCTCGGGTCCCACTCCTGACCTACTGAACCAGAATCTCTGGGGTTGGAGACACACAGTTATTGTTTTAACAAGTTCTGTGGATGTACCCATGCTCGTTAAAGTTTGAAACCACTGAAAGTAAAGCCAAATTGATCAGCTACAGTCCATTCCCCTTAAATATTTCCTCTTGCAAGTCTTTGCACACATATTGTTTCCCAACTGGAATCTCTCCCCACTTTTTGCCACTTGACTTGAAGGCTAACCAGCACAGGCTTTAAAAAAAAAAAAAAGTGGCTTTGAACCTGATTTGGGGTTTTGACTTTCCAGCCAGTCAAGGACCCTAACGTTACCTACCTCTGACTATAGCCTGAAGAGCTATAATCAGGGACTGTGACCCCTGGTTTCAGATGAGGAAGAGGAAGCTCAGGAAGGGGTTAGGACTGGCTCCAGGCCACACAGCCTGATCTGAAGCCAAAAGCCCAGAGCCCCCAAAACTCACCCAAATATGCAATGGGCCGCGGTCAGCACCCACCGACTGGCAATGAGGGAGCCTCCGCATATGTGTTTTTGATTGATCTGCAGGCTGACCTGCCACGGCCACTTCTTCTCTGCAGCCGGCCTTCCACCAACTATCCTCGAGGTCCGCTGGCCACATGCTAGAACAGGTCAGTGAAGGGAGAGGACTCAAAGTAAAGCCACTAACATCACCACCTCTAGCACCTGACGAGCCTCGTAAGTCTCAGAACCCTCAAATCAACGCCATGTCCCCTCCGAGCCCCAGGTCAGGTCTGTGTCCCCCTAAGACTCCTCAGAGAATGGCCTTGTCCTCTCAGATCTCAGGGGCAGAGTTGGGTCTGCTCAGATGGCCCAGGGAAACATGTGCCCCCTGAGAGTCTCCTTCCCCAGAGTGGGGGCACCCGCCCCTCACCTCAGGCTAGTTCTCTGCCACAGGGTTTGGCCAGGAAACATCACCTGAAGGAAAGAGGGGTTTTTTGGTCTCTCTTGGTGCCTGTGGGGGTGTCACAGCCTTGTATGAATCAGAATCACTTAAGGTAAACGCCACCAAATTGGGAGCTACCAAAGTCATACGGGATTCAGGGGCCCCAGAAGTTCCTGAGGCTCCTGGAGAAGGCAGCTTCCAACGGCGTGCTCTGGGGTCCTCGCGGCCACCCCTCAAAGTAGATGGAGAGGGTGAGGGCAGAGGTGACCTGCCCTGCGCCTCCTCCCCGCCCACCAGGGCCTCACTGAGCCAAGGTTGAAGGGCCAGGAGCCAGACCAGGAGGCCCAGGGAGCCGCTGCCGCTCTGGAGGACACCCGGAGATGCCATGGCACCTCTGGTAGTCACTTCCAGGCTCTGCGGCGCTCCCTCGCGGCAGCTGCAGGCCTGCCCTCCTGATGGTGGGGAATCAGGGCTCTGTGGAGGGGAAACCCATCCCGCCCCGCCCCAGCCTATGGGATCATCAGCGGGGCGGGGCCTGAGCCAGACAGGACCCCGGGATTATGACTCAAGCAACCCCTTAACTCCTTTCCCTTCCCCCGTTCTGAGTGGACTCATTAATGAGTGACTCCCAGATGCCCAACATCCCTGGCCAAGGTCCTTGGCCACAGAGAGGGGCAGCCGTGCCACCGCTGCACAGAGATACGTCCATCACCCCCTGAGGGGCTGGATTAGGCCTTTCCTGGCATTTCCCTCCCCTTCTTGTTGGCACCAAAAATTTAAATTCCTCAATATAAATGCTGCACTGAACGTTAGCAACTTTTAAAAATCGACATCCACATGAAAAGAGTCATAGGTAAAATGCAAATTAAAATCACAGTGAGATATCACTACATATCTAATAGACTGGCTAAACTTTGAAAACCGTGACACCACCAAATACACGGATGCAGATATGCTGGACCATTCACACACCGTGGTAGGAACGTAAAATATTATAGCCACTCCGGGAAACAGATCACCAATTTCTTATAAAACAGAATGTGCAATTACCATATGACTCAGTAATTGCACTCCTGGGCATTTATCCCAGTGAAATAAAGATTTACGTCCACACTCATACAGGCACAAACACACAAATACTTTTACAAATGTTTATAGTGGCTAAATTCATGGTAACCAACATCTGGAAACAACCTTGTAGTAGACAGAATAATGACTTCCCAAAGAAATTCCCATTCTAATCACTGGAACTTGTGACTATATTACCTTACATGGCAAAAAGAATGTGATAAGATATAAAACTCTTGAGAAAAGAAGATTAACCTAGATTGCATACATAAAAGTGGCCACAAGCTTTGCAGTTCTTCCTATCAAGAGACAAAATCAGGGGCTTCCCTAGAGACTCAGTGGTAAAGAATCTGCCTGCCAGTGCAGGAGACATGGGTTTGATCCCTGATCTGGGAAGATCTCGCATGATGTGAGCCACCAAGCTGTGGGTCTCAACTACTGAGCCTGTGCTCTGGAGCCTGGAAGCTGCAACTACTGCGCCCACATGCCGCAACTACTAAGGTCTGCGAGCCCTGGAGCCCATGATCTGCGACCAGAGAAGCCACTGCAATGAAAAACCTGTGCACTGTGACTTGAGAGTAGCTCCTGCTTGCCACAACTAGAGAAGAGCCCACACATCAACAAAGACTCAGCACAGACAGCCAAAAATAAAGGAATGAAATAAGTTTTAAAAATGACTAGGAAGAGAACTCAATAGATTTTTTTTAAAAACAAAAAAAGAGAGAGGCCAAGTCAGACTGACCGAAGCAGCCACATCACTTGGTCTATGTGCTGTGCTGTGCTCAGTCACTTCAGTCATGTCCGACTCTTTGCAATCTGACTGCAGCCCGCCAGGCTCCTCCGTCCATGGGATTCTCCGGGCAAGAATAATGGAGTGGATTGCCATGCCCTCCTTCAGGGGACCTTCCCAACCTAGGGATTGAACCCACGTCTCTTACGTCTCCTGCATTGGCAAGAGAGTTCTTTACTACCAGCACCACCTGGGAAGCCCCACTTGGTCTATCAGTTCAGTCACTCAGTCATGTCCTACTCTGCGACCCCATGGACACAAGACTTCCCTGTCCATCACCAACACCCGGAGTTTGCTCAAATTCGTGTCCATTGAGTTGGTGATGCCATCCAACCATCTCATCCTCTGTCGTCCCCTTCTCCTCCTGTCTTCAATCTTGCCCAGCATCAGGATCTTTTCCAGTGAGTCAGTTCTTCACATCAAGTGGCCAAAGTATTGGTCTATATGACCTGGCAAATTCTATGGTGCTAGAGTTTGCTGTGGTGAATTAAAATACTTGTAAGAAGTCTTTGCTATGTCCTAATTAGATAGTCACAGTATAGATCCTTACAGTTCTGAAGCAAGACCACAATCTCTGCTGCAAAGAAACTATATTCTTTGAAAAGCAACTTCTGGCACACTACTGAATCCTAAAAGGAAACTAAATGCCAGACCACAAGGCAGTATGTGACTAAGAGACCAGTGCCTCCTATCATAAGGTGAATATTTAGCCAAACTAAGTCATAAACTCAGTTGGAGAAAGCAATTCATCACTCATTGGAAGCCATATATTTGGGATTATATCCTGGCAGGTCTTGAAGACACAAGTAAACTGTGCAAAGAAAAGGCGTAGCCGCCACCATCCCCCGTCACGGCACTTGTCTGTAGGGAACTGAAGCTTCTCCGTCAGTTCACACCCATGGCCCGATAGGCGGTATCCTATGACCAATTGACAAAAGAAGAAAAAACCTGGGCCTGCTTCACAGATGGGCTCAAAATCTTAGTGCCAGCTGAAAAGAGACAGCTGTGGCTAGAACCTCATTGAGTAGTTACATATACACATGTATATTCTTTATATAGCTAGCACTGCCTGCTGATAATGCCTTTGCTGACACCACCATCAGTGGAGTCATGAAACGTGTAACTTACCATCATGGAATCCTGAGTAACATCACCTGACATACAGGGGCCTGCTTTTTGATCAGGAAGGTGCCAAGCAGGTACCTGACTAAAGGATCACTGGAACAATCATAAACTTCATTATATAGAAGTTTATCAAATATTGGAAAGGCCTCTGTATTAGTTTTCCCTGTTCCATAACAAAGACAAATTCAGTGGCTTAAAACAACACACAGTTACTATCTTACAGTTCCTGCGGGTCACGAGTCCAGGCACAGTTTACCTGGGACTTCTGTAAGGCTGCAATCAAGGTGTCAGCCAGGGCCAGGTTCTCATCCACTGAGAGACTTGACTGGAGAAGAGTTTCCTTCCAAGCTCAATCAGTTGTTGCCTGAATTTGTTTTCTGTTGCTGTGGGACTCATGGCAGCTTGCTTTTTCAAAGCTAGCCAGGGAGAGACAGACACACAGAATGAGTCCTCAGCAAGGTAAGAGTTTTACATATTGCAGCATAATCGTAAGGGTGACATCCCACTCCTGAAATCAATCAATCCAGATTCACTTCTCAAATGTCCTTGATGGGGAAGTAAAAATGATTAATTTTATTAAGTAGTGACCTTTCAGTCCACATTTATTTAAGATTTTGGGTAATGAAATGACAATGATGCACAAAGCACGTCTGCTGTATAAAAAAGGAGGATGTTCACTCAAGCAAACTACATCTGTTAAGCTGAATTATCAGCTTTTATCATGAGACAGCAGTTTTACTTAAAAAAGTGACTAATAAATTGTGGTGATTTAGACTTACATATTTGGCAGACATATACTCAAGAATGAAGTGTTTTTAAAGAGTCTGAAACTTTTAAGAAAACAACTGACAGTAATTGTTGCCAATGGTAAGATTTTAGCTTAGAGGTGAAAAGTTTCAGAAAATTTATATTTGCTATCATGAGTTCAACAACTTTCCAATAATTAAATACTTTTCTGACAACAGTAGTGGTAATGTGAGTATGATTTTTTTGATATTGTGTAATGAAATGTGTCAACATTTGAGAACTCTATATAACAAACTGAACCAATATTTTTCAATGATTTACAAAATTATGCATAGTTTCCAAAGATCCATTAGAAGTAAAAGACAGACTTCTAAAGTTCAGTGTGTCTTCATATCCTTACTTGTCATCTGTGCCTTCTTTCTATAAAATGTTTGCTCATAACATCTACTCAGTTTTACATTTGAGCTGATTTTAAAGTACTTTCTGTTTATTTTTTTATGCATCCTAATCCTTTGTTGGAGTGTTGGTGTTGGAGAAGACTCTTGAGAGTCCCTTGCACAGCAACGAGATCCAACCAGTCCATCCTAAAGGAAACCAGTCCTGAATATTCATTGGAAGGACTGATGCTGAAGCTGAAGCTCCAATACTTCAGCCACCTGATGCGAAGAGCTGGCTCACTGGAAAAGACCCTGATGCTGGGAAAGACTGAAGGCAGGAGAAGAGGACAACAGAGGATGAGATGGTTGGATGGCATCACCAACTTGATGGACATGAGTCTGAGCAAGCTCCAGGAGGCAGGGATGGACAGGGAAGTCTGGCATGCTGCAATCCATGGGGTCTCAAAGAGTCAGACACAACTGAGCGACTGAACTGAATCCTTTGTTAGTAATGTGTATTTCAACTATCATTCATAATCATGATTTATCTTTTCACTTGATTACATGTTTTGATGAACAAAAGTTATTTAGCTGTAATGCAGTCAGAAGTGACCATCTTCTTCTTCATCATTTACGCTTTTGGGAGTCTTATTTTTAAAAGCCTTCCACACCCTGGGGTTTTAAAGATACTGTCCTATATTGTCTTCTACAAGTTTTAAAATTTTGTTTCTCATGTTTAGTCTTTTATCCATGCAGTTATTAAATACATAGTATGAGATAGGAATTCAGTTTCGTTTATTTCAACTTAACCATGTCTCCTAATACTGTGTATTGAACAGCTTACTATGCTCCCATTCATCAACAATGTCACCTCTTTTATATATACGTGTCCATAGATACTGAGTCTGTTTCTGGCCTCTCTAGTCTTTCCGTTGTTCAAATTTCCTGTCTCTGTACCAGCACTATGGTTTCTTGACCACCAGAGTGTTTGTGCATCAACATATGAGAGAATGCATTCTCCTACCTCAACCTCTTCGTTAGGGTTTTGGCTACACTTGGTACTCCATACAAGCTTTAAAATAAGTTTGACAATTATTTAAACTGTTCAACATTCTATTTGAATTGCATTAAATCTAAAGACCATCTTGGGGAGAACTGCCATATTCATGGTAATACCCTTTCCTATTCATGAACTTGAGTATCTCTCCTATTTAGATCTTTCTTCACATCTTTCAATAAAATTTCATAAATGTTCCCATAAAGTCACACACATCTTTCAGAAATGCAATTTTATGTTATTCTTTTACTTAATAATGATATGAAATTACTTTATCAGTTTGGACAGTTTGTAGATTTTGGTGGGTTTCTATATTGACAACCGGGTCATGTACAAATAATTATATTTTTTCTATAATGAACATGTTCTCTTTGCTCTTCATGAACATTCTCTCATTCTGTTTGGGTTAGTTCTGTCTTGCTTAAAAAAAACCTAAAAATTATAAATTGTTTTACACAGTCATGATTTTAGATATCTGTTATTTCTTGTTTCTTTGCTCACTTTATTTGTTAAGGTACAGGCTAAAATGTGGTAACAGAGATATCTGAAGATACAGTGGCTTAAAAAAACAAAGGTTACTTCTCTCATACCACTCCAACTATAGGCAACCCAGGTCAGTTTCTGCCACCCTTAAAATGGGCATACACCTCTGCATCCAAGATGGCACCCCCATCTTTCTCATCTTTCACTTTGGGAAGGGGGAAGAGCCAAGAAAGTCTGCCCATGTCCCTTTGAAAGGCACATCCCCCCAAAAGCACGCATTACTTCTATTTATATGTAATGAAACATAAATTAGATGCATGGTCCCCCTAAGTTTCAAGGGAAGCTGACAAAGGTAATTTTTAAGTGGGTGACCACCTAGATCACTCAGGATCCATTTTACCTGTTTGGTGTACCCATCCCCAAACTGCTCTGGTTACAGCTACTAAGAACTCACACCTGCATCATTCTCAGGAGGTTTACCTTTGGGAACATTACAGGAGGTGTCTCATTGCAGGAGGTGACAAGGAGTTGCAATCCTACCTCCGATCCTTCCAGTCATCCCGGCTTCCAGTGTGCCCAATGATTTAGTGGTACTGAGGCACAAAAGCCCAGCTCCTGCACCTTAAGACTTGAAGAATTCTCTAGTTAACACAGATCCCAGAATTATGCTGAGCATAGACTTCACCTATCATCATCTTCTTACTAAACTTCTTCCCCTTGCCTATCCCGTTTCCTTCACACTCATACAAGTTTCCCCTGAAAATAACCCTCTTAAGTGTTTGAACATGAATGCTGTCTCAGAATCTGCTTCTGGAGAAATGATCCAGTGGGTGCTGGAGCTGGCTTGTACCCGTTCACCAGAGCCAGTTGTTAATTTGCAGCAATTTTTTGAGCTGGTTGTTTAAAATTACTATTGTTATTAAAAGTTAAAGTATAAAACCTACAGTTGAAGAAATTACATTAAAAACAAAGGTAATAAATAGTCAAAATCCATCACTTTTGCATTATTTTACTGTATTTGCCTGTGCTCTTGAGGTTATGTCTACTGTAGCTGTATGGTAGAAATTCTGTATAATGGTGCACATCTCTTCCCAACTCCAGACTCAATAATGTCATGTTAATAGCTTGAAATCAGCCTGGATGGAAGTATTTCTATCACGGAAATGTGCAAATGTTACGGGTCAGGACTTTTTTTCCCTACAGAGCAACTTGTTAAATATTTGCAGGCACCTTATGAGAATTACCTAAGGCATCAGGTCATCGCATAAGACATCTACTGTTATGAGAGGAGAAGAGAATGGACTTTGGGGCTAATTAGAATGCCACATCAGCCTATTTTTGTTAAAAGCTGAGGCTAAAGTTTCATACAGTAAAATACATAGATCTTAAATGCACAATTTACTGTAATAAATATATGGGACCCTGTAACCACCATCTCAATCAAGATACAGAAAATTTTGGAGTTCCCTGATGGTCCAGTGGTTAAGAATCTGCCTGCCAGTGGGGACACAGGTTTGATCCCTGGTCTGGGAAGATTCCATATACCACAGGGCAACTACACCCATGCACCACAACTACTAAGCCTGTGATCTAGAGCCCTCGAGCCGCAACTAATGAAGCCAGCATGCCTAGAGCCCAAGCTCTGCGACAAGAGAAGCCACCACAATGAGAAGCTCGTACACCACAGCTAGAGAGTACCACCCTCCCCCACCCCCAGCAGCTCACCACAACTAAAGAAAGCCTGCTTGCAGCAATGAAGACCCAGTGCAGCCAAAAACAATATTAAGTAAATAAACAATTTAAAAAGAGATAGAGAACATGTCAAGACCCCAGAGGGTGTGTCTGTGCCCTCTTCAAATCCATCACAGGCAACTGCCGGTCACCTGTTTTGCTTGTTTGGTCTTCATATAAGTGGAATCAGAATACTGCACTCTTTCAGGTCTGATGTCTTTCACTCAACATAATGTTTTTCAATTTCACTCATGTTCCTGTATATAATGGCCCTTTATTCTCTTTTATTGCCAAGCAGTATTTCAGTGACTATCATTTATCTGTTGACAGACATTTGTTTCCAGATTTGAGCTATTATGAATGAAGATGCTATGAACATTTGCAAGTCTTTGACTACGCATTGTTGCTTCTTTCTTCTACTCTGTGGCTTTTATTTTCATTTTCTTAACAGTGTCTTTGAAAGAACAGAAAATTTTCATTTTGATGAAATCCAATCTTTTTTTCCCTGAATGGTTCGTGCTTTTCCTGTCCTATGTAAAGAATCTTTGCCTACTCAAGGGTCACAAAGATTCTTCTTCCAAGTTTCTTACGTTTAGTTCTATAATCCATTTGGAGTTAATTTTTCTATATAATGCAAGGTAAGGATTGAGGTGCTTTATTTTTTATTTATTTAGTATAGGAATGTCCCATTGCTCCAGCATCATTTGTTTAAAAAAAAAAAAAACTATCCTATGTCCAGGTGAGTTATCTTTGTACCTTTGTTAAAGTCAATTGGCCATTTAAATGTGGATCTATTTCTTAACTCTCAATTATATTCCCTTGATCTGTATGTCTGCCCTTATGCCAATACCACACTGTCTTGATTACTATACCTATATATTAAATCTTCACATCCTGTAGTTCTTTATTTTGGTTATTCTAGGCCCTTTGCTTTTCCACATATATTTTAGAATCAACTTTTCAATTTCTACAACAAAAGCTCAGGCATGAAAAACATTAAATTTTTTCAAATTTGGAAGTATCACACTACCAAATTTCAAAACTACAAAGCTATAGTAACTAGGACACTGTGAAGTTAGCAAAAGAATATACAAATAGATAAGGAATTGAACAGAGTCCAAAAATAGATGCACATATATACTGTCAATTAATTTTTGATAGAGCACCAATGCAAATCAATGTGAAAATAAACATATTTTCAACAAATGGTACTGGTACTGAATAAACATTAGAGAAAATAAAACTTTGTTCCCTATCTCACACTGCATCTCCAAATCTAATAAACCTCAGACCTAAATGTAAAAGCTAAAATTATAAAGCTTAGGGAGAAAAAATAGAAGAAAAATCTTTGCAACCACAAGTTAAAAAGTGAAAAAAAGCAAGCCACAGAATTAGGAACCAACAATAAAAAAAAATAAGCATCTTGATTTAAAATGAGCAAAAGAACTAGAAAGATGATTCACAAAAGAAGATATGAGCAACAGTACAGGAAAACGCGCATCATTAGTTACAAGGAAATGCAAATTAAAACGTCAGTGAGAGACCACTTCATACCTGTTAGAACTGGCAATCTTCACCAAGTACTTATGAGGGAGGATATGAACGAAGGTGAACCACCATTTAATGCTAGTAGGAGTATCAGTTCAGTTCAGCCACTCAGTCATGTCTGACTCTTTGCAACTCCCACGGACTGCAGCACGCCAGGCCTCTCTGTCCATCACCAACTCCCAGAGCTTGCACAAACTCATGTCCGTTGAGTCGGTGATGCCATCCAACCATCTCATCCTCTGTCGTCCCTTTCTCCTCCTGCCTTCAATCTTTCCCAGCATCAGGGTCTTTTCAAGTGAGTCAGGTCTTTGTATCAGGTGGCCAAATTACTGGAGTTTCCGCTTTAGCGTCAGTCCTTCCAATGAATATACAGGAGTGATTTCCTTTAGGATTGATTGCTTTAATCTCCTTGCAGTGCAAGGGACTCTCAAGAGTCTTCTCCAACACCATAGTTCAAAAGCATCAATTTTTTGGTGCTCAGCTTTCTTTATGAGCCAACTCTCACATCCATTCATGACTACTGGAAAAACCATAGCTTTGACTAGACAGACCTTTGTCAGCAAAGAAATGTCCCTGCTTTTTAATATGCTGCCTATGTTTGTCATAGCTTTTCTTCCAAGAAGCAAGCTTCTTTTAATTTCATGGCCACAGTCACCATCTGCAGCGATTTTGGAGCCCAAGAAAACAAAATCAGTCACTGTTTCCAGTTTTCCTATCTATTTGCCATTAAGTGATGGGACCGAATGCCTTATCTTGGTTGTTTGAATGTTGAGTTTTAAGCCAGTTTTCTCACTCTCCTCTTTCACTTACATCAAGACGCTCTTTAGTTCCTCTTCACTTGCTTCCATTAAGGTGGTGTCATCTGCATATCTGAGGTTATTGACATTTCTCCTGGCAATCCTGATTCCAGCTTGTGCTTCATCCAACCTGGCATTTTGCATGATGTACTCTGCATATAAGTTAAATAAGCAGGGTGACAATATACAGCATTGACATACTCCTTTCCCAATCTGGAACCAGTCCATTGTTCCATGTTCAGTTCTAACTGTTGCTTCTTGACCTGCATATAGATTTCTCAGGAGACAGGTAAAGTGGTCTGGTATTCCCATCTTTTTAAGAACTTTCCACAGTTTGTTGTGATCTACACAGGCAAAGGCTTTGGTATAGTCAATGAAGCAGAAGTAGATGTTTTTCTGGAATTCTCTTGCTTTTTCTATGTTCCAGATGTTGGCAATTTGATCTCTGGCTCCTCTGCCTTTTCTAAATCTATCTTGAACATCTGGAAGTTCTCAGTTCACATACTGTTGAAGCCTAGCGTGGAGAATTTTAGGATTCACTGCTTTGCTAGCGTGTGAGATTTGTGCAGTTGTGCAGTAGTTTGAACATTCTTTGGCATTTCCTTTCTTTGGGATTGGAATGAACAGACCTTTTCCAGTCCTATGGCCACTGCTGAGTTTTCCAAATTTGCTGGCATATTGAGTGCAGCACTTTCACAGCATCATCTTTTAGGATTTGAAACAGCTCAACTGGAATTCCATCATCTCCACTAGCTTTGTTCATAGTGAGGCTTCCTAAGGCCCATTTGACTTCACAGTCCAGGATATCTTGCTCTAGGTGAGTGATCACACCATCGTGGTTATCTGGGTCATGAAGACCTTTTTTGTATAGTTCTTCTGTATATTCTTGCCACCTCTTCTTAACATCTTCTGTTTCTGTTAGGTTCATGCCATTTCAGTCCTTTATCGTGCCCATCTTTGCATGAAATGTTCCCTTGGTATCTAATTTTCTTGAAGAGATCTCTAGTCTTTCCCATTTTATTGTTTTTAATCTATTTCTTTGCATTGATCACCTAGGAAGGCTATCTTACCTCTCCATGCTATTTGTTGGAACTCTGCATTCAGGTGGGTATATCTTTCCTATTCTCCTTTGCCTTTCGCTACTCTTCTTTTCTCAGCTATTTGTAAGGCCTCCTAAGACAACCATTTTGCCTTTTTGCATTTCCTTTTTCTTGCGGCCTCCTGTACAATGTTACGAACCTCCATCCATAGTTCTTCAGGCACTCTATCAGGTCTAATCCCTTTAACCTATTTGTCACTTTCACTGTACAATTGTAAAGGATTTGATTTAGGCCATACCTGAATGGTCTAGTGGTTTTCCCTGCTTTCTTCAATTTGAGTCTGAATTTGGCAATAAGGAATGCATGATCTGAGCCACAGTCAGCTCCTGATCTCATTTTTGCTGACTGTAGAGAGCTTCTCCATTTTTGGCTGCAAAGAATATAATCAATCTGATTTCACTATTGACCATCTGATGATATCCATGTGTAGAGTCATCTCCTGTGTTGTTGGAAGAGGGTGTTTGCTATGACCAGTGCGTTCTCTTGGCAAAACTTCGTTAATCTTTTCCCTGCTTCACTTTGTATTCCAAAGCCAAAGCTGCCTATTACTCCAGGTATCTCTTAACTTCCTACTTTGGCATTCCAGGCCCTATGATGAAAAGGACATCGTTTTTTGGTATTAGTTCTAGAAGGTCTTGTAGGTCTTCACAGGACTGTTCAACTTCAGCCTCTTTACCAATAATTTGGAAAACTCTGGAATTTTCTAATAAAGTTAACCATACCTCTATTCTATGAACCAGCAATTCCACTTCTATGTTTATTCCCAAAAGAAGCCAAAGCACATAGGCACAAAAAGTCTTGTACCTGAGTGTTTATCAGTACCTTTATTCATAATAGCCCCTAACTAGAAACATCCCAAACGTCCATCAACAAGAGAATTAACGAACTGTGAAAACACATGTAATGGATAACTATTTAGCAATAAAAAGGAATCAACAGATGATACACACAACAACATGGAAGAATCTCAAAAACAGTATGTGGAATTCAATGAAGGCAGTCAAAAGTTAGAAACTTCCACTTATAAGAGAAATAAATTCTAGGGATGTAATGTACAACATGATGAGTATAATTAACAATATTGTATGTTACATATGAAAGCTTCAAAGAGAACAAATCGTAAGCGCTCTCACGAGGAAAGCTGTATTTCTATTTCTTTAATTTTGTGTTTATGAGATGATGGCTGCTTGCCAAACTTACTATGGTAATCATTTCATGATATATGTAATCAAATCATTATGCTGTATGCTTCAAACTTATACAGTGCTATATGTCAATTATATCTCAATAAAATTGGGAGAAAAAAAGACAAAAACAGTACGTGGAAGGCAGACCCAAAAGAACACTGACTGTATGATTCCATTAATGTGAGATACAATAATCTGCAAATCTAATGTGACAGTAAAGAGAACAAAGGTTATCTCTGGGAGGGGATGATAGGAAGGAATATAAAGGAACATCCTGGATTGATGGAAATGTTCTCCATCATGATTTTGGTGATGTTAACATTGATATGTGTTTGTTAAAACTCATAAAAGAGTACACTGCAATATGTGCATTTTACTATATATAAATTATACCTCAGTAAAGAAAATAATAATAGAGAAATGCGTTGAGATAAGAGTCATTCATCCACATAAACTTCTAACCTTATCAATTTTTAAATATGACCAGAGAAGGACGCAATGGCACATAGTAAAGTAGGAATAAAAATAATTTAGTCTAAGTAAGAAATCACTTTAAAAGCTTATACGCATAACAATCCAGAAATAAAGCTACAAATAATACTAAGTGAATTAAAGTGAGATTTTCCTATGAGTAACTGAGACTCAAGATGATGGTCACTCAATTAAAAGAGAAGTTTATTTCTCTCTTGCATAAAGAGATGTGATGGCAGCTCTATAAATTCCAGAGAGTCAGGTTCCTTCTGAATTTCTGTTCTATACCCTTAACATGTTCCTCATGTTCCAAGATCGCTGCTCAAGCTCCAGTCACCATGAGTATACTCTAGCCAGCAAAGAAGAAAGTGACAAAGGGCTTGTTCTCCTGTCTTTAAAAGGTATCTTTAATACCTTCCAAAATTCATACTCAACATCAATACTTACATTTTATTGACCATAATTTATTGCCGAACTTAAGATAGGTGGGACGGTTGGAAATGTATCCTTTATCCTGGTACCCCATATGCCCAGAAGGAAGGGTCTGAAAGAAGCCATAAGACTGCCAAGTTGACTTTTTTATTCACCTAACTCTTCACATGCACCTCCTCCCCATATGCAAAACGCACTAATCCCCTCCTAAAAGAAGGCAACCTCAAACTTTCATGAAAGAAATCCAGAAACAGTGAAGTGCTCTGCACAATGCCAGAGAGGTAATCTGGGACCATACGGTAGTGAGGGAAACGAGCCAGAGCAGACACAGTGTGTGTGTTAGTCACTTAGTCGTGTCCAAGTCTCTGCGACCCATGGACTGTAGCCCACCAGGCGCCACTGCCCCAGGAATTCCCCAGGGAAGGATACTGGAGTGGGTTGCCGTTTCCTTCTCCAGGGGATCTTGCCAAACCAGGGATCAAACCCAGGTCTCCTGCATTGCGGCCAGATTCTTTACCATCTGAACCACCAGTAAGCACCCCAAACTGTCCCCTCCCTGAGTCTCAGTGCTGTTCTCCATAGCCTGGCCAAGGCAGCCTGGTACCCCAGGCTCCATATACCCAGGAGGGGAGCAACAGAAACACACAGAAAAGTGGGCTGACGTTTGGGCACAACGCCCTGACCCGTCTCTGGCTTCCAGTCTTCTCTCTCATTTCCTTCTTCCCAGATGCAGTGGCTAGCAAACTCGCCTGCCAAGCTCCCTGCAGAGATGCTAACGGCTACGAGGAACACAGCAGCAGGACCCAATGGCTAAAGCCATCTGTCCACTCACATCAGTCACTTTACTCCAGGGTTTTAAAAGACCATGAACACTTTCCTAAGTTAAATGTGGGATAAGTTCTCTTCAGGGACCCCAGACCAGTAGAGATGCAGAACACACACACGACTCTCCAAACATTTATTGGGTTGACATCAGAAATCTCCACACTCCGTAATACTTCAACACAACTTGGGGTGAGCCTGGATGTGGCCACTGGGGCCCTGGGAAGGGGGTTCCAAGACTGAGTTGCCCCCGGAGGGCTTGTGTGGCAGAGGCAGATACTCACAGGTGGATCTACACTAGGGAGCAGGGGACCTTTTCCAAATCCAGATAACTGAGTCAGATGTGGACATGGCAAGGCCTCCTGGCTCTCTCCCAACAATCACCACACAGACTGGTTTGATAAAAGCGTCAGATCTAACACTGCTTCACTGGTGGTGATGTCTCTTCTTTGCCAGATGTTCCCCATGATGTGGATGAAGCATCATGTCCACCTGGCAGGTCACTGTCCATCCAGCTGGGATGGTTTCACCCACTTCTTCCTGGCAAGCAGAGCATGGCCAAGGTGTAGACATGGATGAGGCATGTTCCTGAAGCACCAGGCTGGGAAACTTCCAGGGCTTCTTGCTGTCAGCTCTCCGTCATGTGGATCTCCACAAGATCAGTGGATACCAAATGGAATTCAGGAATCGGCACTAAAGTAGGAGTGGGAGGTCAGAGGCAGGGCTAGGTGTGAGACTCAGAAACAGGGGGAAGCATGGACTAGAGTGGTCACAGGGTCACCAGGAGGCCCAGGGACAACACCACACACAGCAATAGGAAGAGGAGCACCACTGGATACACAGAGGCAGCCTCGTTCACCACTGCAACCAGCCACTTAGCGTAGACGGCAGTTTCTGTATAAACTCCAGGCGTGTTGTTACGACCACAGCCAACGCCCCAGCTCACAATCCCTACCTGGACCCATGTGGTACTGTATCGACAGACCAGAGGGCCCCCAGAATCTCCCTGAAAAAGAGAAAGAAATCAAGCTGCAGGGATGGAAGAGCACCCACATCAGGGCAGGCTGACTGCAAAGCAAGACACTGAGAGACAGGCACCTGTGAGCCTTCCCCAGACATCTCCCAAGCCCAGATTTCTGTGATTATAAGAACTGAGAACTGAACAGTCATTAGAGAATTTGAGTATCCTCTGAAGATATTATGACTGGCCATTTCCTATACTACATGCATGTGTGCTAAGCTGCTTTAGTCATGTCCGACTCTCTGAGCCCGCCAGGCTCCTCTGTCCATGAGATTCTCCAGGCGAGAATACTGGAGTGGGTTGCCATGCTCTCCTCCAAGGGATTTTCCCAACCCAGGGATCAAACCCAGGTCTCCTGCAGCTGCTGTACTGCACACAGATTCTCTACCCCTGAGCCACCAGGGAAGCCCTCCTAACACTTCAAATACCATCTCTGCACCGAGCCCCTTAATCCATACACCTAGTCGAAGTGTCTCTAGAGCTCCTGACCATATAGCCAGCTGCCTCCATATATTACGCTACACTCTCAAGACATCCCACATACGCATCCCAGCTCATGCAAACACTGCACATCCTTTTCCAAAACTGCTCTGGTGCTCCCCACCAACCAGTGCATCAGAAACTCAGAGTCCTCTTCAAGCTCTCCCTCACCCCCTCCTCACGTGCAGTCGGTCACCAACAACTGGTGACAGTGTGGTGGAGATACCCTCTAGCCCTCCGTGAGCCCAGGTCCCACCGGGGGCTCAGCACCATTGCCCACACGGAGAAAACAAACTCCTGGCCTACAGACCTGCCTGGACAGGACCAAGAAACACAGCACAGCACTGCAGGCCACACATTCTGACTCCAGCCCCCGACTCTGGCCATATTGGCCTCCTCGTTGCTCCAGACCTGAAACCCATTCCCTGCACATGACCAGTGCTTCAGACCTTGAGCCCCGGACTCTGCTCCCTCTCCCAGCAGCGATGCTCTCCTCTTGCCAGAGTCCAAACACTCATCCTCTGACACCTGTCCCCTGTCCCCTGCTCAGGAAGGCTGCTCAGGCCAGAGGGGAGGCTGTGGGCTCAGGGCTCCTACAGGCACTCCCAGGGGGACCTGGAACTTATGTCTCTGGAGGGACCACATCTGTATAATAAGATGTATAACGTCTAGGCGGCAGGGTTGTGAGCTGGGAAAACAAGCTAATGTGGGTGAATGGCACCAGAAGTGTGCATAGAAAGAACTCAGCTACAGGAAATACATGATTGTCATCATCACCCCCAACTTCACTGCACCCTGGCAGCACCCCCAGGATGTGGGGCTCCTCCCTATTGGAGCAACAGGCTCCACGGGTATCTTGAGGGGTTCTCCCCTGAATCTCCTTAAGTAAAGGCTAAAAGATAAGGTGGGAAATAACCCAGGCCTTGTCACTGGGGAACAAGGATACTTTGAGGGGACAACTTCAATACAGAGGTGGCAAGGGACCCGTGAACTTACCTGACAAGAATCCTTTCCTATACTATTATAGCCGCAGACCACTCCTTCTTGTACTACATTCTTATTTGTTTGTAGGGCCATCTGGAGCAGCCCATTACATTCTTCATAGTACATGATATATTGGTCGATCTCCTGGAGAAAGTCTGCCACAAGTGGGCCTTCTACAAACAAAGAAGAAACTCAGCAGTGGGTAGATCTGCACAGGTGAATGATAAGCCCCCAACACCTTGAATCCCCCTTGAAGAAGGCATTATAGAGGCTACTGTCCCCATCTGACAATGTAAGAAACTGAAGCCCCAAGCTGACAAGGGGAGAAGAGAAGGTAGGAACCAAATCCACGACAAAATAAGGAAGAGCAGATCAGGATAGGAAGAGGCAAGCCTGACCATCGTGAGAAATGATAACCAAGCATCTGTGACTCTGCGTATCAATAGTAATAACGAAAGACATCCCATACATCAGCAAAATGTCTTTACTTTAAAGCAGAATCACAGATGCTCAGACAAGGAACACCTGAAAGCAACAATCCAGGCTCTTTGCAGAGATAAGAGGCCCTACAGGCTCAGCAACAGGGGTCTTCTGGCTCTGCCAAGACCCCCGGGACAGGAAGTTCCCTACACACCAGGGCAAGTACTTCCAGCAACAGACAGCTCTGACTGGCAGACAATTCATCACACCCTGAGCAGAAGTTAACCCTGGAGAGAACTCCAGAGCATCCGGTTCTGTCCCCAAGGAGCCTAAAAATATCCCCCAACCAGCCAGGCACACTTCCCCACAAATCTGCAGAAGGAGACTTCGCCCATGTATTTCTTCTTCAGTTAACAGCTCTGGTTCCCAGGACTGGTGCCTTTTATAAATGGCTGGCATCAAATATTTGTGTTGCAACAAAATATCTCAATCAATTTCTGGGCTCCAGCCATTTGGGAATTATCAACCTGGCTGCCCCCTTACCCACCTGCCAGGTGGTCAGCCTCCTCCCACCCCACCACTTTAGGGCTGTTGCTTACTCCAGGGATAAGGCTGCCCCCCTCTACCCAAGGTTACTACCTTTCTCACAGTCTTACCAAATTCTTGCTTCCTTCCCCATCCGGTCACCCAGCACCTGGTCCCAACTTGCACGTGGAAAATCTTCTCAGGGATGCATATAGGCTGGATAAGGCCAGTGAAATTTACAGGGTAGCGGAGCCGGAGAAGAGCAAGGTCATTTTTAACGGTTCCACTTGTTGAGAACTGAGGGTGAATGACGATGCGGCTGACAGGGACCACCAACCCTGATAATTTACCCTGGAGAGTCCGATCTCCCATCATGACAGTGTACTGGTGACGGCTGTGGGAAGAGGACACATCCCTCATAGAGACCCTGGGAAGCATCTTTGTGCCTTTCCACACACATCAGCTGTTTCCCAGCCTCCCTCACCACTCTCTCCATCCCCCCAAACCCCTCCTAATGACTCTCAAAATTGATTTGCTCACCCAAACAACTGGTTTTGATCATCAAATTAGCATTCCTAGTAACAAGACTACCAAAATGCAGAATCTCTCCCATTTTGATTGTGCGGGCTTTGGTTTGGTTTGGGTTTTCTATCAACTTGCAGGGCAACAGAAACTAAAGGGCGTCTGAGAAGGGCAAGACTCTTGCATCTCCGCTGTCATTACTCACCTTAACATACAGTGGGCGGCAGTCAGCACCCACTTCTCTGTGACGAGGGAAGCTCCGCACACATGTCTGCCGCGGACCCGCAGGCTCACCTGCCAGGGCCACTTCCCTTCCTCGCTCTCCTGTCCTCCCAAGATTTTCAGGAACACTTGGCCGCACGCTGGGGTGTGGACAGGGTGGCAAGGAGAACCTCTGAGAAACAGGCCTCGACTCCCGGGAGCCCCCGAGACAGCCAAGAAGGCCATGGCCTCCTAGGCTCCAGGGTAGCGCATCCAAATCCGCAGGCCCTGGATCCGCACACGAGGCGCACGGCCCCCCCTCGGGTTCCGCAGCAGGGCTGCGCTCACTCAGACCCCAGTCCTCCCAGCTCCCGGGGAGCAGCCGCTCCCACCCTGGCGCCTCGGCCCGCCCTTCTGGACGCCCAGCGCAGAGTCACCTAAGCTAAACTCCACCAACTTGGGGACGTCCGAAGCGCCTCCGGGGGTTGGCTGGACCGCCGTGCGGTTCTTGGTGCCGCCTCCCGAGGGAGCTGGAGAGGGCAAGGGCGTCGCAGACCCAGCCTCCGAGGCCTCCGTGAGCCAGGGTTGAAGGAGCAGAAGCCAGAGCAGGAGGCTGTGGGGGCCGCCCGGGGACGCCATGGGCTCCGCGACAGCCTCAGCGCTCTGCGGCGCCCCCTCGCGGCCGGCAGCTGAGTAGCGGCACGGGGACCGCCGCGCATCTCGGCGCTGCGAGCTGGCCTGAGAGCGCACAGTCAGGCTCTCGCTCCAAGGTCCTCATGCTAGGCTGTCTCCACCCAGAAATCAGCCCAAGACCGAAGGGTTAGAGTCCATCTGAGGAGACTGGCTTTGCTAGGGGCCTTCCAATTTAATGTTTTTGAACTGTGGTGCTGGAGAAGACTCTTGAGAGTCCCTTGGACAACAAGGAGATCAAACCAGTCAATTCTAAGGGAAATCAACACTGAATACTCATAAGAAGGACTGCTGCTGAAGCTGAAGCTCCAATACTTTGGCCACCTGATGCGAAGAGCTGACTCACTGGAAAAGACCCCGATGCTGGGAAAGATTGAAGATAAAAGGAGAGGAGGGCAACAGAGGATGGATGGTTGAATGGCATCACCAATTCAAGGGACATGAATTTGGGTGAACTCTGGAAGATAGTGATGGAGGGAGGCCTGGCATACCACAGTCCATGGGGTCGCAAAGAGTTGAACACCATTTAGCGACTGAACAACAACTAAAAGGCTGGTGCTTCCTGACACCCCCACCCTTCTTGGTGTGGTACCTGGCCTGGAGCTGGTGAGGATGGGCAGTCTAAGAATTTGAGAGGAGGCTTAATTCTCCATAATAGTTCCTTAAGGCAGGGCCTCATTCACCAGACCTAGACTTGGAGGTAGGGGGACTGCAGATGAAGTGGGTTGGACCAAGGACCTGGCTGCCATGCTCTTTCCGTCATGGGGATTCCTTTTAAAATGAGCCTCCAGCAAAGATACCTATGGGTCTATCTATTCTTATTAGCTCTGTGTCCCTGATGTCTATTTGTCTCTGTTGCTTAAGTGCTTCTACCAGGGCTCCGCCTCTCTGGGTTTCATTATTCCTGTCGAAGTGGGGCGGGGGGGACAATACTACTAATGTTTGAGTTTCAGTACTTCCCACTTTTTCCCAGCCAAAAGAAGACTGCCAGTTACAATGTTTTTGAGGATATGGGTGTTCCCCTCATAATTGATTTTCAATGTCTTCTTGAGGGGGTTATTTTATAAATCTCTCTCTCAACTTTAAGCCAGGGAATTTCTGGCATATCAACTTCCTTTTGTATAGTCCACTAATGCATTCAGGTTCAAAATAACCCAATAAACAGGTATCCATGGAATCATTCCTACTTGCCTGAACCACCAAACTGAATTCCAAATTTCTAGCAAGTGTGTGCTTTATAAATTTGGTCCCAACCCTATCCAATCAAGAATCCCTCAAATCCAATCCTATACATATACCCCTTGTTTGTCCCAATGTAGATCAGCAAAATCTTGCAGTTCTTTTTGTAAGGAAGCCTTCTACCCTGCATTATACTTTGCCCCTGTCCTAGAGCATGCGGGGATCTTACACTAGTTATTAGGTCTAGAGGCAGTAAAGACTGGGGTGGTAGAGGCAGAGATTTGGTGTGCCCTTATTATGTAGTCTACTCATGTGAAGTCATTACAGTGTCTCTAAGGCAGAGAGACCAGCCTTATCAAATGGGAGGAGGCACTGCTTCTGTTAGCAAGGGAGGCTCAATGTGGCTGGGGCTCAGGGTGTCCTAAATCTATCCAAATGTATACCCCCTTGTAAATTTTCAGGGTCTCACTCCCAAATCTATGGCCTAGCTTTTTTGTAAGAGTGCTGATGAATCTCTTAAGTCATGCTGAAATTCAGCAAACCCCAAAATCATGAGCCCCAAACCCTGTGCTCCACAACAAGAGAAGCCACTGCACTGAGAAGCCCACTAGCCACAACTGGAAAAAGCCTGCATGCAGCAATGAAGGCCAGGTGCAACCAAAATGAAAGTAATTAACTTTAAGACAGAAAAACCAATTGCAAATTTTCTATTAATGGTGAACTACAATGATATTTTATGTGTTTCATCATTGTGTTTTGTGTTGTTGTTTTTTTGGCTGCATGGCATGTGGGATCTTACCTTACTTCCCCAACCAAGGACTGAACTCGCCCCCTGTATCGGAAGTGCAGAGTCTTAACCACGGGACTACCAGGGAAGTCCCTGTGCATTTCATCTTTAAGAGTGCCTTTCATGCAGAGCAGTGTAACCAAATGCTGCTATTAACCCATGAACACATGGCTTGGAGCAAAAAAATCTTCACTTGAAAGGTATTTATTGAGTTCTTTTGGATTCTTCTCCTGTTGTTTGCCTTTTATCCTGTCATTACATTGCAAATTAGTCACTTCATTGACGTTTAAGTGGAAGCCACTCAACCACGTTAAGTAGACTTTTGAAATATGTAAATCTCCTTTGCACTGACATTGAGGTACAAAAACTGCTTCTGGAACAGTAATAGAAAACTCAGAAAATATCTACTGCAAATGTGCATGGAAATGCCTATCTTACATCTTGTTTTAGCTTTGGACAGCAGAGGGACTTTATAAAGTAGCTAGATACAACTTGTGATTCACAAAATGTTACTTATCATCACATTGATTTACCACAGTATAGATAATAATGGGCTTCCCAGGTGGCACAGTGGTAAAGAATGCACCTCCCAATGCCGGAGGCAGGAAACACAGCTTCAATCCCTGGGTTGGGAAAAATTCCTGGAGTAGGAAATGGCAATTCACTCCAGTATTCTTCCCTGGAAAATTCCATGGACAGAGAACCCTGGTGAGCTACAGTCCATAGGGTCGCAAAGAACTGGACACAACTGAGCAACAGTGCGCGCACACACAAACACACACACACACACACACACACACACACACACACATAACAACAAAATATTAATAAAGGATTGGGAAATACTGCTACAAGGTACTTGCACTACCTAAAAAACTAATACCATTATTTGAAAGAAGAGGATTTATCTAAAGATATTCACTGTAAACTCAAGGGAAACTAAAAAAAGGTCAGTAAGTATAAGTAAGACAACAGTGGGGTTTCTCTGATGGCTCAGCGGTAACAAATCTACCTGCAATGCAGGGAACACGGATTTGATATGTGGTTCCAGAAGATTCCCTAGAGGAGGAAATGGCAACCCACTCCAGGATTCTTGCCTGAAAAATTCCACGGACAGAGGAGCCTGACTGGCTTCAGTCCATGGGGTTGGAAAGAGGTGGACATGACTGACTGACTGAGCATGAGCATGAAGACAATAGTGAGGGAAAAACAGAATCATAAAAAAAAATACTCCATTAATGTAAAGAAAAGGAGAAAGAGAGGAAAAGAGAAAGAAGAAACAGGACAAACAGAAAACAGCAAGCAAGATGGTAGATTTTAACCCAACAATAACAGTACTTATACCAAAGGTAAATGAATCTATTGGATTAAATTAGTAGTTTTATTACTTCATGTTCATGTTGTATTATATGAATTAAGACAGACTGTCAAGATTTTTTTTAAAAATACAACTATTTATCCACGTTAAATACAGACAGGTTATAGGGGAAAGTGTAGAATATAATACATAATGCAAACGCTAATCAAAAGAAGAAATGGCTAGATTACTATCAGGTAAAGTCAATATCAGAACAAAGAATATTCTTGGGGATAAATAAAGACATTAATTGCATAATGATAAAGTCTAAATATGTGAGGATCCTAAATGCAGCTAGTAACAAATCTTCAAAATTTACAGAGCAAGGGCAAAAACAGACATTATAACCACAATTAGAATTTGGAACTTTAACACGTCTTTCATAATTGACAGAAAAAGTATACAGAGAATTAGTAAGCATATATAAGATCTGCAAAACACTACCAGTGAATCAGACCTAACTGACGTCTACAGAATACTCTGTCCTAACAGCAACAGAATATACCTTTTTTCGAGTACACATGTATCACACACCAAAATAGAGCATATTATGGACGAGTAAACAAACGGCAGCGAATTCAAAATTAAATTGTACAAAATATGTCTTCAGATTGTAACAGTATTAAGCTAGAAACCAATAATATAAAAATATCTAGAAAACTGCCAAATGTTTAGACAGACATTAAAACTTTGATTTTGTACTTCCAGAATGGCCACATCGTGAGGAACTTGATTCTCTCTTTAGAGAGTGGGCTATTTATAACTGGTGAAAATTATTAGAAAAATAACTATTTAAGTTCTCTGGAAATTGGCCTGAGAGGACACACAAAATTGAGAAATATTTATGCAAGAAAATCTAAAAAATCTTGGTGAGAACGAAGAGTTCTTGGCAAGAGTCTGTGGAATGTGAGCCATGACCAGCTCCCATTCCCACTCCTTAGCTTCGTATTATGGAACTCTGCTCTGGGCAAGTGGCCAAGTCAACGGAGTCTCCCTCTCTCCCAACTATGGTTTCACTGAGAAGTAGATAGCTGTGTCTTTCACTCTCCCAAGACCAACTGCAGAAGCTCTATTCTAGCAGGCACGACTAAGAGAACCAGAGCTTCCTTCCCTCACTTAACTCCTACTCAGAGCAGAGGTTCTACTCCAGGCGGAGCAGACTAAGAATCCTGGGTCTTCAGTGGCCGCCCCCCAGCTCCCTTGCAGAGCAGAGATTCCACAGCGGGAGCAAGGGAGATATAATCTCTCTCTCTAGTGCCCACTCCTGGAACAGAAGTTTCACTCCAGGAAAAGCAGGCTGCCATCCGCTTCCCTAGCTCTGCTATAATAGCTCAAACATCCTGCCCGGGAGAACAGGCAGGCCGAAAGAAGTGCTCTTGACTCCGGTTGAAATAACTGAATTTATTATCTGGTACAGAGGGTGGAGAAATTCATGCCTAACGGCATGTTAAGAGCAATAGAGATCTTCCTGGTGGGCAGTTAAGAGAATGTCAGTAGCTCCATGATGCTAGCGACAGATTAACAGCAGATTAACCAGAAGTTTAAAAGAGCAAACCAGTGAAAGTGGCGGCCAAGAAGAGTTCTCCTGGAAGCACACTCATCCCCGGGGGTCTAAAACACTGTGTATGCGCTAGGCTGTGCCAACTCAGGAACAATAAGAGCAGGAAGTAGGGGTTTCCCCGGTCGCTCAGTGGTAAAGAACCTGCCTGCCAATGCAAGAGACACAGGTTTGATCCCAGTTCCGGGAAGATCCCACAGGCCCCGCGCCACAACTACTGAGCTTGTGCTCTAGAGCCCGGAATCCGCAACTGCTGAGCCCAAGCACCCTAGAGCCCATACTCGTCAACAAGGGAAGCCGCCGCAATGGGAAGCCCACGCACCACAACTAAGGGTAGCGCCCCCTTGCCGCAACTAGGGAGAACTTCGTGCAGCGACCAAGACCCAGAACAGCCAAAATAATAAATGAAATGATAAAAAACATAACAGCAGGAAGCAGAGAAATATAAACGTGCTTCCCAAACCAAACACAGATCTATCAGCAGAGGGCAGAACTCTTGCTAGTTCAGTGGATCAAAGCACAACCTCTGACCAAATACTGCCTGCACAATGAGCTTTTCTGACCCAGGGGCAACTCCTAAAAAGCCCAGCTTAAAAATAAAATCACACTCATCCACAGTTGGCTGAGAGGCAGTGCACATACCAAAGGCTGTATCTTTTAAGGAATGAATGGACAGAGAATTTCCAAGTTTCTAGTCATCAGATGAACACGTGGGGGAAAAGTAAATTCCCTAAACGGTGAAAACAGTGTCCAAGACACGCACACATTTCCAAAGGTAAACAGTGAAAATAAAACTAACCAAAGGGGCTTACACACAACCATTGACCAATAAGAGGCTTATGCTGATCCATGAGTTAACATTAGGAAGCCAGACTACAAAATAAAAATAAGGAAAAAAAAAAAACCTGAGCAGGGATATCAGAGGCTGCAAACTGAGGCGGAGAGAGACTTCACAAAACTCTCTCACACAAATACTAAATAAATAAACGACCACAATCCGGGGTAAGTAGGAATCAGTATCCAGGTTTGTTACACTACATTATCTGTGATGTCTGCTATTCAATGAGAAAATTACAAAACATACAAAGGGACGAAATAAAATTTTAAACATAAACTTCTTTCTCTGCCTATTTGAGCCACTACCCCCTCATCTTTAGAATGCATTGTATATCTGCATCATATAGCTAAATCCATTTTGGTGAGTAGACATGGAAATGCCTACTCACCAAAAGAAAAGCAATTTCCTCCTGACACCAGAAGGTAACTCCTCAGGAGATAACATTCCTTTTTCAATCGTGTAAGAGGTCACAGTAACCCTCTAACTTTGCTGGACTACATAAATTGTCAATATGTGATGCATAAACCTTTGTCTCAAATCTTATATAACTGTACAATGACCTCTAAGAGGCAGAACAGCACAGTTGTCCGGAGAACTTTCTGATAGACTCTCTCCTGTATTATAATCCTCAGGTTGGCTCAAACAAAAGTTTCCATTTCTTTCTTAGATTGACTGATTAATTTTCTTGTCAACAAAAGATACAGGAAAGTTTAACCAATACATAGGAAAACAAGCAGATGACAGAAAGTATCTTTTAGGTATTCCATGTATTGAACATAGTAGACAAAGGCTTCAAAATAGTTATTTCAAACATGTTCAGAGAAGAAATATAAAATATGCATGCACACACATACATACACACATGTCATCTCAACTGAGGCAAGAAAGCATTTGGCAAAATTTAGCACTCTTTCATGATCAAAAAATAAAATTAGTAAACTATGAATAGAAAGAAACCTCCTCAATATGGTGAAGACCATATATGAAAAAGCCACAATGAGGGGCCTCCCTGGTGGCTCAGTGGTAAAGAAGTTGCCTACCAATGCAGGAGACATAGGTTCAATCCCTGGTCCAGGAAGATCCCACATGCCACGGAGCAACTAAGCCTGTATGCCGCAACTACTGAAGCCCGCATGCCTAGAGCCTGTGCCCCACCACAGGAGAAGCCACCTCAGTGAGAAGCCCGAGCGCTGCAACTAGAGAGCAGCCCCCACTCACGGCAACCAGAGAAAGCCTGCGCAGCAGTGAAGATCCAGCCCAGCCAAGAATAAAATGAGTAAATAAGATTATAAATATAAAAAAGAAAACCCCACTGTGAACACCATACTTAATGGCAAAAGACCTAAAGCTTTTCCCCTAAGATCAGGAATTAGACAAAGAGTCCCACTTTCACCTTCTATTCAACATAGTATTGAAAGTTCTAGCCAGGCAATTAGGCAAAATAAAGGCACCCAAACTGGACAGGCAAAAGTAAAATTCTCTCTGTCCACATGATCTTATATGTAGAAATCCTTAAAGATTCCACACAAAGAAAAACCCTAATAAACAAATGAATTCAGAAAGGTTGCAGGATAGAAAATCAACATGCAAAGATTTGTTGCATTTCTATACACTAATGGTGAACCATCAAAAAGGAAATTAAACCAAATATTAACCAGAAATCAATGACAGCTTAAATATCAAACTGAAACTTTAAAACTCCTAGGGCTGCCCCGGTGGCTCAATGGTAAAGAATCCACCTGCCAGTGTAGGAGACACGGGTTGGATCACTGATCTGGGAAGATCCCACACGCTGCGGAGCAACTGAGCCCGTGTGCCACAACGACGGAGCCCGTGCTCTAGAGCCTGTGCTCAGCCGCGAGAGAAGCCACCGCAATGAGAAGCCCTCAGACTGCAACTAGAGAAAGCCCGAGAGCAACAGGAATCGAGCACAGCCAGAAATAAGTAAGATTTTTAATACTCCTAGAAAAATGTTAAGGGCAAAATCTGTGTAACCTTGAAGTAGGCAAATATTTTCGTGAAGTAATGCGGCTTAGTCGCTCAGTTATGTCCGACTCCTTTGCGCCGCCATGGGCGGTAGCCCGCCAGGCTCCTCTGTCCATGGGATTCTCCAGGCAAGAGCACTGGAATGGGTTGCCAAGCCCTTCTCCAGGGGATCTTTCCCACCCAGAGATCGAACCTGGGTCTCCCGTGTTTCCTGCATTGCAGGCGGATTCTTTACCTACTGAGTCACGGGGGGAGCCCCTTTGTGAAGTGGACACAAAAACAACTGATAGGGAAAAAAATGGATAAATTGGAGTTTATCAAAATTAAAAAATTCTGATCTTTGAAAACTACTGTTGAAAGAATGAAAAATTCAAGGCAGAGACTGAAAGAAAATATTTGCAATACATCTATAGGACAAAATATTTGTATCCAGAAGACATGAAGAATTCTTACAACTCTATAAGAAGACAAATGGCCCAGCAAAAACAACAAAAGCCAAACACTAGTGACAGGAAGCAGAGCAGTGGTTGCCTTGGGCCAGGGGCAGAGGGAAAAATGAACAGTGAAGGGACACAAGGGCACTTTCACAGGGGATGGAATTGTTCTGCATTGATTATTGCAGCTTTACAAATATGTCTCTCTCTCAATGCTCATCAAATATGTGCAATTTACTGCACTTAAAATACACCTCGCTAAAAATCGTTTTAAAAAATAAATAAAATTAGGATTAAAAAAAAGAAATTAACCAGTCCTTTTGCAATTTATATCAAAAAGAATAAAATACTTAGAAATACATTTAACCAAGAAGGTGAAAGCATACTGAAAGCTACAAAAACTTCCTTTAAGGAAATTAAAAGATTTAAACAGAAAGGCATCCTATATTGAAGAATAGGAAGATAGAACAGACAGCTCAGGAAAAAAACAAACCTCACATATATAGTCAAATGATTTTCAACAAGGGTGTCAAGAACATTCAAAGAAAAGAGGATGGTATTTTCAACAAACTGTGCTGGTAACACTGTATATCTACATGCAAAAGAATGAAGTTGGACCCTTACCTTCCACAATATACAAAAATTAACTCAGAATGGATCAAAGACCTCAATGTAAGAGCTAAAACTATAAAATTATTAAAAGAAAACATAGGAGAACATCTTCATGAGATTGGATTTGATGGTGATTTCTTGGATATAACTCCAAAAGCACAGGCACAAAATAAAAAATAGATAAACTGGATTTCATCAAAATAACTTTTGTGTTACAAAGAACACTATTAGTAGGGTTGAAAGATAATCCACAGAGAGAAAATATTTGTAAATCATATATCTGATATGGGATTAGTATCCAAAACACATAAAGAACTCCTACAACTCAATGACAAAAACCCCAACAACCCAATCCAAAAATCAACATAGGTAGTGGGATGGGGAGGGTGGGAGGGAGGCTCAAGAGGGAGTGTGTATATATATATATATATATACACACATATATATATGTAAGTATATATACACACTTATGGCTGATTCACATTATTGTTATGGCAGAAACCAACAAAACTTTGTAAAGCAATTATCCTCAAATTAAGATTAAAAAGAAATAAATTTAAATGAACATAGAAATTGAATAGACATTTTTACAAAGAAGATACACAAATGGCCAGTAAGCACATGGAAAGACATCATGTCTTTTACCCAACATCACTAATCATTAGGAAAATACAAATCAAAACCACAAGATATTATTTCATATCCATTACGATGGCTAAAAATAAACTATCTAAAATCAACAACACAGAAAATAACAAGTGTTGGTAAGGATGTGAAGAAATTGAAACCCTTTGCATTGTGGAGAGGGGAGAGGAAGGAAGGAAGGGGAGAGAGTAGGGAGGCAAGCAGAGGAGAGTGCAGGGAGGGAAAGAATGAAAGAAACAGAGCTATTTATACACAGGAAAATCAAAATGCATCATTTGTGGAAGATGCAATTGCCTTCTAAAACAAACCCAAACAAACCACCTGAAAAGTTAATAAAACTATACAAAAACAAACTAAGAGGGCTGGGGGAAAAGATCAATATACAAAATCAATAACTTTCTATCTGTAACAATAATAAATTAGAAAATGTAATACAAAAAAAGATATTGCGTTAAAGATAACCGCACACATTTTTTTTTAAATACCTAGTAACTGGCACAAGGCTTTGCACCATCTGCCTGTGTTCCTTTGATCTTTTCTTTATTTTTTTTAACTTTTTATTTTGCTTTGGGATATAGCCAACTAACAAAGTTATGATAGTTTCAGGTGAACAGCAAAGGGACTCAGCCATACATATACATGTATCCATTCTCCCAACAAACTCCCCTCCCATCCAGGATGCCACATAACATTGAGCAGAGTTCCACATGCTATATATACTGTAGGTCGCTGTTGGTTATCCATTCAAATATAGCAGTGTGTACAGGTCAATCCCAAACTCCCTACCCTTTCCCCCATCCGTCTCCCTGGCAACTGTAAGCTCATTCTCTAAACCTGTGAGTCTGTTTTGTAAGTTCATTTGTATCTCTGACCCTTTCTTACCACTCTCTTCCTCATTCACAGGGCTCCAACCCTACTGGCCTCTTCCATGTGCCTCACCAGCTCCTGCCTCCTAGCCTCTGCATTGGCTGTTCCCTCTGCCCCCAGGTAACCACACAGCTTATTTCCCCACCTCCTGGGTCTATACCAGGATCAGTAAATTGGTCCTGTAAAAGGCCAGATAGTAAATATCTTAGGTTTTGTGGGTTGAGAGACAAAAATCTAGCATATGCAGGTACTTAGATAACAAAAAAGAAAATGAATTTCCAGAAAATGTATATTGATGGAATTCAATACACAACCAGAACTGAGTACTGGTTTTTTGTGGGGGTTTTGGGGTTTGGTTTTTTGGGGTTTTTTTGGCTTTGGTTTTGGGTCATACAGGTCTACTAAGAAGAATGGAATTCTTTAGGGGGATAACGTCAAAATTAGTGTTCCCTATCATGGAAACGATTGCAAATGCTCTTCTGGAAAAACTATTCCAGGCTAAGAGAGGTGAACCAGATTTGGGCTGTACTCAAATGTCACCTCCTCACTGAGGCTCTCCCAGGATACCCTCTCAAAAAGCGTGCCCCTCTACTCTGCCCTCTTGATCACCTTTATCCTCTAATTTTCTCCTTGGCACTTCTCACAACTTGAAATACTATACATTTTACCCAAGTATATGTGGGCTGTCTTCCCCTTCCATACGTAAACTTTCTGTGGACAGGGTTTTTATCTGTCTTGTCACTGCTGGAGTCCCAGCACCTGAAACAGGGCTGGCACACAGCAGGCACTCAATAAGCATCTGTTAAATGAATGAACAAATGAATAAAACTCTGGTGAAGAGAAATGAGCTAATACCTGTAAGAGATCAGAGCACTGCCTGGCAAATGCTTCGCTCGGTATTGTTGTTACTGTTGTTCCTTTCAGCAGGGGCCCAAGCATCCAGAAAGTGTAAGCCCCAACGCAAACAAATCTTCCAGCCACCAGATGCGTCCATCCCTCACCTATCCACCTGCTACAACCCCTCTCCCTGTCTCCCTGCTCCCCAGAGGGTTCCTGTCCCTCTACTGAAATCTGTGTCCTCCTCTGCCTCTTTTTGTCCCTCAGCTACAGATGGGGCTTCAGGACCAGTTTCTCCAGTGCCTCTAGCAGAGTCCCCCTCTCACTGCCAGGGACCCCTGAGACCCAACTGTCTGGTTCCACTCTCCATTCTGTCCCCGACCTCACCTCTTCACTGCCTAAGGATTCTGCCCCCCATCTCTCAGCCTGACTAACTGCACCTCACTCTTTGCTTTTTCCTCTGCAAAGCCTTTCCTGACACCCTTCCCTCACGGGGTGTCCTCAGCCCTCTATGCTGGCCCTTCACTGAACACTGTCATTCCACCAGGACATCTGTGCTGCCCTATTTATCTCCACGCAGGCCTTTCCTTTACCTCCCCAACTCCGCTCCAGGAAGACCTAGACCTGACCCAGGGCCCCTTAGCTCTTGAGAGTCCCCACCTCCTGCCCTCTGGAGATTACTTGTTCCTGGGGGTCCCCCTTGCCTGGGGGTCCCCCTTGGTCTCTAATTCCAAGACAGCCTCATCCTACAGGGGAGGAAATGGGAGGTCAGAGGTTAAGCGGCTTGCCAGGACCACACAAGGAGGCAGGAGGGAAGCGGGACCCCGGGCAGGGCTGAGGAGGAGGGGCGCTGGCAGCACTGGGCTGGGGTGCACAACGCGGCAGGCAGACGGAGGGGCAGATTTCTGGATGAGCCAGCCGCTGGGCTCGGGCTGGAAACCAGAACCCCTCCCCTCCGCAAGGCCAGGCGTCAGGGGCTCACCCCGAGGCGGCTGCCCGCCCCCACAGCGGCCCCCGCTGGCCCACCGCCAGCCGTCATCCCCGTGAGGTCAGCCACGGGGCCGAGATTTCGGGGAAATACCAGCTCCTTATTAAAAACAGGCGGTGGTCAGGCCCCTGCTGCTTTCCCAGTAGAGACTACGCTGTTTGTTCCAAGAGGAACAAGAGTGGGCAGGGCCGCGCGGGGGCCAGGGCCGCGGTACCTGGCGGAGGGTCCAGGGGGGCCTGAGGCCCTGGGGGTGAGGGGGGCTGGCCCCCCACGTCTTGGCGAAGGCGGCCGGTGAGGGGACTGCCACCAGCATATGGCCGCTGGGTCAGGGGCCGGGACCTGACACCGCGCGGGAGGCAGACGTGACTGGCTTCGCGGCCGCTGGACCGCAGCTCCGAGCTCGCGAGCGGGCAGCGCCGGAGGCGCGGGCGCGGAGGAGGGGTCTAGGCCCCGCCCCTTCCGGGCGCGGCCCCGCCCCCGTCCCGCGGGCGCCCGCTCCACCGCCAGCCGCCGGGCCCTGCAGGGGGCGCCAGAGGGCCGTCCTCCGCGCTCCGGGCGCCGGCCGCCGGGCATCTGGAGCGCGTTAGACCTGGGCGGCCGGCGGCGGCGTGAGCTCATCCCGGCCGGCCCGCTGCGGTTTCCAGGCGCGGCGGAGGGAGCAGAACACAGAAGCTCCGCGCCGCTGGCCCCGCCGGGGAGCGCGGCGGGAGCCGAGCTCCTCCCGGGATGTGGGTGTGAACCGGGGGCGGCGGCAGTGTGCGTGTGTGTGATGTGGGTGTGTGTGATGTGTGTGTGTGTGTGCGCGTGCACCAGCGATGAGCCGGCTGGGTGACACATGGCTGTGACTCCAGGTGCCCCGCCCCTCAGCCTGTGTCCGTGTGTGTGTGTGTGTGTGTGTGTGTGTGTGAGCACCAGCGATGAACCGGTCCATTGTGTCCCACAATGCCGGCCGGGGTCAGTGCCGGAGGTGGCCAGGGGGCGGGGTACCTTCCCCAATAAGACATTCTTCCTGGTCCCTGCCCCATCCCCTGCCTACCCGGATTCCCGCAGGACCTTGGCATTCATTTCGTTCAGGAAGCAGGGAGAGACTCCTTCACACAGAACCCTGGTGAACGGTGGCACACACGTAGGTCCAGACTCGCACGAGGAGCACACACTACATAGGAGAAAACTTCCTGTTGGCAGGGCTCCACCAAACTGGGAGGGCCAACAGGCAGGTTGCAAAGTAGTGACAAGGTTTGGAGGGGCCTCTTGGTGAGATGCCCCCACCTCTGCCAGGGAAAGGGAGCAGGAGGGTCTGGAGGTCACTGAACCCTGCATCTTGGGGGCTCCAGCTCCCTACAGTGGGCTCTGAGGATACTACACAGGATGTGAAGGGCCTGGGGACCCCAGGACTCCCAGGTGCAGGAGTAAGGGTGGGGATACTTGTGGGCAACACACGACAGAGGGGGAAGCTGGGGCTGGAGCAGGCACCTCTGAGCATCCAGGGTTCCCCTAACCCATCAGGCTGATCCTTCCCTTGGGCCCTCACCTCAGGGACCTGCTGTCCCAGCTTTGGGTGGTCACCGCGCCAGCTGTGCTGGAAACTTGGAGGAGGTAGCCCAGCACCCACCAGCCTTCCTGGCTGGGCTCGAAGCTCCATCATGCCATCATCCTGCTCTCCTTGCCCCGCAGCTGGGCAGAGGCTCAGAAACAAAGACCCTGCCCGCAGGACAGGGCACAGAGGTCACTCAGCCTCCTCACTATTGCCCCCTGGGCCCAAAGCACACATTTGCAGGGGGCTGATGATGCTGGGCTTGCTAGGAGCTCTGGGCCACTGTAACCGCACTGTGTTGCCACCTGTGAAACACTGAGGGCATCCTGCCCTGGCTAGGCCTCCAAGAGAATGTGAACTGTATAGGGCTGTGCATCTACTGTGTCCCCAAGGGTCCTCAGCTCCCAAGACACTGGGGCCTGCTGGGTGAGAGTTTAAAAAAAAAAAACTGGAATGACTCTGGTTTGCATAACCAGAGCTTCCAAATTACTTAGCAAAACATGTTTGCTTTTTAATTAACATGTGCTTGAAAAACAATGGTTTTAATTACAGTGGGTGGGGGAGAGAAGGGATGTTTGGGGAGAAGACTGCAAGTTCCAAGGCCCTGGTCAGACTTCTTAAAAATAAAATGGGGCCTTTGCTCCAATCTGGCAGAGGCTGGAAGGCCAGGATCCTTGGGGAGCCTTAGAAACATGCCTACCTGACTTTATCCTCTACAGCTCCCTTTCTGGGCGTTTACCCTTTTGCTGACAGTTTACTCACTTACTCACTGTTTCCTGGGCCCCTCTGGAAAGGGGTGGTTTTTTTTTTTTTAAGAAAGCTGTCTTGGCAGACAGATGAATGGAGGTCCACCAGACAGAAGGAAGAGTATGAACAAAGATGGAGAGTGTAGACCTTGTTGGGGGAACATTAAGTTTACTGGGGAGGGAAGGAGAGGAGGTAGGTGTAGGTGACCCATAAAAAAAGCCAAATGCCCCAGACTGGTGGACTGGAAAGGCAGAGCTGGACCCAGAGCCGCTGAGGTCCAAGCTCTGGTGAAGGGGCCAGGGGTGGTACTGAGCTGGAGCTAGGAACATAGGAGTGGATGGTGGTGAGGCCACAGGAAACAGGAATCGGCAGAGCAAGGGGAAGGGCTGTGGAGACTGGAGACAGGAAGTGGCCTGGGGCTTCGGGCTTGCTGGTCAGATGCTGATGGGCTCCGTGGATTTGATCGGTCCAGCATGGGGGCAGAGTTGACCCCACCATCCTCCAGGAAGGAGACACCTACCCGGCAGGTACTCAGTAAATGCTTGCAGAAGGGCGAGGATGAGAAGATCCATCCAAGTCAGCCACACCAGCTCCTCCTTCTGATCTTTCAGGACCAGTACTGGGGTGCAGCCCTGTATCAGGGGTCAGCATGGAGATGGGGCAGGACCCGCAGCCCCTCACCCATGCTGACAAAGGGAGGTTGAGAGGAAGCTTCTGGGGAGTGAGAGCACCCCCAGGGGTTGGGTTAGGTGACCTCGAACCCCCAGCTCCCAGTGGCCCATCAGGACCCTGTTTCTCATTAGGAGCCTTCTAGCCTTCCCTAGCCAGCACCCCCACATGAAAAGTGCCTCCCTGTACTTAATTCATTATGTGCAGGGTGGGAGGCCCAGTGGGTGGGGGTTATTTTTTCCCCTGAGCTCAGACATTCCTTGCTTTATTATTCTCCATATTTCAAAGCAGCTGTCGCCGCCCTTACCCCCATCCACACCCTCCCACCCCTGCTCCTGAGTGCCCCCAACCCCCTCAGTCCTAAGCTCAGACTCCAGAAGGGACCTCTCCAGGGCTCAGAACAGTAGAGGTGCCCACACCTCCAGCCCCACATAGGAGGGAAACTGAGGCCCAAAGAAAAAGCCCCAGGGCAACCTGCAAGGAACTCCCCCTCTCCCATAACACTACCGTCCTTGCCCAGATTCACCCCTCCAGGCCACCTTCCACAGAGGTGACCTCAGAGCCCTTTGTGGCGCAGAAACAGCCATTGCCTTACGGCACCTGGAGCGCATGCTCCAACAGTTCCTGAGGCCCCAAAAAAATGAGCCCCCACTGGCTCAGCAGCCTTACAGAGGGCAAGGCCCATCCTGGAGCAAGGGATCAGCCTTGAGAATAGCTAGAATGGGGTCAACCTAGTGGATCACAGAGAGGCCGGGTGGGATGGGGGACACTTCTGAGGACCCAGTTTCTGAGAACTAGAGAGGCTTGGATAGATTTTGACCCTACGTCAGAGAGCTGCCTGCCTGGCTGAGCGGCCTCAGCAGGGAGTGAGCTCCCTGTTGCTGGGGGTATTCAGGCAAGCAGCAGCTCATCAGACTTGTCCTGGAACCCATGTTGGCTCTGATGTCTGAGGTCCCTTCCTGCCCAACTTTGAGGTCGGAGTCGGGCTGGCAGGCACCGCTAAATGGAATCAGGGTCCCTCCGTGCTCCAAAATCATAGGCCACAGTGACTGGGCCAGAGCCAGAGTTGGACCCGGCCAGGGAATTGTCTTAGTTCACTACGAGGTCCTGGCACCTGGTGAAGCACAGGGAGCGGAGTAGATGTGCGGTCACTGCACAGTGATGAGTTACATGGGCCCTGTGAGAGTCAGGGGAGGAAGGCAGCTACAGGGGTCAGGGCCTCCTCCAAGGAGGGGGACTCTGTCCACACGGGAGACCCAGGCAGGAGCCCAGGCAGGGCAGGCAACCTACAGGTGCTGGGGACTGAATTTCAAGGTCACTCTTGATGCTCTCACCATCTTGCCCCTGCTGACCCTAGAGCCAGGCCGGTCCACCCTGAGTCCAGGACTTGACGGCCAGATCCTCAGGTGCCCAGGACGGTCGGAATCACTCTGCCATGTGACCCTGGAGCCACAGCAAGCCTGGGGGTGTCCCTCACCTCCAGCTCTACCCTCCAGATCGAGGCCCCCCTTTGGGGAGGGAATGCACAGAATCTGAGCTCCTGAGAGAGGGAGCAGCTGGCTACTAGTGGCCCAAGCCATCTCCACCTAGAGCTGTGGGGTCCGGGTGTGTCACCCTCTTGAGGGCTCCCAGCCCCAGCCCTGCAGAGGAACCCCTGAGGCTCCTGAGATGTGCCCAACTTTCCTTTTCAACCCTCAGCCCTGAGCACTGCTGCTCTGTGCCAGCTAGAAGCCCTTCAGTGTTTGCCCTTCTGCCCCAGCAGCCACCATCCCAGCTCCTGAGCTGCAGAACAAGAGAGGCGAGGCCACTACCACACTGACTTCCCACTAGAAACATGCATAGTTATGGGCATCCAGCGGTTTGCGAACACCTGGAATCTCAGGATCCCAGATATTCCAATGCAGGGAGCTGAGACGTCTTTACTTGTGTGCTCCACCCTTCCCAGCCCCAACCTCACCAGAGCCTGTTTGTCCCAAGGACTCATGTGCACTGCGCCTGCCAAGTCTCCACTGCCCACTCCATCCTAGCTGGCCAGGCCTCTGTTAGTCCTCACGATACAGCACAGTCAGCACCTGATTCAAATGAGCCTTGAACCTGAAAAGGACCTGTCCCATGCAAGGGCCTCTCTCCCACTATTTGGGGAGATTTTTTTCACTGCAACAAACTGAGATTTCCTCAAAACTCAAAATGGATTTGTAAGGTCTTATTTTGCCAAGTTAAGACATGGAAAACAACTGCCACCAGCTACCATCCCCATTGTTTATAAACAAAATAATATTCTTAAGCAAAAAAAATAAAGTAAGGCAGAATGCAATCTTTGACAAACACCCAGCCCCTGAAGATGCATAAACTGAGCTTCATGGATAACATGCAACATGGGCCTTCTTTTTCTCTGGTGAAAGCAGTTTTGCATATTGTCATGTGTTGTGCCCTGGAACTTGGAAACACCCAAGTGCTTCCAACCTCCAGCAGAGCAAGACTCCCTTCTACAGCCTTTCTGATTGAAATAGGTTGCCCTCTGCTTGCACACCCCTTGGGACAGGGTGCTCAGTACCTCTCCCAGGTAGCCTGGGACCTGAGGATGGCATTCTAGAGCACCTTTAAGTGGCTTCCAAGCAAGCCTACTAAGGGAGAGAAGGAAAGAGATGAGGAGGGGAGTGATGGACGAAGTACTGAGAGGAGAGAAGACTGGCCTCCAGACCCAGGGCAGAGGTGTGGTAGGGAAAAGGAGTGCTCATGTCCAGCTGGACCAAAGTATAAAAATTAAGAAGTTGGCCAAGATGTGAGACTTCCCAGGAAGCACTGTCTACCTTACCCCTGGAGCTGCAGAGTCTTCCACAGCCTTTCCCCATTCCCAACCCTCCAGAAAGGCTCTCATTCTCGCCAAGGCCTCAGTAGGTACACAGGTATCCAGATCCACAGGCCCAAGAAGAGACTGGAGGTTGGAAGAAAATGGTGGAATCTCAGGTGTCCACAGCCTGGCTGGGGAGAAGCAGCAGGCAGGGGCCCTTCCCAGTCCTGACCTTCCAGGCCTTTCCCCGTCATGGGGGACCTGGGCCCTGGCTACTGAGAGTGGAGGGGCCTGTTGGGCGGGCGACCCTGGGGAGCCTCGTGTACACACTCACACACACTCCACATTCCAGCTGTGCTCTGTCAGCATTTGGGCAAACCAGGATTGTGTGGCTTTGGGAGGGTGGCAACAAATAACCCCTAAACTTGGGCAAGGGAGGGCCTGGGGCTGGTTGGAAGGGGCTTGAGAGAACCCCAGGGAGGCTCTTCTGTGCTGGGTCACTGGGGTTCAAGGTCTGGGGTTTGCTCGCTGTTCCCTGAGGTGCCTGGGCTCCCTGGGGTGTGGCTGGCCCAGTACCCACAGCAGGCTCACCCTTGCCCCCTCCCCTAAGCCCTCCTCACCACCCAAAACCTCAGAAACAAATAGCAGAGCACTCCGGCCTGGCACCCCCAAGCCCCCCCTTACACAGGGTGAGGGCTGCCCAATTTCCGTTTGCAGCCTGCCCTCCTCCCCCACCTCCTCTCCACACCCCACATCTGACTTTGTACACGCTTTTGCTTGGATCCCTTGACTCTACCCACTCCCCACGACCCAATTTCTCTTAAGATCTCTATCAGCTTTCTGTCAGCCTCTCACCGCAGTGCTTTGATCCCCAGAGTCCAATGTCTCTTGCGCACAGTTTGACTTCCTTCCTCCTGTGACCTGGTAAGAGCTTCCTCCGATACCTGATTTCTTCAAGACCCTACCTGACTTCATTCCACCCCGGCCTGAATTTCTGGCCTTCTTGGCCCCCCATACTCAGTGCTATCTGCTCCACTTCCCGGTGGTGGCCCCCAGATGGTGTCTGGAGAGAAGATGCAAGCCGTGGCAGGCTGCCAAGAGCCTCAGAGAGCTGAGCTGAGACCTCAGAGCAGAGAGGGCTGCTTAGCTCTGGGGTTCTGCGGCTGAATTCTGCCCCTGGCTCCCCAGCCCTCTGATTGCCCCAGTGACCCTCTGGTTCCGCCTGTACCAGGACTGGAGTGGTGAATACTCCTGTCACCTCACAGAGACCTCAGAGATAAGGCCTCAGACCAGATTGGGGGAGAAAGACAGACAGACCCCAGACCACATTCCAGCCAAATGGGGCACATGACCTGGCACCTGAGGCATGGAGGAGACCAGGCTGACCCAAGGGCAAGCCCTTTGCCACCCACCCATCCCTTCCCACCAGCCGCAGGGACACTGGCTGGACCACCCTGCTTGAGGGGGGAGCTGGGACCAGTGTTTATGCAACTGTGGGGAGGCCACAACCTGGCAGGCAGTGCTGCCCGCCCAGCACAAGCACTGACTCAGCAGAGCCCCCCAGCACGTACACACTCAGACACAAGTAGGTGGGCACACTTGTGGACACACGCACACACAGACACAGGGACAAGAAACGCACACATGTGCACACAAGGCAGGTGGGAGGCTGCTGAGCAAGGAGAAGCCTCACTCCCACAGCTGAGTGCCTCCCTCGAGGCCCCCTCCACTCTGACACTCAGACCCACAGTGACCCAAACCCACACGCGGTCCACACAGCCACATACAACGGCAGAATGCCCCCCCGAGTGGCACCACGGCCAGGAGTGGGACAGAGATGTTCCTAGTGTAGTAGAGCCCCAACAAGAGGGGCTGAGTCCCAGACAGGGCTCAGCAGACACCACAGCCCCAGCTCTGCCTCTGCCAGCCCCCCGCAGCCTGTCCACTCTCAGTCTACCCTGGAAGACTGGTGGGTGGGGGCCACAAAGCATCCTGTAGAATGTGTGGGGTATTCCCTTCCACCTTCAGGCCAAGCCAAGTAGGGTAGTAGCTCCCAGGAACTAGGGGAGCCTACAGGATGGAGGGTGTGTTCGGGAGAAGGCTTGGGGCCCTGCAGGACCATTCTGGAAACCAGAGGAGAGGCGGGCTTTCTTGGGAGAGCAGAACACATGTCCCCTAAGATCTCACACCCCTGGAAATTTGGAGGCAGGACTGCTTCCTGCTGGGGAATGACGACAGCAGGTGTGATCCCTGCCGATGGGACTCAGCCCAGGGCGGGCATCCCTGGAAAGAAGAAACTGGGACCACTCACCCAGGTGGCCCCTCGAGACCTTTGAAGGGAATCTCAGCTGTTCCTGGACTTGATGCCCAAGAGCAAGGTGGCTAGGACAGACAGGAGCCGGGGCCTGCCCAGAAGGATATCCGCCAATCAGGTGGCTCTCTTCCCTGACTGGGACCAAAGGGAGACCCCGCTGTCGTCTGTGGAGGTCCTCAAGCATCCATTGGCCAGGGAGGCTAGCCAGACTCCAGCAGAGTCACACACGCATGTGGACACCCCCACTAGAGTCTCTGCTTCCTGCCCCATCAGCCAGCCAGACTATGCACGATTGAAGGGCAGATCACACTCCCCACCCCACACCAGATCCAGGGCTGGACTGGACTGTGTTTAGATAAGGAAAGGAAGAAGAAAGCCTCAAAATCTGCCCAAGGTGTTGCTGGGAGTGTTTTCAAAAATAACCTGGAATCTGATCACTTCACACCACATCCCCTGGACCAAGCATGCCTCTTTGGACTAAGCATGCCTCTTATCTCTCCTGGACCCTCCTGCCTGGGGTCCCTACTTCAGCTCCTGTCTGCCAGTCTGTTCTCCACATGGCAGCTGGTAGAACATCTCCCCAGAGCACACACCAAAGCCCTTCCCATGGCCCAAGGACCCTCCATCACATCCTGTCACCACCTCACTGCACTCTCTGCTCCGGTTTCCACTGGAATGGCTCTTCCCTCTGATACCCTCGTGGCTCCCTGGAGCAGACACTGAAATAGTGCCCCACACGGATGTGCCAGCCTACCTCTGGGGCGCCACCCCAACCAGCAAAGGAGCTGGTGAATAAGTGGTCTGGTTCCCTCATCCCCTCAGTGGGACAACACCAATATCTCCTTGAGGTCCCCACCAGGGCTGAACCCCCAGAATGGTCTGCTCTCAGATGCCCAGGGGAACTCCTTCCCTGCCCAGATGCTTTGTCCTGCTCCCTGAGGCTACCTCCCAGGAACAATGCTTGCGTTCAAGTCCTTGTCTCACCTCTGCTGCTGGGAAAGCCCAGCCTAAGACAACACCATTTCGCCTCTCTTGTTTTTATTTTCATACAACACGTCTCCATTCCTCCCTCCCCGCAACCCCTGGCAACCACCATTCTATCCTCTGTCTCTATGAATTCTAGAAACCTCACTGGAGTGGGATTGTGCTGCATTTGTCCTTCTCTGCCTGGCTTCTTTTACTGAGCATAATATCCTCCAAACTCATCCACGCTGTGGGATGTGTCAGAACTTCCTTCATTTTTAAGTCAGAATAATATTTCACTGTATATATAGACCAACCACACTTTGTTTATGCATTCATCTGTTGATGGCCACTTGGGTTGTTTCCACCTTTCAGCTATTGTGAACAGTGCTGCTGTGAACATGAGTTTACAAATACCTCTTCAAGTCCCTGCTTTCAATTCTTTTGGCTATATACCCAGAAGTGGAATTTCTGGGTCATATGGTAATTATGTTTTTAATTTTTTGAAGACTGCATACTTTTTCCACAGCAGCTGCACCATTTTATATTCCCACCCAGAGTGCCCAAGAATTCCAATTTCTCTCCCTTCTTGCCACCACTTGTTACTTTCTGTTTTCTGGATAATAACCATCCAAACAGGTGTGGGGTAGTAGCTCATCGTGGTTTTGATTTGCATTTCCCTAATCAGTGATGTTGGGCATCTTTTCCCATGCTTATTGTCCATTTGTATATCTTCTTCAAAAAAATGTCTGTTCAGGTCTATGGCTATAGCACCCTAAATGCATCCAATCTCATATAAAGAAATGTCTGTTCAAGCCCTTTGCCCATGTTTGAACTGGCTTGTCCATTTTGTTGTTGTTATTGAATTGTAGGAATCCTTTATATATTCAGGATATTTACTCTTCTCTTTTCACTCTTTGCCCAACCATTGCCTTCTCAAATAATCCCTGATCTGATTATTTAACAGGCCAACCTCCTTCCCAACACAGACACTCTCATGCACACCCTGAACACACACACACACACTGCACAGCGCCTCCCCTGCTTTGGGTCCCTGCCCAGCCTTGATCACTGGTTGAGACACTTTATGGCTTGGTGATTTGTCAGGTTTGTATGAGTGCCAACAAGGTGGAGGATTTGACTGCTTCCTCCAACCAGTGTTCCCAGGGCCTAAAGGCATACAGTAGGTCCTCAATAAATGCTGAAAGGATGAAGGAAAGGTGAAACAGACTCCTACATACACACTCACAGCCCCTCACAGACTCACATGTACCGCCAACACTCGCCACACACGCCGCATACACACACTCTCACATGCAGAATCCTGCCATTCTCCCCATACCACACCAGATCCCCCAGGCAGCCTGATGTATGCAAGCCCTCACACCCGCTCTCACACGCCCGCACACTCACCTCACAGGCAGGCACGCTTATATCCACCTGCACCCTGGGCGGGCTGCCCGGACCTCCTGAGTCCTCCTGGCCTACAGGCTGTTTCCTGCCCTGTGCGACCTGCCCCCCCACTCTGGGCCCTTGATGTCCCCCACACCCCTTACCTCTAGGGCCCCCAAACCTCCCCATCAAATTGGAGTAGATCACCTCCTCCAGGAAGCCTCCCCTCACCCATCCCACTGGGCTCCAAAAGGAGGGGAGGGCCTCACCCCAGGACAGGGGCTGGCAGTGGGGCTGGCACTGGGAAGGGGCATATGCGCCCCTGGTTGTCATGTCGCACTTGCCTTCTGCCGAGAAGCCCAGGGCTGAGGAATCACTGGTGGTCCCGGGGTGCTGCCCCTCCGGCCGAGAGCCACACCACAAGCAGAGAACCTCAACTGCCCGTCCGTGTCAGGCGGGGGTCTAAGGCCTCCTCGGCCCTGACAGCCTGGGGACAGCGTTGGCTCCTCCGTCGCCACCCCTTCCTGGTGTGACTCAGGCAAAGCCATTCTCCGCTCTGGGCCTTGGTTTCCCCACCTGTGACATGGGTGGCTTTGGCCGACAGTTCCCTGATGGCTGGTCGTGGGGTTAGATCCCCGGACAGGGCTCTCAGGCTGCTGGGCATCCTCGTGTTAGAGGCCAGAGCATGGCTGCCGACTCCACAGTGGGGGGTGAAGGGGAAGCAGTCCTCATCCAGCTCAGCCTGGCGCCCTGGTGGGCAGGCTCTGAGGGTTTAGTACACCAGATGGCACCATTTCGATGGGACAAGCCAGTAGGGGAGATTTTGAAATGTTTCCTCCGTTTTGTCCAGAGCTCACCCTGTGTGGCCCATTGATTTTTACAAAAGTCAACCAAAGGGCTACAGAGAAGAAAGAAGGCAGGAGGGGGAGGATGGGGACTTCCCTGGGGGTTCAGTGATTTAAGAATCTGCCTTCCAATGCAGGGGACTCCGGTTCAATCCCTGGTCAGGGAACTAAGATCCCACATGCAGTGGGGCAATTAAGCCTGTGTGCTGCAAAGAAGTCCCAGCACAGCCAGGCAAAAAAAAGAAAGAAAAGAAGGAAGGAAGGAGAGAAGGAAAGGAAGAAGGAAGCAAGGAAGATAGGAGGAGGAAGTAAAGAAGCCGTTTATTCATGAGGTTCAAGGGGCAGAGACAGCGATGCAGTCACAGGCCATGTAGCCTGAGGGCAGCGATGATGGCCCCGCAGGGCGGTCTGTAGGGTTGTGCAGAGAGAGCCTGGGTAGGCCTCTCCCCTCCATCCCTCACAACTCCAGCCCTCTGGCATTCTGGTATCTGGTGTCCGCATCACGAATAGAAGAAGACGAGCTGCCCCCAGCCACCCCCGGGGCTCCCTGAGAACAAAGGTGGTCACAGGCTTACAGTGGAGAGGGGAGCCAGGCAGCTGGGTGTCAGCTGAGGACCCACGTTGCTGGAGCTGGGGAGGGGGCAACAGGGAAGCTGGATGAAGGAGGTGGGAGGGGGACCACAGGACCGACATCAGCAGAGGTGGCAAGGGCAAAGGTGGTCATGGGTTTGGAAGGGAGTAGAGTGGTCTCACCTGGGGCGAGAGGTTCAGCTGGCCATGATGTGCTTGACAAACGCTGGAAAGAAGGAAAGAGTGAGCCGCAGGGTTTGGCCCTGGGTAGCCAAGGGTGGGGCTCTAGGACCCCAGTGCCTCCCCGCAGCAGATTCCCTGCCTGCTGAGTTTACCTTCGTAGTTGATGCAGCCATTGGAGTCTTCCTGCCCCGCCATCAGCTTCTCCACCTCGTCTTCTGTCAGCCTCTCACCTGGCAGGAGTGGAAAGCTGAGTCAGCACTGTTGAGGTGTGAAGGGTGGGGGACCCCCTAACTGCCTCTGGACGGTGGGTGTGCCCCTCCAGTATTCCCCATGCCTCAGATTGGTACACCCCAAAGCCTGGGCCGTCACCCCTCAGTTCTGAAACCAGAAAACCAGTGACAAGTCAAAAAGAGCAAGGTCTGGGGTGCAAGCCTGGTGCCCGCTCTGAGCCTAGACTCTGTTCATAACAGTGCCATCCTGGTGTTCAGGTCGCCGGCACAGACTGCCCTCTGTCCTCAATAGGCTGGTGGGTCTCCCTCCTGCAAGAGGAGACCAGGAAAGATGTGCAGGATAGAGCTGGATACCTTGGGGATGACATGAAGGAGATCTAGAGACACCACCACTGCCGCCCAGACAAGGCTGGCCTTGCCCTTTCCTGACTCTGTGCTTTTGTGTGCCGAGCCGGTCCCCCCATTGGAATGTCCCCTGCAGTATCCCTCACACCTCCTACCTCCCCCAGCCACACACACACACACACACACACACACCCCCTCAGTGACTGGCTCGGGGCTGATCACACACTAGGCACTCAATAAATGCTTGACACACAAAGAGTCACTTTGAGCAGACACGATCTGAGCACAGTGAATATTGGCTGTAGGAAAAATTCTCTTTGAGAAGGAGACATTCCTTCCAGCCAGGCCCCTGACAGTGGGAGTCAGGATGCCCAAGAGGCAGGCACAGTACCTTCTCGGCTCCAGAATTTGACCTTGAGGCAACAAACACCAGGACTGGATTGCTTGACCCTCCTTGGGTGCCCCGCCCTGTCCCGCCCCATCCCCAGAGCCCTACCAGTTCTGAGAGCTGCACCCACTGGCTTTCTTTACCCCCATCTAGATTTCTAAATTCCCTGCATAGATTTTATAGGTCTCCTGCCGTGGAGGCATCTTGCCAGCATCCCCCTCCATTTCACAAGGGAGAAACAGGCGGGGGACAGCATTCTTTCTCCCAGATGTCCCCAAAGGTGGGGTGGAAGCGGGGAGGAGGCCGCCCTCACCCAGTGTGGCCAGCACATGGCGGAGCTCGGCGCCCATGACCGTGCCATTGCCCTCCTTGTCAAAGACCCGCAGCCCCTCCACGAAGTCCTCGTAGGTGCCCGTGTCCTTGTTCTTGGAGATGTGTTGGAGCATGGGCAGGAACGTGTCAAAGTCCATCATCTTGGAGTTGAGCTCTGTGGAGGGATGACCGAGCACCCTGCTCTGAGGGTCGGGTGGGCAGTCCCCTCGCCATGTCTGACGATGAGGACCTGTTGCCCTCACCCACCTCCCCAGGGCGCTCTACACCAGTTTGCCATTTACCAACCACTCCAGGCACTTTACAGTCAGCTGAGAAATGCCTGACTGACAAGGTCCTCTGCTGTTCGTAGGCACTGTGGCACCACAGAGGGCTGTCTAGAACCTCTGTTCTCCTTTGGGGGAGCAAGTTTTCCTAGCACCTCGTTATTTTTCTTACAGACTCCACTCTCCCCACCACCTGGGATGGGTCAAGAGCAACTGGGCAGGTCAGAGACCTTGTCTGAGGCTTCTGTATCTGCGGCGGGGGCTTGGCTCTCAGTTTTCCTTGGGGCAAAGTGGGCAACTGTCTCTGGCCAAGGTGGTGAGGGCAGCTGGCCCTGGCCCCCCAGAGGGATGCCCAAGGGGCCAGGAGGGACAGGGCGAACAGATGGGAGACCCAGGCCAGGTCTCACACCTCTACTGGAGCTGGTTTGCGCTGTTGTCAGTCCCCTAGGACCAGGAGGCCTGGCTAATCTGCATGCGGCCAGATGATACAGGAGCCATCGCTGCTTGTGAGCATCTTCCTGAGACTGGGCTCCAGGTCCTCCTCCAGACAACGGGAGGGTGTCAGAGGAGTGCACAGCTGGGAGACCCCCAGGTTGTTCCCCCAACCCAGCGATGGAGGTCTCCCCCGGGGACTGGCGCTAATGGGGACATCTCAGGCTGAGTGCACTCACCTTCCTGCTTTGGCTTCCCCAGGACGCGGAGCACCTCAGCCTGTGTGGGATTCTGGCCCAGCGCCCGCAGCACATCCCCGCACTGCCCGTACGTGATCTTCATCTCACACTTGGGCGTGCGGTCGAACAGCATGAAGGCTTCCTTGAACTCTGCCAGGATGGGGCGTGAGCTGTGGACGCTTCCAGAGGCACCCGACCCCACTCTGCCCAGGATCCACACTGCCGTCAGGACTCAGCCTGGGGAGCCAGGACCCAGCCCTACAGCCCCGGGGCTCAAGGCCCACCACCCCGGCTCACCTTCAATCTGCTCCGGAGTGAACTCGATCTGAAAGGAGACCCCCCAGATTCTGAGTGCCGGGTTCAGAGGATGGGGTCAGGCCTCCTCCTGGTCACTCCACTCCATGGCCAGCCGGGGCCTCAACCCATCAGTTGCCCCAACCTGTCCGCCTTTTGGGATCCCAGCTTCCACCGCCCAGGACCTCCTGCCGTCCACCTTGACTCCCCCCCACACCTCCTTACCCCTCCTCACCTGTCCTACCTGACGGCCTCGGGTCTGTGCGTACCCAGACCCTGACACCAGTTAAGCCTCATCTGGGGAAGTGATGTGGAGGGAAGCCTTGTGCCCTGAGTCTCCAGCCCAGGGTGGGCCTTACCTGAGACCCCCTAGTCCTGGACAGATGTGCCTGAAGCCAAGATCTAACCTCCCTGGCTTTGCCAGCTCTGTTGGGCCTGGGCCCCGGTGGGCAAGACTGTCTATGTAAGTGAGATGGAAAGGCCTCATCTCACTGGGAGGGGGTGGCAGGTGGCAGGAGGAGCCAGGCTGAGGGTACAGGCCAGAGAGCCCTACAACATAAGAGCTCATCTCCAGGAGGGGTGTGTGTGATGAACATGTGCATTCACACACCTGTGTGTGCACCTGTCTGCGCGGTCTGCTCTCCCCGCGCCCCCACAGAGCCCTCAAGGCTGGGCACTGTCACTCATGTGGCCCCGCTGACACCTGAGTCCCACACACCTCCACCTGCAAGCCCAAGCTGTTGAGTGTTTGCAAGACCATGGCAGGGGCACCTGAGGTCAGGACGCCTCCTGGGACCCGGTTTCCCCCTCCTCACTCGGTACCAGGTCTATTTTTATCACTGCCTTCACTCAGCCCAAGGTCAAGGGCACACCAGGGAAAGGAGCTTGGGGGAGGGGGACTTGACTGGCACCTTGCCCACTGCTGCTCCCTTGGAGTCCCCACCCTGGTGCACCGCAGCGCAGAGTAGAATCCTGCCCCAGCCACCCCGCAAGGTTGTCCCTCCCAGCCCCCCAGCTCAACCTTGTGCTGGGAAGACCCGACCAAGTTGTTTCTGGCCACCTGAAAGCTCCCTCCACCAGGAACCCTGCCGAGATTAGGTGCCCTGGGGTCCTGGCATAGCTTTTTGCAGGGTTCCCAGGAGAGACCTCATGAGTTCCTCTGCTCAGCGGCAAATCTGCAGCCTCAGATCTGGGGAGACCACCAAAGCCACCACGCACCCCAGGGTTGTCCAGCCCTCTGCCTGTGGGATACACACTTGGGGTCTGAGGGTAGTCAGGGTCAGAGCCGACTCCAGGGAGCTCTTGCTGTGAATGGTTCCCGACAGCCGTGTGGGGAGGGTATGTTGTCCCATTTCACAGCTGAAGAAACCAAGCCTTAGAGCAGCGACGGCAATGGAGCAGATTTGGGATTTAAACCTGTGTGCTGTGTTAAGTCGCTTCAGTCGTGTTCAACTCTGTGCAACCTCGTGGACTGTAGCCCACCAAGCTCCTCTGGCCATGGGATTCTCCAGACAAAAATACTGGAGTGGGTCGCCATGACCTCCTCCAGGGGATCTTCCTGACCCAGGGATCGAGCCTGAGTCTCTTGTGTCTCCTGAGTTGGCAGGCAGGTTCTTTACCACTGGCGCCATCTGGGAAGCGGAGGTGGACCTGTGAGGACCGGCTGCAGTCTTGCTGGGGACCTTGAAGGACTGGGACGGCTCCCGGGGTTGCAGCCAGGGCAGTGGTGGCCGGTGGCCAGCCAAGAGCAGACACAGGCGGGACACAGGGTGCGTGCCACTATGTGGATGCCACAGGTGGCAGTCACGGTGCATTCTCCAAGTTTAGACTCTGAGAAAGACTTCCGAGCCAAGCTGGGAAAGGGCTCCTGGGGTCACTGGTCACAGCTCCGCGACCAACTTTCTCCATGACCTACCCAGACTGTAGCTCAGCGTCGCCACCTCAAAGCTGAGGCCCCACCAGCTCTGGGGCTCAGGGACCTTGTGGGGGTGATTGTGACCCAGACTGGACGGAAGCTTTGCTTCTCTTTGCTCCCCACCCCGTCTCCCCCAGGGGGGACTTGGCATGGACTTAAAACTGCACAGTGCGACAAGAAAAGTCCCTGTCTGGCTGCGGGGGTGTGGTGGGGACACAGGCGGGCCCAGGATTCCCCAAGGATGTGAGGTCCAGGGAGAAGGACTGGGGAGAGTTGGTTTCCAACCAGCAAAAAGACAGCCCCTTCAGCAACACTGGGGCAGTCCTGCCTGCTGTCTGACCACCGTCTCTCCTGCTGCAGCCCTCCTGATGCTGAAGCTTCCAGCTAGAGCTCAGTACTCACTTTGTGGAGCCCACTCTTCCACTGGGTAGGTCCACTCTGGGATTCACCTACCGATCCTTCCCTTCCTACCTTAAACACAGCCTCCACACCCACCTTGATCTTGGAGGGATCAAACTCAGGTTCCTTGGAGGGCTCCGGCGCAGGTGCGGGGGCCGGGGCAGGTGCGGGAGCCGGAGCTGCAGCTGCTTTGGCGCCTGCCTTGGCCTCATCCTTCTTGGGATCTGGCTTTTTGGGAGCCATGGAGGCTGTGAGCACAGAGACGGGGGTGGAGAGAAGGAAGCCGAGAGCAGAGTAGGTGAGCCTCCTGCAACCGGCCTTTATCCCGCCTGGACACCTCATGACCCCAGCCCCACCCCTGCAGGGCACAATGGGGACAGGGCCATAAAAGGACATTGGAGAGACTCAGGGGCTATTTTGGGGCCTGGGGAGGGCATTGTTCAAGCTCAGGAATGGGTGGGGGAGAGGGAGGGCTCTCCAGGCCTCCCAGTCACCTGTTAAGGAGAGAAGGGGGAGGGGTAGACAGAGGCCACTGCTCAGCCCGCGTGCATACCCCAAAAAGCACACACACACACACACACACACACACAAGGGCCTGCTATCCCTCGGCAGGTCAATAAACTGAACAGGTGCAGAAGGATGGCCCCAGGGCATGTTGGGTGTTGTGCTGGATGCCGAAGGACGGGGATTACCTAAGGGCACCCCTTGGGTTACACTTCCCACCTGCACCTCGAATTCCCTGTGTCTACACAGAGTCGGACAGGGAGGGCCGCATCTGTCCACGTGCGTTTTCTGTCTGGGTGTTCGCCTGCAGTGGGGAGGGTCTCTGCATATCTCTGGTAGGAGGGTCCGTGTCTCTGTGGGGCCCATTCCGGTCCGTGAGTGTTGCTTCTGTGTGTTTAGGTTGGGAGTTTATTGTGTCTGTATGAGCGTCTGGCTCGCCGGCAGCTGCAGCCCCCTTCTCTGGGAAATACCCTAAATGGCAGTAAAATGGGGTCTGCTCTCTCGAGGGCCATCAACCAGCCCTGTTCAGCAGCCCAACAGCGTCCACCGCCTCCTGCCTCAGCACCTGCCTGGCCCCAAGGTCAGCGTCTTGATTTCTCCCTCGCTTCCTACGGCCCCTCTTCCCCGACCCGCTCTCCCCACACACCTCAGGGCCTGCTCCCCACCAGACCCTTGTTCATACCCCCTATACCCTCTCCCCTCGCCCCACCTCTGGTTAGCACATTCAAGGCGCGGTCCCACTGCACCCTCTTGGTCCCACTGCCCCAGGCTGCCCTCTGTCAACCTTTTAGCTGAAGCTCTGAGAGGGTCTGTGTCTCTAAAGGACCCCAGGGGGCTGGGAGGGGTGCCCCAGGGGTGTTCAGCCCTGGGTACCCCACCTTGTTCCTACCCCCTAGTGCTACCTTGAAGTGCTAGCCCTCAGCGGATGGCAGTGACATTGGGCAGCCTAGCTGGGTGACCCTTGGGGGAGATGGGAGGGCGGAGGTGGCAGGAAGCCCTTCCAGGCATAGAACTCGGAGCATGGGGACATCTTGCAAACACATTGGGCTCCGTTCCTTGCCTGGAGTCTGTGCTGGGGTGGGGTGGGGGTGCGGGGGAAGGAGGTGTTCCCTGTTATTTTTAAATGCCTGGAGCCTTTGATAGAAACTTCAGAGGCATTGCCCACCCCCAGGCCCCGGGGGATTTCCCGGGTGTAGAGAGGCGCTGGGGGTGGAGCTGGAGGGGAGGCTTCACTCCACCTGGGTGCCCCCAGGTCTTCCTGAGGAGCCCAGGTCCCCTCTCATCCTGTCACTCGGGCTCCTGTTGAGGGGGGACAGCGGTCCGGGGGTGGGGCTGCTGGAACACAGGACAGTCCTCCCCTCATCTGGAGAGCAGAACACCCCACATCTGGAATCTGACAACATCCGGCGCTGGGGGAGAGGCAAGCTTTTCACTTTTCCTCCAGATGTTTGGCAAGAGTATTGAGAAAGAGAGGGGGTGGGGGAGGGTCCTCAGAGACCAGTCAGAAATACCACAGGAGAAGACGGACAGAGGGGGACACACAGAGAGAGATCTCTCTGCTGACCTCAGGACAACTGACTCTAAACATCCTACAGGGGCTCCAGCCACCCACGGGCACAGCCAACAAGACACTACCCAAGCCCCTTTCATTCATTGTGGGGGAAACATGGCGGACATACACAGGGGCGCCCAGACCCCCAAGCTCATTGATCCATCCGTACACAACTGCCATCTCCCGGAAACCACTCAACATCAGCGAGCATGGGAAGAGATGAGTGACATGAGCCTCCTTGAAACTTGGGTCTCAGGTCTGTGATGGGGTGCACAGACTCAGGCAGCCCAGCAGAGCCACACAGCACTGCCTTCTTCTGCCTGGTGATGGGGTTGGGGAAAGGGGTCCTTGGTCCCTTTCCATCAAGCACAGAGAGATACAGTCCTGCAGTTGGGAGATCGTGTACAGAGCCATCCTCCACTCCCTCCCCAGGACTCAGATGGGGGCTGGACCTGGGCTTTTGACTGTCGCAGTGCTGGTTCCTGTGAGCAGCGGTGCCCAGACTCTCCCCACAGGGCCACTCTCAACCTGTTACTAATGCCCAGCCCCCAGCAGGGACTCTGCAGGGATCAGCCCCCTTGACTTCCAGCAAGATGAACTGTGGTGGATAGGAGGAAATCAGGGCAGCAGGTTGAGCGGTGAGCAGGTAGGTGAACAGGGGTGGGGGCTTTATGACAGAACGAGACAGGCATGGAGAGTAAAGACAAGCCACACAAGGCTTGGCACTCACATCTCTCTCCCAAGTCCCAGCCTGGGCGCCATGCCCTTCAGGAATGACAGCCCAGCAGACAAGATCCTGGCAGAGCCTGCAGGAAGAGAGGGAGTCTGGATCCCTCTCCTTTGACTCCCCCAGCTCCAGTGTCTGAGCTGTGGCCCATCCAATGCAGATGGCACATTCCAGAGCCCTCTCTGGGGGCAGCCTCCTTACCTCTGCCCCCTGCAGCTGAGGAACACACGGGCCCTGACTTCTGAGGGGCCCATGGAGAGAGGCAGGAGACCCCTGGCCACAGTGGCCTCCTTCTTAGTTCTTTCCAGGTCTCAGTGAGATATCACCTCCACTTAGCAGCCTCTTCAAACTATTGTGGACCAGCTCCACCTGCCTTGTCTCTCACCCTGACCCTCTATTCTTGCACCCTAATAATGAGGCTGTTCCCTTGTTTCTTATGTGCACCCCTTCCCTTGAATGTCAGTTGGCATAGGAAGAATTTTTGGTCTTCCAGGGCTGTATATCCACAGGGTCTAGAACAGAGCCTGCTGTACACAGTAGGCACTCCATAAATGTTGGATGACCTGATGTCCCAAACATCTCAAGTTATCGACCTCTCACAGGAAGACTGGAACCCTTGGTCACACCCCAATCCTGGAGTAGGGCCAGGGGAGATTTGCTGATGGAGCGACAGTTCTGGTGTCTGCCGGGGGCGCCCCAGCCAGCAGTGCAGCCAGCAGCTGCCCCTCAACCCACCGGCCATCCCTTCAGCTCAGGCCTGCTCTTCACGACACTCCCATCCATTCAGAGACTCGCCTCAAGAGCCTGAAGCTGTGGGGACGGTCGGACGGTACAGGCAGTGACCTGACCGTGATGACTAGCCAGCAGAGGGCGTAGAAGGGACAGGAACTGGTCTTTGGATCCTGAACCCAAACCCCAGAATCCAGGATCCCAACTCAGACCCAAGACTCCAAATCTGGAGCCTGGAATGCTAAACCCAGGCCCCAGACTCAGGCTTCAGGATCTGACCAAACTTAGATCCTGAAACCCCAAGCCCACGACCAGACCCCATTCTGAGGACCCAGACTCCAAAACCCATAGTGTCCAACCCAGACCTGCTACCCAGATCCCAGACCCCAGGCCAAGGACTCAAGACTCTGAAGCCAGAGTCCAGATCCAGGACTCAATACCCAGGATTCAGTTACTCAAAACCCAGACTCCAGACCTGTAAACCCAAACCTAGACCCCAGAACACAGACCCATGAAAGGGGCCACTGGTTTTCCAGATGGGCCTTGCCTGCTGCCCGGTGTAGACAAGGGCGGGGCTTGGGAGGGGTCGGCTCCTGGGAAACAGCAGAGGGGGAGAGCTTGGCAGACCTTTCCGCCAGTGTTCAGAGGGGCTTGAGGAATGTCCCTCATCCTGTCACAGCCAAATAGCGAGCTCGGAACATGGTGGCCACGTGGAGGGAGTGGTGCGGAATGGGGTGAGGGAGGGATGGGTAAGGCCTGGCTGTCCCCGGGGCCCAGGATCCAGAGGCAAGGAAGGAGGGTCGGGCTCCCCACGTGCTCTGTCCCCCAGGCCACAGGCTCCGCAGGCCGCCCTGGCCCGCCCAGGACCGCCTCTCCTGGCCCACGGCCCCTGGGCTGGGACGCGGGCCCAAACTTCCCGGAGGAGTCAAGAACGCGGCCTGGGCCAGACCCAGAGCCTTAGAAGTAGGTCAAATGTTGCTGTGCAGCAGGTCCCGGGGACCCCATTTGGGCGGGGGCAGGCCCATGGGCAGCAGCTCACCCACCAGGGCACACGCGTGTACCCACACAGATGTGCACTCACCGCGATGTGCTGGGCGTGCATAAACATGAGCCCCATGCGGAGCCCCTAGTCCCTGCCCAACTGCTTAGATGAGGGGACCGAGGCCCCAGGAGGGGCGGGAGGAGCTGCCCAGCCTCTCTGGCTAGAGGCGGCACGAGGCAGCCACGAGGACCCAGAGAAGGAGAGGAATTTGTGTGCCATCCCACGCTCCTGGAGCCTTGGGTGAAAGTCTGACTCCAAGGAGGACTTCCCAGCAGGGCTGCTCTGCCACCAACAGGATGTGGCCTGCTTCCCGGAGGCACAGCCCCAGGCCTTGAAAGATGGGAAGCAGCGGCCAAGGGGGAGGCCGGAGAGTTTCGCTGCTCCTACAACCCATCCTGGCTGATCCTGGTTCCTCTGGGCCTCAGTTTCCCCATCTGCACAGTGGCCGTGGGTGGGGCCCAGTGATCCCCAGCTGGAGGACCGGCACTGGCCCTGAGCAGTGATGAGCTCGTCCCCGCCACCCCCACACCACACACAGACAACTCTGTCCTCTGCAGGCCAAACACACCCCTCAGGCCCCTCCCTCTGCCCACTGTGCTGACGGGGACCAGATGCTCCAAACTTGTGGTTCTGGGGGTGGGGGTGGCAGGGCCCAGCGGGCTGGCAGGCAAGCCCTGGGTTTGGCCCAGGGACCTATAATCAGCTCCTGCCCCTCTGATCCCGGCCCAGGACTGACGCTTGGGGCTGTGGTGTCCTGGCCGGCTGTGGCCACGGCCGCTATATTTGGGAGCCCAATTGAGGATGAGGGAGGGGTGGGCAGGAGGCAGCCTCCAGGGACCAGCGTCTCGTGGGGGAACAGGGCAGGGGACACTGTTGTCCAGGCTGATTCTCCTCACAGGAGGGTGCAGCCTTGGCTGCAGGGGTCCACTTTGGGGGGCGTGCTCTGCTGTCAGGAGCCCAGCCTGGGGGGGCATCAGCCTTGCCCTCAATGGCTGGTCTAAGAAGGTAGATTGGAAATCTGAGTGCATGAGAAAGAGGTGGGGGTGACAAGGTGAATGGGAGTAGGAAAAGGGCTTTCACGAGGTGAGGTTTGGGGGAGAGGAATCTGAGGTGGGAGGGGTAGAAGAGGGTGCATAACGTGCTACGCAAAGGGATGGAGAAAGCAGAGCCTTGATACTGGGGTCCCAGGGAAGGGAGTGAGGTGCAGCCTAGCTCTGGTTCCCCCGTTTTTCTTGCTGGAGCTTCTAGAGGGGCTCGGCCCCTCCCCCAGCATGGCCTGCGGCCTCCCTGAACTGCCCTGGACATTCCCCGCCACTGGGCCAAACCCTGTACCCTCCCACCAGCAGCTTCCCAAAGAGCAAATATTTATTGTCCTTGGAAGAAAAAAAAAGAGTCCCCTTTTAGGATCAGGGTCTGGGAGCTGCTATTGAGGCTTGCAGGGGCTCGGCAGCGGCCCGAGATGACCACCTAGAGGCTGAGGGTGGAGGAAGGAGGGTGAGCTGGCCTCAGGGGAGAGGGGCGGATTGCCCCAGGCTGCTGCTTGGCCGGGGGGGCTCTGCCCAGGTTTTCCGTCTCCCCAAGACTGCCTCAGAAGGGGTCTGAGGGGGTATAGTCGCCAACCCCATGGCATGAGGTATGAACGTGTGTGTGAGCGGGTAGATGTGTGCAGTCTGTGTGTGACACATGCATCCCTGTGCGCACGAGGATGGGAACACACGGGGTGTGATCGTGCGGGCAAGTGTCGTCTCGTGTGCTCACGTGTGTTACACGAGGCTGTGACCCCACGTGTGTAAGAAGCATGCCTGGGCGCGCCTGGATCTGTGTGCGTGTCCATCTGGGAGCCTGTTCATCTGCTGGCGTGGGGCGGGGTAGGGGCATGTGGATACAACCTCTGTTGAATGGCCAATTCAGTCAAAAATGCAAGTAAATTTAGCAGGGGGAAAAAAAAACCCTGTCAGTCAGACGAGGAGTCTGAATTGGGTGGTTGTTTGACTGGATGGACCGACTGTCTCAGGCAAACAGTTCACGCTGGCTGCAGGGAGGAACCAGCTCCCCTGGGCCGTCATGGAGAAACTAGAAACGGGGACCCTGACTGTGGCAGAGACGGGACAGAGAGGCTGACAGAGAGGTGGGGACAGACCTGATAACCCTGAGGTGGAGACAGGGGTGGGAGGATCGTGGAGGTTGGCCAGAGACAAAGGGAGCGTCCAGGGCAGGATGGAGCTTCGCAGAGCCTGCAGACCACGCGCGTGCGCACAGCCCTCCGGCCCCCAACCTCAGCCCCGATCCGAGGATAAGGCAGATTCATTCTTCCCTTCCACTCCCCCTAAGGCAGCCCCAAGTGGACAAGAAGCGCTCATCAAACTGGGGAGCAGGAAGAGATGGTGGGATGGGCAGCAAAAGGAGGCAGTGACAGGACTGTGGACAGGGATGGTGGGGGTGGGCTGAAAGCAGGGCGGTGACGGGGAGGTGAGGTGGGGATGAGAGCAGCCGGGGCAGTGGCAGCTGGGAGGGCCCCCTCCCTGCCCCCCTGCAGACCGCACCTAGCGGCGGTGGCCCCACCGGACCCTGGGCTGTCCCCACCCCACCCTACCTAGCACCAGCTGTGTCCTTGCCTCCAGTGGCCACACAGACACCCTCTGTGGCTCAGGGTGTGGAGCTGCATAAAAAATGGCCCAAGCCCCCGGCCAGGAATAGTTAGGGTCAATTCCCGTACCTGCCGGTGTGGGTATTTATATATCTGCGGCCCGCCCACCCGCTGTATTTATGTCTGAAGTACAACACACACACACACATTCACACACACACACACATTCACAGGGTCCCCGGGTCAGGCTAACCCACCCTCAGTGGGTGTCTGTGTCTGTCTGAAAACACCCACTGGTCCCTGGACAGCCCCCCCAAGCCCCCTGATCCCTTTCTACCAACTCTGGGGCCAACAGGAATCACAATGAAGTGTGTGTGTGCACTGATGCACACACACACTCACAGGCTCACAGTAACTCAGGAAGCCCTCCCGCAGGTGCTCGGACCATGAGCCCACACACTCCTATGCACACACCTTTAAACACAAGCCCTCACACTCTGTAGATGCCTTTGCACACAACCTCATACCCAGGTGCACATACCCTTTGCCCACACATGCCCTTTGCACGCGAGTGTATACTCATTCACGTGCCTTTGCATACACACACCCCTAACACCTCACGCCTTCAAACTCGTGGTGTAGGAAGAGCTCTGGGTGGGTATCAGAAGCTCTGGGAAGTAGGAGAAAGGCAGAGGGCAAGAGAAATGACGGCCCCATAGCAGGCCTGCCTGATGATGTCTGGGTGGCAGTGTGCATACATGTGCATGTGAGTTTGAGCGTGTGTGTCCACAGTCTTGGAACCTTTCCACGGCCTCTCCTCCAAACCCCCTGGAGAGCCATCCCTACCCCCACCCCATTCACAGAGGGAAACAGAGGCCAGAGCAGAGCAGCTGGGCCTGGGGAGGTCAGCATCCCCAGGTTCGGGGCCTGCGAGCCTTAGCATCTGTGTTGTTCTTGGAACGCCCAGGCCAGATAAGGACCGGGGTCAGAGCTCGGCTCTCGTGGGAAAGGACTCTCTGGAAGGCTCCCGACCCATTCCTTTCCCAGATGTTGGCCCCCAGAGCAGGCAGTGGGAGGGCAAAGGGGATGACGGGGGACAGGCAGGGGCCATCACGCTGGGCTGCAGAGCTGCAGGGAGGCCATGAGAGATTCAGACTCACAAATGCCCGGGAATGCTCAGTGACCCCCTCAAGCCAGCCCAGGGACCTCCAAGCTTGGGGGCCTGGAGCAGAGACAGAGGGAGGATACCCAGCCTCCAGCTGTCTGCAAAATCTGGATTTGAGGCCCTCGGCTCTAGGAAGCCTCATTATATTCTGGAGCCAGGGCTAATGGTCAGAGACTGTGTCTAAGAAGTTTGCAGCCTGGCTGGCTGGAGAAGCTGTTTTGGGGGTGATGGATGGCGTGCTGGGAACATCACAGCATTACATCCCATCCAAAGCTAATCCAGGCTCTGGTCCTGGGGTCGGTTATCAGAGCCAGCAGGGGACCCCCGTTATGATCCTGGCCCCTCACTGACTATTGGAGACACTTCCCCTCTGGAGACCTCAGTGTTCCCCACCCTGCACAATGGAACGGGGTCTTGGGTCAGTTCGGCAGATGCACAGACCTGTCAGTGTCTGACGAACTGACCCAAGACCCCTCCAGCAGTCAGTTTGGGGCATTTTTGGACAGGAGTCTCCTTCCCCGACTTGCACCAACCTTTGCCCCTTGCCCAGGTCACAGTGCCTTGGAGAAGGCTGGAGCTTCTTTGAGGGAGCTTAGAGGTTAGCACAAAGTCAACAGGGAACAATCGGCTGGAATTCTGCATGAATACAGGGCTCATCCAAGGCTGCAGATAATGGAGGAGGCTCTGGGGGACTCCTGTGCCCCCTGGGACTTTTGCCTGCCTGCAAGCCCCACTCCTCTGAAGTCTTGGTCTCCGGAAGGCATAGTGGGCCCCTCCTTCCACCCACCTTCCACCTAGCGTGCTCAAAATCCCCATAATCAATGTAGATGCAGTTTGGGGTCAGCAACCAAGAGGAACCAGCCAGGAGCCCTCTCCCCTTCCACAGTCCCCTGCTGGCCTTGGGGTCTCCCCAAACCCATCTTCCCACTGAGGTACTGAGGACAGAGGCCACAGGTTCAGCTGAGCTGGTCTAGCCTGAAGCATTGGAATGGACACTTTCTGAAGATCCAGGCTGCCCACGCTTCACTCTCCTATCTAGGAGGTGGACTCCAGCCCCCCTGGCTTGACCCTCAGGCTGTTCCCTAGCTTCCCTGATGGCTCAGACTGTAAAGAAGCTGCCTGCAATGCAGGAAATCTGGGTTTGATCCCTGGGTTTGGAAGATCCCCTGGAGAAAGGAATGGCAACCCACTCCAGTATTCCTGCCTGAAGAACTCCATAGAAAGAGAATCCTGGCAGGCTACAGTCGACAGGGTCACAAAGACTCAGACATGACTAAGCAACTAACACTTTTTTCCCTTCAATCCATCAGTTTTAATCTCATAAAGCTCCCTGGAGAAGCACTTTCTAACACCACAGGACAAGAGATGTGTCCAGAGGTTGGAGGAGGCTCCTTCTGAGATCCTGGGATTCCATCCCTCCTCATGCGGAAACTGAGGCTCAGAAGAGGAAGGCCATCGCCATAGCAACTGAGAGATAAGAGGGGCAAGGGGCAGTCCAAAGCTCCAGCAAGTAATTCTCCTCTCCCCCAGAGACACAGGATGAGACAGGGCTTGAAGATGACCCACAGAGATGACCCGATCCCTGCTCTCAGGGCTTGCAGTCTCTCAAGAGAGGGGCAAGAATCCAGAATCTGAGGTCTCACAAAAGCAGATGCAGGAAAACCTAGGAGAAGAGGGGACATTGAAGAACATATGAACACCCGCCCCCCCCCCACCAAGTAATGAAGAGGAGGGCACGAGACTCTTCAGGGTTCAGACAATGGGAACCCTGGGGCAGTGGGGCCTGTAGGGAAGTGGCTCCCAAAAGCAGGGCATCCAAGCCTCTGAAGCCAGTCCAACACACAATAAGGACTCAAGCATTTGAGGAGTAAGTGATCTGATTCAGGAGGGCCACAGAAAGACATCTGATCAAAGGAGCGGCTCCGTGAGGCCTGACCTTCCAAAATACTTTCCTTTCTCTCCCATCCCGCTCCTCTCTCTGCTAGGTCATCACTTCTTTGCCCCTGTCCACCCCCAAATAGCCCTCTGTGGTCATGCTTAAATTGGAAAATGTATGTGGAGCTCCGAGTGGGAGGGGCGGGGGTGGCCACCCTTCCATCTGGGACCCAGCTCTGCTCCCTGGGCCAGGAATGGCTTCTGGAGTCAGCTGTGGGGCAAAGGGCATTGTGGGGGGGCGGGTGGGGGCAGGATATGTTAGGTGGCCCAGAGGTCAGTGCTCCTGTTCCCTGCCTCCGCACCCTCGACCCCAGCTCAGGAAGGCAGGGGAGGAGAGGGGTGCTGCAGAGGCAGGGGAAGCTAAACCACCAGCCTCCCAGTGGAGAGCAGGACTGAGTCCATAGTCCCAGGGGCCTCTGCTTTGCCCCTGGGAAACGGGCCTTCAGCTTTTCATTCACTCCTGAGGAGGCAGAGGGGCCTCAGAAATGGAGCAGTGGACCAGAACAGGAGGAGCTGGGTGTGTAGCTCTGAACTGCATGCAGTCCTCAGGATGGAGCACCGGACCCAGCTGCTGACCCGTGCTCCCTCAGGCCTCCAGGGAGGTCTCTGAGCCATGCATAGCCGTTCTTCAGTCACCCCTGGATCCTCCTCCAAGGTGGTGACTCACCTATCCTTAGCTGGGACCCTTCAGCCTCTTCCACAGCCTGAGAGGGCCCTGGGTATTGGGAAGGCTTGGGGACCTGGTCTGGGTGACCTCTGGCCTGCCATTGTGCCTCTCTGAACACCGCTCTCCCACACAGTTTTATAAACTTCCCCAAAGTACTTCCCCTTCTGGCCAGTTCAGCCAACGTCCACGGCGCCTCTGGGCCAGGCTCTGTGCCTGCCGGGTGTTGGACAGCCAGGCAGACACAGCCCTGGTCGCAGCCGGAGATGTTCCCAGTGTCATTGCCAGTTCATTGCTTTGCCCAGCTAGCGGGCCCTGAGGCTTTCAGGATGGGAGGAAACTGAGGCCCATAGAGAGATGGCCCAGCAGTCCTCAAATGGCCTGATCTGAACAAGGACCACCCACATAGAGGGTCCCTCCAGGCCAAGTAGAATCCCCACTGGCAAGAACTAGGGGTTCCCCCACCCCAGGCCTCCCCACCACTGCCCCCAGGCGAGACCCAGGGTCTGAGCTAACCCCCTTCCCACTCCTCCCTCCTCCTCCCCGGCCCCCTCATCCCTTCAAACCGCAGGGCTCAGCCGGCCTCTGGAACGCGTGCCCAGGACCTCGGTGATATTTTGAGTTTAAGAAAACTTTGCAGTCGGCAGGAGCTCTTAAAGGTTATAAATAGCAGCAGCAGGAGCCCATGCCGGGAGAGGCGGAAACACGTGTCAAACACGCCTGGGAGGGGGGTATTCCGAGGCACAGACCCCCGCCCCCCCCACCTCCCTCTCCCCCCCCCCCCCCCCCCCCCCCCGCCATCGCTAGGGACCCACCAATCTTCAGGGGATTTTACAACCGCTGGAGAGGGAAGTCACACTCTACCTGGAAGGTGTCAGGGAAAGCAGACTCCGCTCTTGCCTCCAGCCAGGGTCCCGGAGCGGATGGCCAGGATGCCCCTGTGCATGTGGGGGAGCTACTGAAAGGAGTCTGGGCTGGGAAGTCTTGCTCCCACCCTCACCCTCCCTGCCCAGCATGGAACTCTGGGGGCTGAACGGAGTTTTGGATTGCATCCCCTCTAAGTCTAGTCAGCGCAAGCCCAGGGCAAAGAAGGGATTTTTCCAAGGTCACACAGGAGTCGGGTGGGATCAGACCCCCAACCCACAATTGTTCTCACTAACTGCTGTTGCATCCCTTCTATCTCAAGGGACCACAGGACAATAAGCAGAGTTGGAGGACCGTGTGGTGGGGCCCTTGATATGAACCACCCTTCCTGAGCTGTGAGTGAGCAGACCTTAGGACCTCATCTCTCAGCGACCCATCCAGTCCCCACGTTTCCACTTCTCATGAATATCTGCCTTTGAACAGATGAGGAAGAGAGCATTGGAGATGACCAGGGACCCCCCTCCACCCCAGAGGGCTGCACACCCCTGCCAACCTTGCCAGGGTATGGTTTGTGGACAATCCAGGGGCAGGCGTGGGATCCTCACCAGGAAGTCTGCTCTGGTTCAGGCCACCGCAGCATCAGGCTTGCCTTGAAGGCCCTATGCTTGGAAGACATGCTCTCGGGAGCCTGGTCTGAGGGAACACAGCCATGAAGACCCCTCCGATTTCCCCAACTGCTCCGCAGTGTGCGTAGGCAGAAACCGTTATTCCAAGGCAAAACTCTGGAAGCCGAGACATGTCTGGGTCCCCTATGGCCATCCCTGGCTTTGCCTCCCTCATGCCCCACCTGCTGCCCACAGCCTCCAGCAGGTCTGGGGGCGGCAGCCAGGACTGGCGTCCAGGAGCTGTGCACCTCAGGGAGCCCCGAAGGGTTTATGGGGCTCCCAATGAATAGGCCTGTTGAGCTCAGAGAGGGCTGGGCCCGAGTAAACATGACTGGGTCTGAGCTGCCATTCTCCCCCTGCCTCCTTCCTCAGGACCCGGGACCAAAATACGACTTCCTGTCCCCGGAGCTGAGGGCTAGACTCGCCCCTCAGAACCCTGGGCTGGGCCCCACTGGAGGAACACGGCCTGACCTGCACAGGCGAGCCCCCAAGGCTAATGGGGAAAAGGGACCTCAGGTTTTCAAATTCCCATGTCTGTATCCAGGACCCGAGGGCTTGGGCACTTTATGTGGCCCATTCAGGCCTTGATCTGCCTGTCTGTTAATGACATATTGAGAAACCAAGGCCACGAACAGGAGCCACAGGTCAGAACAGAGCAGGCACTGAGCCCCAGTCTCTTGCTTCCCTGGCCAGGGAGGATGGAAGCAGGGGTGTGTGTGGGCTCAGAGGAGGGACAGACTCCATAGGGGGAAGCTCAGGGCACTGGGAAGTTTGAGACAGAGGGCACAGCAGGTCTTCCCCCTTGAACACAGCTGCCTGCTGACCTATAAAGCTGAAGTCGGCCCTCCTGCCCCTCCAATGGCCTTAGTCACAAAATGGTCTCCTTGCCCTGGGATACTCCTTGGAGTCAGACACCGGGAGTAGCCCAGGCCAGGAGCAGGAACCCTGTAAGTTCCCGTAAGAACCTTGTTTTTCATAGTCTCACTATGTGCCCCTAGCCAGTCCAAGTCTACTCTCTAAGTTTCATATTTTTTCTTTTTTTTGGCATGCTGGATCTTAGTTCCCCAACCAGGGACTAAACCCATGCCCCCTGCAGTGGCAGTGCAGGGTCTTACCCTCTGGACCACCAGGGAAGTCCCTCCAAGCCTCATTTTTCCCTACCTGGAGACCAGGTGTTGATAAGCTCCCCAGCGCTCTTTCCAGCCTGTGAAGGGTGTTACCCTCCTCCCCAGGAGCCTGGAAGACCCAGGGAGAGGTCGCCCCTGAGGTGGGGGGGCCCTAGGAACATGCCCTAGCCACGAGGGGTGGTTCTGGGCCAGTCGCCTCACGTGCTAAGCACTGGGGGTTGTGGCTGGAATGTCTGGAGCAGCAGCTACCACGTGAATCATTACACCTCGTCAGGCTGAGCCTGAGACTTCCAGACGCGAACCAGCTCAGACTGGGCTCCGGCAGAAGGGCAGCCTCTGAGCCCCGAGGTGAAGTCCCAGGATCTTGCATGGTCTCCTCCTCACCGTCTTCACCCTTAGCATCCAGGTCCAGCACTGGTTCTGCTACAGCTCATTCTGCAGAACCACAGAGGGAGGTCATCTGTCATCTGTCCACCACCCCTCTGTGACCTGCAACAACAGAAGCAGGCCCTGAGCCTTGCGGGGAGCGGCTTGGGAACCAGGCGGGGAGGGCGGCGTGGGAGCGAGCATCCTGTCAGGGCTTCCTGGCTGGTTTCACATCAGGAGCCCATGTTCCAGTGAGTAAAGAGTCAGAGAGAGAGAGGGAGGGAGGCATGGTACTGCAGGGATCAAGGGTTGGGTAGAATGAGGGTCCCCATCTCTCCTAGCTGGGGGATACTGGATGCCCAGTGCTTGGAGGGCAAGCCTTCCCAACCTCAGTTTCCCTGCTTGTGACCTGGGTTTGAACCACCCTGGGCCATCACCTGATTTCTCCAGGTGTCCAAAACTTGAATGAAGTCACTCATAGAGGTTGTGCTCATATTTCATGGAGGCCTGAGATTTCTGAGATGTGGAAAAGGCTGGAAGGGGCAGGCAGGGGGTACACAGGAGCAGACAGAAGGATAGCTAGTCAGAGGAAGGCTTGGCAGGGCAAGGAGAAGACCACAGAGGCACACATACACCTGAGGGGCTGAACTGGCCTGGGCACCTGGCAGGCAAACCCACGGACAGTGGCAGAGAGGCCCAGCCCAGGACACCTGAACACTGACTTGCTTGGACCTGCCTCTGCTCCTTGACCAGGGGTCTGGGACAAAGTCCTGGGCTGGTGCAGAGTTTGGTAAAAAAATAATTAATTTTTTTTTTCAAGTGAAAGCTCTGACTCAGGCCTTTTCCTGCCCCAAACAGCAATATCCTTGCTCAGGCCTGAACCACAGAAGTTGCTTGGGGCTATCCACGGCCTCCCCATGGCCAATTTGAGTCTGCTCTGTGGCTCCAGGCCCTACTTGGACAGTCTTGTGGGTTCCAGGTGAGTGGGGTCCAGGGGAGCCCTGGGACTTGAGGGTAGCTGGAAGAGGGGAGGCTCGGGGCACCTTGTTTGGTTAGTGTGTGTGTCCCTGTGCCCGCAGGGCAGACAAGGTGTGCCTACTAGGAGGTACCTACGGATCTGGTGTTACTGCAGCAGGGGGCTGTGATCCTGTGACCAGAAGGGACGGGAATCCCACAACCCCAGCCGCCTGCCCTGGGAGTGTTCTCTGCTTGGGACAGGGCAGCCCAGCCCCCTGTGTCCCTGCTTCCTGCCATTGGCCTCCCTGAGAAGTGAGAAAGCCAGGCCTCCTGCTGCAAGGGGAGGGGGCTGCCCAACCAGCTGCCTGAGAGCCTCCAGTGACTCATCCGGGTGGGGGGTGTTTATGAGCAGCCGAAATGGCTGTAAAAGTGGCACCTCGGCTCACTTATGGCCTGGCCATCCCCTCCCCAGGCAGCCCCTTGCGTTGGACAGCTTCCAGAGGGGCCTAGGAACCTGGAAAGAGGTCTAGGATTGAGGCCTGGTGGAGGCTCAGCCTGGGGTCAGGGTTCAGTCAGGGGTTAGAGATCAGACTGGGATCAGGATGCAGGAGTCAGGCGTGGGGTTAAGCTAACTCTGGGGTCAGGGCTGAGGTTGGGGTTCAGGCTGACTTTGGAGCTAGGGTTGAGGGGAGGAAAGATAGGGGTGGGAGGGTGCTGTCTGTGGGCTAATTCTCCAGGATGGCCTCCAGGCTAGGGCAGGGGGTTTTCTGAGGGAGTGAGGCCAGGCTGCAGAGGTCTCAGAGAGCCTTTGTTTTACCTGTTTGAGTCTGGTGCCCACTCTGGCCCCAGGGTCTGTGTACCTGGCCAGAGCCCTACTCATGGTGGCAGTGGCGGAAGCAGAGGCCTGTCAGCCCAGGGCTGCTGAACCGGGGTCCTGCCCCTGCTCCGGTCCTGAGCTCTGGACTGCCTTAGCCCCTCCTCCTGGGCCCCAGCCTGGGGGTCAAAGAAGGGAGTCCCTATGGGGACTTAATTCCCACTGCCTCCCCCAACCAGGCCTTTCCAGACACCATTGAAACTGACCTGAAACTGACCAGAAACTGACCCTGGGGCCCTGGGCCTTGCCTGTCAAAAAGGGTGGGCTGTGCTCTGCCAGGCACAAGGGTGCTACCAGTTAATGTGTGACACCCCCCACCCCCATGGTGGCACTTTAACCAGAGGCCCGGGGCTGATTTAGGGGATCAGAGGCCCCACCCACAGTGGTGGAATGTCCAGCAGAAGTCTGGACTGAGGCACATGAGTTATAGCTAAGGAAACACCCTTAAGGGGCCCAGAGCCCATTAGATTCTTCTCTGCAGCCCTATCCATAGCCCATCCTGGTCCTCTCAAGCGCAAATACTGTTTGTTTCTCAATCTCAAGGCTGCCGGTGTCAGATCTGAGAAGGACCCCCTGCGCCAGCCGCTAGCTCTACCCCTCAGTGTCTGCAATCCCTCCGTGAATGTTCTTTTCCTACTATCAAGGGCTTTGGATCATCCAATCATAAAACTTGGGATCGAATTGCTTAGAAACAGAGACGTAAAGCTTCTCTGAAGAACCTCGAGTGTTCTTGAGGTGGCTGCTCTGGGCACCTGAGCCTCTCTGTTCCTGCTCCAGAAGAGCCCATGCATCTGCTCCAAACCAGAGCAGCTTCACCCTCCCCAATAACAGAAGAGACAGAGGTGCAAGGAGTCAGAGATGTCCTTTATGTCAGGCAAAGAAGTATGATCCTGGAAGAGGAAACTACAAAGGCAAACTGCAGGGGAGTGAACACAGAAAGAAGGCCAGGAGTCTAGTGAACTAGAGAGTCACCTCTGGAGGAAACTGCCTCCAACAACACAGTCCTTAAACACCAGGGTGAGAAACTTGAGGGTAGTGGGGCATGGATGTGCAGAAGACCGCTGTGGGTACAGAGTGGGAGATGGGTGAGTTTGAGCAGGCGTAGGGACAGGTTGCCAGGAAAGTTGGCTGCACCTGGATTTCAGTGGCCTTAGGGCTTGGGCACTCATTCACCTTGAAGAAAGGGGCCAACCCTGAAACATGGGGCCAGTTTGAGGGCTCTGAGAAGCTCAATTTCCACAGGCTGAGCCTGGGAAGCCCTCAGAGTCCACAGGTCTCTGGGAAACCCAGAGAGATACCCACCCTTCGAGGCACTAAAACAGTAAAGTCAAAAGTGCCCTTTGAATCAGCTGATCAGCTTCCCATTTTACAGATGAGGAAACTGAGGCTCAGACAGCAGGAGAGTCGTCGTGTCCAGGATTACACAACTGGTAAGTGGGTGAGCTAGGGTTGCCACTTAGGGTCCCGACAGTCACATTAGCTTCCTCCTGAAGATCCCTAAAGCCTTCTGCTTCAGGCATCCCTCGGCCCTCCCTGCACCTCAGCTTCCCCACCAGATGCTTGGAGGTCGCAGGTTTGGGGTCCGAGCTCCCTCCTTTGAGCACTCCTCTCCGGGGCGGGGCGGGTGCAGAGAAGCCCGGCCCCCGCCTGGCCCCAGCCCCCAAAGCCTCCTCTCGCCCCTTTTGCCAAGTCGAGGGTCCCCAGTGCGCCAGTGCAGGCCAAGAGCTTTGGGGATGTGAAAGGGTGGAAGAGAGAGGCGGAACCTCACGGCGGGGGGCTCAGCTGAGTCCAGGGTCTTGTAGCCTCTAGCCTCCCGGGGTGGAGTCAGGGGCGGAGCTACAGAGGCCCGGCCGGCTTCTGGATGGGTCGAGATTCGGAGAGACCCGGACCCGGAGAAAGACTGGGGAGGGAAAGGGAGGGCTGTGAGGCCAGAGACGCGGGCAGGGACGGGGGCGGGCCTAGGGCACTGCACGCCGACCCACTCGGGAGCTTCCCGAGGCTGGGGGTCCAGGCGAGGGCGGGGCGGGCGGGAGGGCGGCGGCGGCTGAGCCAGGCTCTGGGGCTGGCGGCCGAGCAGCCTCGCCGGGGATCCCGGTCCAGCCTGAGCGGGAGTCCCGCCGGCGGACAGACAGCGCTGCAGCCGGGGACCCGCGGCGTACCGCCCGTGAAGAGGGCCTGTTTGCGCGGCTGAGGGCCCCTATTCACCGGCCCTGGCTGGACGATCAGAAAAATAAATAAATAACGTCTGTGCCTTCCCGGAGAGGAAAATGAAGCGGCGGCAGCGGCTCGCGCCACGTTCTCAGGCCCCGATGTCAGAGCTCCCGGCCCCGGCCCCTGCACACTCACATCCCGCCGCTGTGCGACCCCGGGCCGTGGCCTCCAGAGAACCGTCCCGGAGCAGGGGCCGCGGACTCCGCTCAGCCGCTCCGCACACCCGAGTCGGAGACGGCGGAGGGGAGCGGGGGGCGGAGAGGCCCAGGGAGGGCGCGGGGGAGGGAAGAGGCGCCCGGCAGCGGGGGGAGGGAGCGGCAGACGCCGAGGCGAGGGACGCGCGCGGCGGGCGGCGGCTCTGAGCGGCGGCCGGGCGGGGGGCGCTGGAGGCCAGGCCGGCCGGGGGGGATCCCAAGAGCTCCATGAAGTCCCCCCGGGGCCGCGGACGGGGCGCTGTCCTGGGGAGGCTGTCGGGGGATCCCCGACACTCATGGCTAGGCGGGGGCCGCGGCGGCGCGCTCGGAGTAAGTTGGGGTTGCGGGCCAGCAGCGAGGGGAGGGGGCTGGAGTAGGGGAGGGTGACTCCCGGCCCGACCGGGGCTGCGGGCTGGTTTGTCTCGGGGTCAGCGGCGCCTCTTCCGTGCTCCGTTGAGCCGTCAGCCCCGCGCCGCTCGGCTCCGGGGCTTTTTTGGAAACTTGCAAATGTTTTCGTAGAGAGAAAAGGGGGAGGGGAAGGAAGGAGCGAGGGAGTGACCGAAACGGAGCTCGGGGCTGCTGGAGGAACGGAGGCCAAGGCCGGGGGAGCTAGAGACGGACTGACAGACAGGCAGACAGACCGAGCGTCCCGGCCGCAGGCGCGCTCTAGTGGCGCGGGCGCAGGCGGGGCTCCGGCCGAGGATGGAGAGGGAGTTGCCGGAGCCCGCCGCCGACGGGATGGGGTTCAGAGGGGGCCGAGGGGCGAGGAGCTGGCGCTCTGATCCTCGAAGGGAACAGCGTCGTTGCAAAGTTGGGCTCGAGTACCCAAGCTGCACGCCCCGAGCTGCGCAAAACGCGCCCCCCGCCCCGCCCCCGACTCGCGCTAGCCGCGGAGCTAAAAATAACAGTCCCGTTCGCCCCCCGCAGACCGCGACCCCAACCCCTCCCCCGACCCCTCCCCCACTGGGCGTGGGGGCAAAGCCACAGCTCCCAGTTCCCCAAAAGAAAAAAAAAAGAAAGAAAAGGCGGCGCGGGGTGGGGGTGGGGGGGCGGGGGGCGGGCCGGGGGCGGGGGGCCCGGCCATATGGATGTGATTTCTCCGCTCGGAGGCAGACGGGCAGCTCCGCGGCTCTCGGCGCCCGCCCGCCGCCCGCCCGGCCCCCGGCTGCCTCCCTTCCTCCCTCCCTCTCTCTCTCTCTCCTTTGCGCTCGCTCGCTAGCCCTCAGCGCATGGGCCCCGCGCCGGGCCCCGGGGCCTCGGGCCGCCGGGCCTCCGGGGTCCCCTAGGCCGTGGCGTGGGCGGGGCAGCCTGGCCTGACGCAGCTCTGTACCCCACCACCACCACCACCACCAGGGCCGGCGGCGGCGGCTGCCCCGAGGGACGGGGCCCTAGGCGGTGGCGATGGGGGCCGCCCGGATCGCGCCCGGCCTGGCGCTCTTGCTCTGCTGCCCGGTGCTCAGCTCAGCATACGCGCTGGTAAGTCACTCTCTCACACTCCCGGACAGGCTTCGGGCTTGCTCTGGGGTCCCTGGAGGGGGGATGTGTGTCCAGGGCTCAGAGGCTTGATTTTCCCCCAATAATCTGAACTTTGGGTGGGGGTCCCCTCCAGCCCGGGATCCTTGGTGCCTGCTGTCTCTGGGATGTCTGGACTCTGGGTTGCAGATGCCTATAAGGTTTCCTTATTTCTGAAGCCTGGGGTTGGGATCCCAGGTATGGAAATCTGTGTTTGGGGTTCTCCTGTCTTCTGCTTCTAAGAGCATCTCTGCTTTGCGTCTCCTTTGAAGATGACAGTGTGATCTAGCAGAAGACTGGGCTTTGGCCCTGACGTAGGATCCCACAGACTTTGCTCTGGGGGCCTGTGTTTTCTGCAAGTTTTGTTTGCAATCTGGGACACAGGGCTGTTGGTCTGAGGTCAGGGGGTAGGGTTCAGGGACCCCCCCCCTCCAGTTTGCACCATTGCACACACACACACATGCTTGCACTCATGTCCAGCTTCACCCAGATTGGAAGATGTCTGCCCAGGGAGGCGGGTATGGTGTGGTATATAGAGGAGGGATGGAGGTCCCCTGAAGGAGACTGACCTCACAAAACACTCCCACAAGAGAAACTCGATCGGGTGTGTGAGGGGACCCACACTGTACCCTCCTGAGAGCAGAGGCCAAGAAGGGACCAGAGGGAGAAGAAGTGACAAAATAGGAGATGAAGTTAGACAGAGAGAAGACAGAGACAGAGACAAAGAGAATGGGAGTGAGACCTCCCCAGGTCAGGAGGAGTAGACAAATGAGAAAAGCAAAGAAAAATAGGGAGAGACTGGCAGAGGCTGAGAGCTGGAGGCATGAAGCGCGAGTACCCTCCTCATTCTGGGCCAGGTCTGGGATCATTTCCTAGGGCATCAGTCGGATCCCACTGCAGCCCTGTCTCGGGGGACCAACCATTGCTGAGGAGACTGTCCGCCTGTGCAGCTGACTTCAAGGCCCCGTTGCTCCCCCTCACCTCCCAGGTGGGGGTATTTGCCTTCTAGAGAGACAGGCGGGCGGCCCCCTCCTGCCCGGCTCCCTGTCCAGGGGGAGCCCCCTGTGGGAAGGCGGGAGCTCTTAGAGTCCTCCAGTTCTGCCAGCGCCTGTGTAACCTTGTGCTATGCTTCTCCCCACCTCAGTTTCCCTATCTGTAAAAAGACACTAAGAAAGAAACATTTGCCTAAGAGTCCCCTCATCTACAGCTCTCCTCTTCTCTATTGGCCTCAGCATATCTCATCACTGTTGTCCATGCCCACAGAGCATGGCACCCCAAAGCCAGGGACATTTGCCCCCTACAAGGATTTGTTGATGAGGAAACAGAGGTCCCGAGATGATCAGCACCCTGTGCAGGCGTGCTATAAATCCCTGGTGAATGCCAGGGTCCAGAGCTATTTCCCAGCCTCCCCTCAGGCCAGGGTCACCTTTCCCAGGGCTCCTTGCAAGGTGCGTGAGCAGAGCTGCTGTGCAGAGCCAGCCAGTGTGGTCTGTTGAGGGACAGACAGGGTCATGGGTGTGGGTGACCTGTGAGTATAGGACTCAGAGCGTGGTGTTCTCTGGGTCTGTGAGTGCGCATGTCCGAGTCCTTGTGTGAGTTCACGTGTGTCAGGCTGTGGGTCTGCACGTGACTTGCTGGAGGATGATTGTGCCTACGTGTGTGTTGTGTATTTGTGATCACACTTGCACCCCGGTCTGCTTTTTTTTTTTCTTGTTTTTATTGAATAAATGCTGCTGTAGTGCTGTCTAGTTACCAAACACTGTTCTAAGCACTTTACAATATTAGGTAGTTCAATCTTTCCAACAACCCTCTGAGAAAGGGTTCTGTTATTGTCTCCTTTAACTGACCTTCACACAACTGATAATGACCATTATTTGTTGCGTGTCCACCATGGCCAAGCCCTGTGCCTCTATGAAGGACCCAAGGGGACCCACACTGTTTTCCAGGGAAGCTGAGGCACATGCAGAGAATTTGCCTGGCTTAGACCTGGCCCAAGGCTGAGGGTAGGGAAAGAGAAGGGATACCAGGGCTGGGTCTGCCCTGGGACCTTATTGGAACATACGTGGCTGACACACAGGGCGTGAGCACACTGAACCTTCCCTGGCTCTGGGTATAGAGGCTATGGCCTGAAGGTTCCCATAATAGACTGTGGGCCCCTAGGCTCAACTGGAGCCAGCAAGACACTCAGTCTGCCTACATCCTCTCCTACACCCAGTGGATATCGCTTCCTCCTCAGCGGATAGCTTGCTACCCCCAAACCTACATGCTGCCCACCCAGTTGGCCCCAGTCCAGGAACCTCATAGTTGCAGGACCAAAAGGTCTCCCAGTGGGAGGATACTCGCTGAGGCCAGACTCAGCTGGTCCATCTTGTGCCTTCCATCTTTTCTGTGCCAGAAAAGAGTAGCTGTAAGGTTGAGGGTCAGGTGGGGTGACGTTTGGAGGAAGAGATGGGCTGGCAGATTTTGAGTGGGGGAGCAGGGAAAGGGGTGGTCTCATCCTTGGGGATGCCCCATCCTAAGGACACTGTCAGCGGGCCGTTGTGAAGGAGAAACTGCAGTGGGAGTGGGCAAAGGTCGGCATTGTGGCCTTGGGAGGGGCAGGCTTAGAGTGTAGAGATGTGACCTCAGGATCAGACTCGGGAGAGGAGAGGCCATGGTAGGTGGGACTCCACAGAAACACTCCCAGCAGGCTCCAGGGTCAGCTAGCCAAGGGGCTCACTTTTATAGACAGGGAGGAACTGACGTGCATTGAACAGTGGCGGTCCCCGGATTCTGAGCTAGAAACTGTCACAAGTCTTTTCTCATTCCATCTGTTCATCCACCCGTTTTATGGGAAAGGGCCCTGAGGGTCACACAGTGAGTCTGTGCCCCAGGTTGGGTTTCAACTCGGGTCTTCAGACACCTGACCTGAGCATCTTCCTCCAAAGTAGAGTGAGGGCTTCTGCTGGCAGGAGACCCCTATATCTCCCTCTGGTTTCCTTTTTCTTCCTTTTCTTTCCTCTTTCTTTCTAGTAGAATCCTTTGGCTATTTTACTTTTATTTTCTTATTTTAATTTCAGAACTGTGCTTGAATATGTTCTTATAGAAGATTCAAGTAATACAGATTAAAGAAATGTTAACCTTGATTCCTCCCAAACCCCATTCTCCGTTCTGGAGAAAAAGCTTTTTTAAAAAACAGTCTGGGTGGGAGGTGTTCTCCTAGAGCTTTTTCTCCAAAAAGGTCCCTTTGGTGTCCATGCAAAGTAGATAGTTCTAGTCTGTCATTTTCTGTTTGTTTTTGAATAAATGAAAGCAGTCTGTAGATAAGGGCTCTCTGCCATATGCATTTTTCTACTTAAAGGTGTGTCTTGGAAACCTTCCTGCCAGTAAATATAAATCTACCTTTTTTAATGCTGCGTAGTATTTCCAAAGCCTGAGATTCATTAGCAGTCCCTTGGAATGTACATTTAGATCGTTTCTGCATAATTTGCAAGTGTGTGTGTGTGTGTGTGTGTGAGAGAGAGAGAGAGAGAGAGAGAGAGAGTTTAGACGGTGGCAGGGAAGCCCCTTGAAATGCCCTCCTGTGTCCTTGTGCAACCATTTCCCTATAGGGTATTTCTAGATCCTGTCATTGCTGGGTCTGAGAACATGCATATTTTTTTTTACTTCAAGAGACGGCCAAACGGCCCTTTAAAATGCCCGTGGCGGTTTATATTCTCGGCCCTAGGAGTGACCAGCATACTCCGTTTCACAGGATAGTGTGAAGATTCTTTTCCTTACCTTTGCAATGGTGTCTCTTGTCACTTTAATGAGAATGGCATGAAAAATGGTGTCTCTTGTCATGTTAATTCGTTAATGACAAGTGAGCCTCTGGACTTGTACATTGGTTTATGGTCCATCTTCTAAGAGCTTGGTCAGAGCCATTACCCTTCTTTCTATGGGTTATTTGTCTTTTTTTTTTTTTTTTTGTATTGATTTGTTGAAGCTTTTTATATCACCTGCCCTTAAACACCCCCACCCCTCCACCCGCAGCTTTGGGAGCGCCTGTGGACAGAGCAGGAGGAGGGGGCTGAACCCTCCCGGGAATTTGGGTTTTCTTCGGAATGTTTTAATGAGGCGTCAAGAGGCCTCCCCCAGATTCCTGTTGTGGGCCTTCTGGGGACACTCCCTGGTCCGCCACCACATCAGGAAGGCAGCTCTTTCACAAAGTCCCCAGGAAAAAGGGTGGGGTGGGGGGTTGCAGACGCCAGAAATTGTCTGCAAAATACAGTGCGACTGGGAGAGGGTGCAGAGTTTTGCTCAGATTCTCAGAGACATCGGAAACCTCCAAACCTTTCAGAACCCCCAGCTCTGGAACCTGCCTTGTGCAGAGGTGAGACTTGGAAGGATTCTGTCTCGCTGACCACCTTATGGTTAGGCTAGTTCATACCATCCTTCTGGGCCTCACTCCCCCAGCCCAGGTAGAGACTGCTTGTGAAGATCCACCGGGTCCTAGCAGCCAACTCTGCCACCCCAGGCTCCATCCCACTGCCTGCCCTGAAGGCGTCCACGTTGGCCAGGATGAGAGGCGTCACAGTGCCTCCCCCCAGCCCCTCCCAGCCCCGAACACAGGCAGCCTGTTCAGGAAGGCTAGGCGAGGGGGAGGAAAAGTCAGTACTTGTCAGCGGTGGCGTGGCGGGGCAGGAGTGTCCCCGGCAGGGAACCCGTCCCAGCCTGCTCTGGCCAGCCAGACAGACGGAGGGCAGCAAGGGGCAGGGAGCCATCCCCAGCCAGCTGGCATGGGAGACATCAAGGGATGCCAGCACAGGTCCCAGTAGTGGAACGTGGAGAAGAGGTGCAGGAAGGCCAGGAGGTCACCAGGGGGTCTCCTGTTAGCCAAGGTTTTCTCCTTGTGGCTTTTCTGGAGGTGCAAACTCCCCTTCCTCCTAATATGCAAGTGAGCAGCTGTCCTTTGCCCAGTCAGAGCTGAGCGGAAGCTGCCATCACTGATACACACCATCACCATCTAATCACCTCCAAGTCTATCTGCATCCCCAAATTACCTTTGTGGAAGCTGCTCTAGGTGCTCTGCAAAGAGGCTCTTGCTTGACACAGTGAAAGATACAATCCAGAAAGGCTCCGAGGAAAACTGGTATTGAGGCTGACTCTAACAGATCCATGTGGCCGGGCACCTCCTCCTTTCTTTCCCATCCTCTGGAGTTGCTCCTGCTTCGGCATCAAGCAGACTTTGGCTCCGTTCCTGGCCCTCTTCTTTCTAACTGTGCTCTCAGCTTCAGTGTCTGCGTTTGTAAGACAGAGTTGTGGGGGAAGGTGAAAGAGAGGTGGTTAAAGCTCCAGGGGCGGGGGGGGGGGGGTGCCAGCCTACAGAGGGGCTGTCATGGGGTGGGAGATACTGGCCACACCCAGCAATGAACAGCAGGTAGATCTGCTTTCTCTGGAGGTGATCAAGAAGCCAGCAGCTGCCTGCCCCACCAGGGAACCAGACTGACCCTAGGCAGAGGGATGGATGAAATGACCCAAAAAGTCATCCTGAGGCAGATACCATCAGTAGCGGAGCCTCTCTCCCAGAGACAGGGGTGTCAGCAGCTGAAGAAGGATCCCTTGTATTTCCTCCTTCATTTTGCCCAGAGGAGGAGAATTGTAGGCAAGTCTGGGATCACAGACAGCAAATGTGTGGAATTTGGCAGTTAGGAGAGGAACCGAGAGGAGCAGCCCTCAGTTGGTCAGTGGCATGGAGCTGGCTCTCCAGCACTCTGCACCATCGCACCTCCATCGCCATCACCAGCCTCCACATCGCCCTGCTCACTGTCTGCATCTCCAGCCCTACTGCCACCATCCCTGCCATCCCAGCTCCAGTACTATCCTCCATGGGCCCCCCCTCCCCCGGGAGCTAAGTTAGAAAGAGCTGCTTGCCCCCACCCCTCAGCGGGAGGGGTACAGAGCAGATGGCTTTTCTCTCCCTGTGAGCTTCTGAACTCAGGAAATGAGAAACACATCCGGGCTTCTTGACCACACATTACTCTCTCCCTGAGACAGCAGCTTCTATGTTTGTAAATAACATACTGGCTTTCAGCCCCGCTCTGCACCCTGCCTGGAGCCCCATAGATACCAACTCTGGGCTCCCAGACCACCTCTCTCCCTGCCTATTCCTAAACTGCAGATCATGCACATGTGTGCACCCAGGAAGGTTTCATGTTGGGAGCGTGGAACGTAGGGAGAGTGCTACAGCCAAGCCGTATGGTGGTCAGGTCAGGGGAAGTCAGCCCTAACCCAAGACCCTAGGAGGGGTGTGGAAGAAAGGGACACCTGTCACAAGGGCGCAGTGACCCTGTCAGTGGTGCACATGGAGTAACTGACCCCTGGCTATGACGCAGCCCCCGGCCCTTCAGTCCTACCAGTGAGACCCAAGATGCACAGACTGTGAATTTAAAATGATGTAAGTCTGAGTCCTCCTTATCAGGAGCCAGGCCCAGGAGACCTGAACTCTACAGGGAGAAAGGGGCTGGTAGGGGAGGGTGCATCGGATGGAGTGGCCAGGCCAGGAGGAGAATCAGAGCTATCAGCATTTTCTGCATCTGTGCCAGGAGGTAAGACCTCCTCACTCAGGGCAGAAGCAGAGAAGGGGGCCCTCCTGCCCCTTAAGCCCAAGTGTGGGGGGGTCTGGCAGTGACCTGGATTCTTAGTGTGAGTCCAGGGTGGATCCAGAAATCCCTGTCTGGAGTTGTTGGAATGCCTTTCACCCCCCCCAAAGCTTGCCAGGCACACCTCACCCTGCAGGCTGTCCTGTACTCCCCCTCCCCGATCCTCCCTGGAACCCCATCCCCGACCGGTGCCCCTCACTGTGGTCCCCTGGACTCAGTCATCTACTCGATCTCCCCTGTCTCTCTGGGTCCCCAGTCTGGGGACATTCACAGCGTCCTGCAGCACAAGGGTCCATAACCGGACTCGGAAAGCCATGACTTGCTGCTGCTGCTGACCTGGTAGCAATGGTAGCCACCAGCTTTCCTTGGGCTTCCCCGCGTGCAGCGCCTCATTTAACCCTCACAGCAGGCCCTGTTATTTATTTTTAGCCTTGGCAGCACTGCACAGCATGTGGAATCTTAGTCCCCCAACCAGGGATCGAACCTGTGCCCCCTGCAGTGTAAGTGCAGAGTCTTAACCACTGGACCACCAGGGAAGTCCCCGAAACACCCCTCTTACTGTCCTGGTTTTACAGGTGGAAAGCTGAGGCACACAGGTTAAACAACTGTACCAAAGATACAAAGCCAGTTGGTGGTGGAGGCGGGATTCAAGCTCCAGTGCTGGCGGCAGAATCTCCTTAGATGAGGAGAGGGTGCAGGTACAGGGAGATGTGATGGGCACATCCCAGGCAGGGCTGCTGTGCTCTGAAGCAAGTGGGAATGCGCTTGATGTAGGGCTGCCCTCCGTTCCTTGGGAAAGTTCTTTCTTCATATGTATATATATTTGGCTGCACGAGGTCTTAGTAGTGGCATGCAGGATCTTTTAGTTGCGCCCTGTGGGATCTAGTTCCCCAACCAGGGGTCGAACCCAGATCCTCTGCATGGGGAGCACAGTCTTAGCCACTGGACCACCAGGGAAGTCCTGAAAGTGCTTTTTTGACTGACGTGAATTCTTCTTTCTGCAGTGGCAGTTCTGCTGCGATTGGGTGACAGACAAATGGGTCATACAGTTTAGGGAGGCTGGAGATGGTGCCCCCGATCCTGTGGGTGAAGGAATCTGGGGGCTATTTGATGCCTGAAGCACATAACCTCCCCCTTCCTGGGCATTCCCAGACCCACCGGGAAATGAGAATTCAGGGCAGGGAATGTGCATCCTCTTGGCCACAGAAAGAGTGCAGTAGGTAGAGGCTGAGCAGATGCGTTGGGCCTGTGAGACGGTAGGAGTGAGTTCCTGGTCCTCGCCCAGCTGCACACCTGTCTGTCTGTCAGTCTGCCATATGGGCAGTTTTCAACCCATGACTGCCTGCCTGCCTTAAGTCCAGGGCACCAGCTGTGACACTCAGTCACATCGGTGGGGTAGTCTGTCTGTGGAGAGGGCTGGTGTGCCAGGCTTTGGGGACTGGGGGAAGTCTGTCAACCCATGGGAGGTTTCCGTCAGCTGGTGAAAAAAAAATAAAAGTATGGTGAATATCTGTTCATCTTAAAAGAGATAAAGGTGGACAGAAGGAGAAGGGGTGGTGGGAAAGGGGGCTGAGGGAATAAGAATAAGATAAAGGAAAGATGGTCCTGACAGTGGTTATGGGGCTGGGGGCAATGGTGGTGCTCATGTTGCCTTTGGTGGTTACGGTGCTGTTGAGGGTGGTGATGGCAATGGTGGTGGTAACACTGGAGGTGGTGGTGATGGTCGTGGTGCTCATCGTGCTGGTGGAAAAGGCACTGGTGGTGGTGATGGTCATCACCGTCTACCAGTTGTGATGGTGCTGATGGTGGCTATGCCAGTGTTAATAGTGGTTAGTGCTCATGGCGGTCACGCTGCTGCTGGTGGGGGTGGTATTGGTGGGGGTGGGGGGGTTGTATTGGTGTTGTTGGTCAAGGGGATGATGGGGCTAGCTGACAGAGGTGCCAGTTGCAATAATGGAAATGATAGTCAAAGGGTGCTGTAGTGGGGATGGGAACAGACCCCTTAGCAGCCTGGGTCCCCAATACCAGAGACACAGAGAGAACCTCAGGTTAGTCTGGGAGCTCCCTGGATTAGGGCAGACCGGAGTTGTCCCCCCTCAAACCCCAGTTCTCAGGGCCACTTCTGCCCTAGTCTGCTCAGTCATAGCTGGAGGTGGGGAAAGGGAGAGGAGCTGTAGTGGCCAGCAGGAAACACGTGAGGATCTCTCCAGCGCTTCCTGGGCACTGGGTCCAGCTGAGATCTCAGGGTCCAATTCAGATGCCAGTGATGCACGCGCCAAAACACGGATACCCACAGACATGCAGGCTAATGAGCAACCGTTATCACACACTCGCAGACACGCACACGCGGACCTTTGCCCAGGGACACCTTCTCAGACACCCCAGACTCCCGTCCCAAATGTGCACGCCGGAGATCCCCACCTGAGAATATACAGAGGCAGGGGCACACGCAAGTGCACGCGTCGCCAGACAGCGTGTGCGCGGCCACTCAAGGATGTGCCGCCACGCACGCGCACGCGCGAAGACGCGCACGCGCCTCCGCTAAGTGAAACCAGCAGAACCCACGTCCGACCGAGCCAATTGGAGACTCCTTGGCTCTAGAAGCCCTTGCTGCTGCCACCAAGAGACTCGGTCAATTAACTTCTCCCTGCAGCGGGCTCCCTGACCCGCCCGGCCGGCCGGCCCGCCCCCTGGCGCGGGTACCCGCCCCTGCCCCGGCCGCCGCCTCCCTCCCCGCCTCCTCTGGGCTCTCCCGCCCTGCGAAGCTCCGCGCTGACTGGAGGGACTCGGCCGTGCCGGGGGATGTCTGAAGGGATGCAGCTGTGCCCGCTGAAGGTCTAAGAGAACGAGGCTCTGCCCTGTGGAGTCTGATGGGTCACAGCCCAGCTCTGGGTCTGAGTGGCCTCACGGGACACGTCCCCCAGTTCTGGGGCTCTGCAGGGACGCGGCCCTGTCTTGGAGGGTGAAGGTGGGCTCTGAGGGGATGTTTTAACCTCTTGTGGTCCCTCATGGCAGTGGCGGGGCTGGGGCACACTGAGTTGGTCCCAGGGCAGGATGCTGCCTTAAACCTCTGACTCCCAACCCTATGTCAGGGAAACAGGCTCAGAGTGAGTCCCGCCCCCATTCCCCCCTGCCATGATGTTCCTATTTCAGTCCTTAAAATGCTGCCAGTGAACCTAGCGGGTGGCAGCCAGTACCCAGGGTGTGCAGTGTTGGAATGAAAGGAAGGAAGGCCATTCCGGGCAGAGGGTAGAGCAGGAACCGAGGTCTGTCCACATCTTCAGAACACAGGGTCTAGGGGGATGGAGGAAACCTGCCAGATAAGCGATGGATGTGGGTGACTCCCACCCACAGCCTGCACGCGAGTGCCCGCCCAACCCAGACCACTTGCCAGCAGTTTCTCCATCCCCTCCCTCCTGGGACCTCAAGGGTAGGAGGGGCCGAGGCACTCTCCATTCACGGGGAAAGCACTGAATGGGGAGAGGGCCAGGATGGAAACTGATGACTCCTAAGGTCCCAAGGGCACTAGGACTTGTAGGAATCCAGGTCCCCCGTTTGTTTCTCCAGAGTTCGCCACCCCTTTACCCATCCCCTCCCTACCCAGGGTCCCTAACTGACGGCAAGATCCGGTGAGCATTCATCCTGGGACATTCCATCCCTTTCCCACGCATCCTTGGGGAACGGACTGGACAGTGACTATCAGAGGCTGCCTTCTATGGGGTTACTATTGGACAAGCAGGGGACAGCCCCCCATCCTTCCCCTTTTTTCCCTCTGATAGGGCAGGCCCTTCCCCTTGAAGCCAAGGCTGCCTGTCTGTAAAATGGAGCTATATAAGGCAGATTTCCCATATTCTTGTGTGTGTGTGTGTGGGGGGGTCCCTCAAGGAGGCTGGGATAGTTGTGGCGTCCGCTGCTCTGCGGGGAAGTGCTGCCTGCAATCTGACCTTCTGCTCGGTAGGTGGATGCAGATGACGTCATGACCAAAGAGGAACAGATCTTCCTGCTGCACCGAGCCCAGGCCCAATGTGAGAAGCGGCTCAAAGAAGTCCTGCAGAGGCCAGGTGGGGGCGAGGCCGAAGGAGGGTTTGGGAGACAAGGGCAGGAAACACAGAGGGGCCAGAGGAAAGTGGGTGCCCAGGAGGCAAAAGCGGGTGGCACCAAGGGAGGGTGGGTCCAGGTAAAGGGGGCCAGGCCACAGTGAGGATCAAAAGTGGGGTGAGTCAGGTGAGGTGAAAGTCAGGAGGTCCAGAGATGCCCTGAGCCTCCCCTCCCCGGGCCGCGATAGGAGGGCATCAAGGCAGCTATAGTCTGAATCATCTCTAGAAGATTCTAGATGAGGCCCACCAGGATCAGGAGCACTGGAGTGGGCCGGGACTGCCTCCTAGAGGAGGAAGCAGTACCCAGCACAGGTCCAGAAGCGTGAACAGGTCTTTGAAAGAGGCCCCCTGGGCACAGGGCAAGGCAGGGTGTACAGGATCAGGAGAAAGGGGCTGGAAGGGAAGGAGAATAGAGTATGGATGGGTATCCATGTCAGTCACTGTCACTGTCCAGTAGAGGGCTCCTGAAGGGGTAAGAACGCTCCCTGCTACCAACACAGCATCTCCAGGGGACCCTGGCCACGGTCAAGCTGGGAGGGGCAGTCACTTGACCTCACAGCTCCTGCCCCAGTCTCAAGATGGTCTCTTCCTTGAGTCCATTTCCTGGAAGCAAAAATGGGGCTTCATGAGCAACCAGCACAGCCTCTGACTTCTGTCTGATTAATCCCCTCGACCTGGAAAAGATCCAGACCCCACCTGACTGGCGGGCAAGAGCAGCTTCCTCCTTGCACTGGCCCTCAGACCCCTGGGAGAGGGTGGTGACGTACACCCCGGATGCAAGCGCACAGCGACATCCCCTGGAGCCCACAGCCCTCGCTCCCACTCTCAGGGACTCACATGGTCTCTGCTGTCAGAGCCCTGCCCACATTGGCCTCACCAGTGGCTCCCTGGTCCCCCACCCCAGTCACATCATGGGCTGGGGAGGTCTGAACCCAGCCCTCTTTCTGGTTGTGGAAGCCTGGAGGCACCTCCCTCTGCTGTCTCTGTCTAATCATGGAGGCCTTCCCTTCTCACTCCATCTCATCTTGCTACCCCCACCCTACTGATGCCCCCCAGGTTCAGGTGGGAAAATGGGCACAGCCATTCTATCTCAGCGCAAGGTGTCTGCAGTTAGCATCCCATTGTTGCCACAAAACCCGACATGGGAGGGACAGGGGGCTGCAGGTGAAGGTCAGATAAGGAGGAAGACTTGTCAGCAAGGAAGAGAGACAGACCTCTAACCGAGGGAAAGGCCTGGTCCCATCCGAGATGGAGCAGCTCCAGGGTCCCTCGTGGAAGCTGTGAATCCCTTATTTGGGTATCCCAGGGCAGGGAGTGGGGTAGGCGGGCTCATCGGCCCTCTCCTGACAACTGCACACTCCTGATCGTGTCCTTCACACCACCAGCTTCTAGACCTACAGGGGCGCTCTGGCCAGACTTCATTTTTGCTCTTTAACCTCTCTGCTGACGGTAACCACCGCGGTCTGCTTTTGCCATGCGCCCCCTGGTGGGCTTTGGCTACAAGTGCTGAATCAGATAACACTTCTGCACGCATTTACTGCTCAAACCACTGTTTGATCCCACATCTGAATGGCGTTCGCTCCCCTCTGAACCTCTTATTGACAGTCTTCATGCCTCCTGATTACTTCTGTACCTGGCAAGCACTTTACCGTTTGTAAAGCACGTCTCTACCTGTCGTCAGGCTGGGTGTCAGCAGGGCAGGGGACAACCCCCATTGTGTGGAGGGGCAGTCCGAGGCAGGAGGGGACCCTGGGTCTCCTGCAGTGGCAGCACTCTTGACAGCCATAACTGCCCTCATTTCTCCAGCCGACATAATGGAATCAGACAAAGGATGGGCATCCGCGTCCACATCAGGGAAGCCCAAGAAAGAGAAGGCATCTGGGAAGCTCCACCCTGAGTCTGAGGAGGACAAGGAGGTGCCCACTGGCAGCAGGCCCCGAGGTGCGTCTGTGCTTCCATGCAACCTTCTGAGACCAACTCAGACCCGCTTGCCCCACAGCTCTGCCGCCTTCATGTGACGTCATGCTCCTCGGCTCTTGGAGGAAGGGAGGTGCTGGGAGGAGATGGGGCGGAGGGGGCAGGCAAGCCGGATGGACTTGGACCCCGAGAGAGGGGCAGAGAGCTTGACCCACACACCTCAGGGGTAGATCCTGGGTTATGACCCCTCCCGTGGAGAGAGATGACAAAGAACCTGGGAAAGAGAGGAGCAGGGAGAGGCTGGGAGAGACATGGAGACATAGAGATAGAAGGAGGCAGGGAGAGGCAGAGGGGACCAAGAGACTCTGAGACTGGGACTCAATATGTCAGAGGAGGTGCATCAAGACACATAGTAGGGTGGGGTGGAGGGCAGGACAGGAAGGAGGCTGTGAAGGGGTGGGGTCAGACGGGGACGAGGAGGAGGGCAGAGGAGAAGAGAGGGAGGGACATGCGGGCTGCATTGTCCCTGGGGGAGGTAAGGAGAGACAAACGTGGAACCCAGGGTGTAGCCACAGGGCCGGTTTGAACCGGCTGGGTGGGCAGCAGATTCCAGATGGGCCACATCTGGGAGGCTGTGGTCACCCTGTGGCTCCCTAGGGATCAGAGGGAATTGTAGGCCTGGCCAGGCGGGGCTGGGAATATGGTGCCCAGGACAGAGAGCCTTTCACCAAGCCAGGGTGGGTCTAGCCATCAAGGCAACCTTCCAGGGTGGCTGGAGAGTCCTGTGGTTGGAGCCCTGCAGGGGGAGAGAAGGGAGCTGGGAGTGGGAAGTGGAAAATTCAGAGGCTGGAGTCTTTCCAAGGTCACTTAGCATCTCTACTGTGAGGCTGGAGCCCCAAAGTGGTATGTGTCGCCCTGCCTTGAATCCCACAATTAGCACTTATAGATTTGGGGGATTATATGTCCCTCCATGAGTGGTCACCAGAGTTGGAGAGCAGGTGCTGAGGGCGGGTCTTGGGTAGTGGAGGAAGTGCGAATCAATCCCATTCCCCAGTGAAGGAGCTGAAGTGCAAAGAAAGTGGACACCTGCATGAGGAGGGCAGCACTTCAGGAGTCCAGCTGGCACTGGAAACGAGAGCTCTTGCCTCCAGTCCGTGGTCCTTGGGCATGGATCATGCTGGAAGCATTCTCAGCTAAAGGAGAGTTACTCTGGGAACTTGCCCTTCTCCAGGGACACCTGGAAGGCGGGACCAAGAACAGAGAGAAAAGAGGGAGGCCTGGCCAGGGGCTGAGAACTTGAGGAGGGCAGGGCCCTGGGCTGTATGACCTTGGTAGATCACTCCCCTCTCTTGGCCTCTGCTCGCAAATTTAGAAAATGGGGTCGTTGCCAATACCCATAAGGAGGGGCTGGTGAATTCTGCGAGGCCAGGGGGTACAGGGTGCAGTTGGGAGTAAGGGCTCAATACATTCCCTCCAGAACACTCCAAGCCTGAGTTCTCCAGTCTTGGGGTGCACCCTGCAGGAGCCAGTGACCACGGGTGTGTTTATTCCTGAGGGTCACTAACCATGGATCTGACAGGTGTCCTCCACCTTTTTCTGTCTGTCTCTGCGGGTACAGGGCGCCCCTGCCTGCCGGAATGGGACCACATCCTGTGCTGGCCGCTGGGGGCTCCAGGGGAGGTGGTGGCCATGCCCTGTCCCGACTACATTTATGACTTCAATCACAAAGGTAAGGCAGGCTGGAGGGGGGCTGGGGGCTGCGGGCACCGTCAGGACTCGGGGCTCAGGGGTTCCCGACCTGACTGCCCTGACGCCCCCCTGCGGACCTGCAGGCCATGCCTACCGCCGCTGTGACCGCAATGGCAGCTGGGAGCTGGTGCCTGGGCACAACCGCACGTGGGCCAACTACAGCGAGTGCGTCAAGTTCCTGACCAATGAGACGCGCGAACGGGTGCGAGCCTTTCCCCCCCTCACCTGACCGGGATCAGGCTACCCCACCACCACCACCCCCGGTGACCTGCGCTCTCCGACCCTTAACCTGGAGCTCACCCGAGTCCCAGGGCTCTGACGGTAACTCCCCACCTGCGCAGGAGGTGTTTGACCGCCTGGGCATGATCTACACCGTGGGCTACTCCGTCTCGCTGGCATCTCTCACCGTGGCGGTCCTCATCCTGGCCTACTTTAGGTGGGCGGGGCGAGGAGTGGGGCGGGGTCGGTGGGAGGGGACGTGGGCGGGACCGAGGGGAGGCGGTGGGCGGGGCCAAGGGCAGGTTGGGTGGGACCGAAGAGTGGGGCCTCCCTACCCCTTGCTATGCCCCGGGCCCACCGCGCGTCAACCGGCTTCGTGCCCGCCCAGGGCGCGCCCCGTGCCCCCCACCCACCGTGCTGTCGCGCGCTCCGCAGGAGGCTGCACTGCACACGAAATTACATCCACATGCACCTGTTCCTGTCCTTCATGCTTCGCGCCGTGAGCATCTTCGTCAAGGACGCGGTTCTCTACTCGGGCACCGCCCTCGACGAGGCCGAGCGCCTCACGGAGGAAGAGCTGCGCGCCATCGCTCAGGCACCGCCGCCGCCCGCCGCCGCCACAGGCTACGTGAGTGCCCCCGTCCGGCGGCCCGCGACCGCCCGCCCGGGCCCCTCGCCACCACCCGCTTCGCGGGAGCCCCACCCACCCTGTCCTCACCTGTCTCCTGCGATCAGCGCGCTTCCGGCCGCTCACAATCACCCTTTGCATCCTTCCAACCCCTGTTGCCTAGGGCTTTGTGAGTCCCTCCCCGCCCAGCCTGCGCTTCGATCAACTCTCCTGCCTCGGCCCAGGCCCCCAACCACCCCACCTCTTCTCCATGACCCCCTTGTCCCCACCATTGTCCTGAGTACTCTCAGCACACACTCAGCCCCTGCCCTTAGCAGAGCCTGTCCCTTCCACACCAGCTTGTCCGATCTTACCAGCATCCCCTACCACTGCCCACCCTCAGCCCCTCCTTGCCCTCCCCAGATGTGGGCCCTGCGCTCTGGCTAACATCAGCTGGTCTCCTAGGTGGGCTGCCGGGTGGCTGTGACCTTCTTCCTTTACTTCCTGGCCACCAACTACTACTGGATTCTGGTGGAGGGGCTGTATCTGCACAGCCTCATCTTCATGGCCTTCTTCTCAGAGAAGAAGTACCTCTGGGGCTTCACAGTCTTCGGCTGGGGTATGCAGGCACGTGGGCTGGGGGAGGGGGACCATGGACGGCAGGGTCAGAGAGTGCCACTGAGGAGAGGGCACCCACACAGCACATCTTGTGCAGGATGTGGGGCAGTAGATGGGGAGTCTTCTGCAACTGACCCCTCAGGCTCAGGGAACAGGGCTTGCTTAGCCAGAGGTTTACTTGGGGTTGGCTCAACCTAAAGTTGGGGCTCTCCCGGAGGCAGGTTCACCTGGAGTTGAGGCTCAGGCCAGGAGAGGGAAGGGCTGGCAATTCTCAGGTCAAGACTCCACTCAGGATCAGAGTGGACCTTGGGGTCAGAGGTCAGCATGGGGCTGGAGTTGGAAAGCAGCTATGCTCATCACTGTGTCACCAGTCCTGGAGCTGGGATCCGGAGCCCTCCCTCCACCCTGAGTCCTGTTTCTCCACCACTCCCCACACTACATGGAGCTGTGCAGGCCTCTGCCACCCCATGAACAGGGTCCATGGCCCAGAACTGCAGGCCCTGGCTCTATAGCATCCTCTGGGCTTCGACAGCCCCTCTGCAGAATGGGTTGCTAGGGCTCTGCCCTCCTTCCTGACGGGCTCCAGGATCGAGTTACCGATAATTGTCCATTATTGTTGGCAGCTCCAGAGCTTGGCCGGGCTCCCGGGGCGACTGGCCAGACTGCAGAGGGGCAGGCTGGGTGGGTGGAGCATTAAGCACCTCAAGTCCCTCAGTCCTAGCCTCCCTACCCCTTGGTGGACACTCTGACCTTGACCTCACCCGTGGCAAGCCTGGGTTTCAGGCTGATGCAGGCTCTGGGGTAGAGGGTGTCCGCACACAGATAAGGGAACACACAGAACTTAGTGGCACGGGGACATCACAGCCCTCTTCCTTGTACAAACCCAGGTCATGCCCTGCCCCTCCCCAGGGTACACCAGACCTAGAATGAAGTGGGAGGGGGTGGAGAATGGGGAATAGGGCTCCTTCCTAGAGCCAAACTCACTCAGAGGTACCACGTACCATCTGAACTGGCTTGGGCCTAGGGACACTGAAATTCCTCTGTAGCCCCTGGATCAACAACCCTCACATTATCCAGCTTTATCCGTGGGGACTTTTCAAAGCAGGGGGATGCTGGAACAGAAGGCCTCTGATTGTAAGCTCCCCTCCATAGGGAGCCCCCAGCCCAGAACAGCACCCTTTAGGGGAGAGGAGGGCAGAATGGATTGGGTGTGGGTAAATTAGTGATCCCTTATTTCACCAAGTGCCCAATAGGAGTGCATGTGTGTGGTACAGGATCCAGAACCAAGATGAGGGCAGAGGGCTGACCTGGGTCCTTAGGGCTGGAGCCCTAAGGGGGGGCTATGGGGACTGCAAGACAGCACATGTAAGAGCAGGGCCGTGTCACTGAGCAGCTGGTGTGCCCAGGGTAAGGGGGGCGGTCAGGGACAGTGGGGTGCTGAGCCAGGGGTCACCAGGGATGAGGGGAATGGCACAGGTGGACTGAGGAGCGAAATGTAGTGGACAGCAGCTACAACCCCTCACACTCTGTTCTGCTCTGCCCACAGGTCTGCCTGCCATCTTCGTGGCTGTGTGGGTCGGTGTGAGAGCTACCCTGGCCAACACTGGGTAGGTCCAGGTGGAGAAGGGGGCAGGAGGCTGGGACACAGGCCAGAGACACCCCTGGTACCCTCTTCCTCCATAGAACATATGAGGGGCACCTCCTTTTCCCTGCCCCTGAGAGGCCCTCGTTTCAAGAGTTTTCAGCCCAGCTTCAAGCTGGGTGCCCACTCAGGGTCACCAGAGGCCACCACAGAAGGGGCTTTATGGGTGGCCTCGGCCCGACCACATCCCCACTCCCCTGTCCTGGGCTCTGGTTGGGGGGAGTGCAGCTGATGTCAGAGCCGCCCTGGAGCCTCCTTGTGGGGAGTGTTGCGGTTGACGGCCTCAACCTTCTCAGGTGCTGGGATCTCAGCTCCGGGAACAAGAAGTGGATCATCCAGGTGCCCATCCTGGCCTCCATTGTGGTGAGCAGGGGGCCTCAGGGCCGGGCGGGAGTGTGGACCCTGAGTCCCGGTGATCAGCTCCCGACGGGGACCTGTAGGGGCTCCCCTGGACCCCAAGGTTAGAGCCACAATGCTAGAGAGGCAGCTGACCCCCCACCCCAGTCCGCGTGGGGACCAAGGACCTCAGGAGCCACCTGGAGACACGCTTTGGCAGAGCAGAGCCTGGGCGGGTCGTGGGTCCGCGTCCTCGCCCCTCCCTGCTGGGGCTCCGGCCTCTGGACGCAAGCAGCCCCTCCCTCACTCCCACAGCTCAACTTCATCCTCTTCATCAACATCGTCCGGGTCCTCGCCACCAAGCTGCGGGAGACCAACGCTGGCCGGTGTGACACGCGGCAGCAGTACCGGTGAGCCACACCCACCATGCCTAGACGCCTCAGAGCCCAGGGTCTCTGAAGCCCAGCACCATGTTCAAAAGCAGGCAGAGGCCCCAGGGATGAGGCTCTCTCAAGGAAGGGCTCAGCTCCTGACTCCCTGGCTGGCCCTGCTGGCCGTGATGGGATCTTGCCTGGCTTCTGAGGGCACCCCCAAGCCAGCCTGGGCCACTTGGTGCCAGGCCCCTGCACTAGAGCTGGGGTCTGGGAGGGCAGGACAAACGTAGACCTCGCCTCAGAGAGCGGGTCACAGGGAGTCTGAGAGACAGGTGGGCAGTGGGTGGGCTTGAGAAGGCGGAATTTTGGCTGAAACCTGAGGAGGGTCGGTGGGATAAGGGGAGCACCAGCAGGGTGACCAGCAGGGGCAGGGCGCCGTAACTTATGGTCCACTCTGGGACACCTTAAAATCAAGGGGCCCTATTCACACTTTGCTGAGACAACAAAGTGTCACTGGCTTAGGTGAACTGGGCTGCCCCCCGCTACCCACGGCTGCCAGAGCTCCAGGCCTTTTAGTGGCTTCTGGAGCCCGGGGCTGGCAGGTCGAGGTACACAGTGCCTGTTGAGGCCGAAGTGACTCCACCCTGACCCGCCTGCCCCACTGGCCCAGGAAGCTGCTCAAATCCACACTGGTGCTCATGCCGCTCTTTGGCGTCCACTACATCGTCTTCATGGCCACGCCGTACACCGAGGTCTCAGGGACGCTCTGGCAAGTCCAGATGCACTACGAGATGCTCTTCAACTCCTTCCAGGTGTGCAGCCCTGTCTGAGGGTGGGAGGGACGGGTGGGGCGGGGGAGGCTCCTTCCACCCTCTCCAGATGCCTCTCTGGGCCCTGACCCACAACCCTCTCTCCACAGGGATTTTTTGTTGCCATCATATACTGTTTCTGCAATGGCGAGGTAAGCAGTGGGCCAGCCTGGGGCAAGACTGGGAGGCCGCAGCAGTTCCAGAGGCCGGGGGTGGGGTGGGGTGGGGTAGGGGGCACTCCCTGGTGGTCCAGTGGTTAGGATTCTGTGCTTCCAACTGCAGGGGGCCTGGGTTCAATAACTGGTCAGGAAACTAAGGCGTGTGGTGTGCCCAAAAACCTAAAAATTAAAAAAAAAAAGAATAAAACAGAAGTGCCAGGGGGTGCCCAAGTCCTGTCCCTTCATCCTCCTGCCTGGTTCTTACTTTGTTCAGAGGACATTCTGAAGGCAGAGAGAAGTCTTTCCAGATGATTCAGGCTCAGGATGTGTGGGCATAGCCAAGCGTTTTCTCAACCCCACGGGTGAATTGTCTGTCATCCAGTTTGAACACTCAGCCACCCTTGGGGTCATTTGAGCCTCTACATTCTGGGTGTGTCAAATGCCTGCCGCCAGGCACCATGTTCTGAGAATGAATGATGGGATTTTTCTTGGCCTTGAAATTTTCCAGTAATAGTGCTGAGCTATTAGGGATGCGGGGACTGCTGGGGTTGGGGACATGTGGCAGAAGGGTTTGGGGCACACCTGACCGCCTGCCCCCCTACTGCCATCCCAGGTACAGGCTGAGATCAAGAAATCCTGGAGCCGCTGGACACTGGCACTGGACTTCAAGCGCAAGGCACGCAGCGGGAGCAGCAGCTACAGCTATGGTCCGATGGTGTCTCACACGAGTGTGACCAACGTAGGACCCCGCATGGGACTTGGCCTGCCCCTCAGCCCCCGCCTGCTGCCTGCAGCCACCACCAATGGCCACCCCCCACTGCCCAGCTACACCAAGTCGGGGTCCCTGGCTCCCCAGGCCACACCACCGGCCGTGGCCGCTCCCAAGGAAGATGGATTCCTCAACGGCTCCTGCTCGGCGCTGGATGAGGAGGCCTGCGCGCCAGAGAGGCCACCCGTCCTGCTGCAGGAGGAGTGGGAGACAGTCATGTGATCAGGGACCCAAGGGTTGGACCTGTGGACGTGAGGGTGGACAGGCGGACCAAGAGACGGGTTGTTGGACAGTTGCCCACTCAGGGCTGGGGCTGGGAGGACAAAACAGGAAAAAAAAAAAAAAAGAAGAAGAAGAAAAGGGAAAAGGAAGCAGTGTCTGGCTTCCTGAGGTCTGAACTGGGGACTCATTGCAGGAGGGGAGGGGCTGGGAGCCAAGGGGGAGTTCTTGGTCTCATCTCAGGAGCTGGTCTGGGAACTGTGGGCCAGCCCCTGGGGTGTCAGGGCACAGGGGGCAGAAAGGGCCCAGGAGAGGCCACTGTCTAAGCCTAGAGAAGCTCTGGCCCCCAGTCACTGTCACCCAGTGCTGACGCAGATCCCTTGGGTCCCTGGCCACATCCCCAAGCCTTGGGCTCTGCTACAGGGCCCCTTCCTGCCAGTCTAGTGGCCACGCTATGCCCTTTGGAGGCTAGAGCATGCAGGGAACCCTCCAAACGTGACCCCCAGTCCCGACCCTGGACCTGACACCCCTCTAGCCACCAGAGGGTGCAGGAGCAGTGCCAAGGCCACCGGGTGAGAAGTGGGCTAAGGTCCCTACTCTGCCACAGGAACTGTGGGGGGAGCCAGGGCTCTGAGCCCAGAGGCTGGCTGGGGTGGGCGTCCGGTGGCTGGCTGTGAGAGTCCACACATCCACTCACTATGGATCCAGCGTGGTCATTAGCATCCCCACCCGACACCCTCCCACCACACTGCCCCGCAGCCCCTGCCGCCCGCCCCTGGTCTTGGACTCTAGAATGGCGCAGGCTCTGCTCAGCCTGACAGTCAGAAACGACCCGACTGCATCTCCCCTGTGTTCTGACCAGAGCAAGCTTCTTGCTCAGACCTGAAGATGGCCCTGCCTCTGGGTCTGTGCACAAGCTGGTGCCCCTGCGTAGTCCACCCTTTCTCTCATCTCCAGCTCCAACTCTTGTTCTTTTCCATGGACTCGGCATCTGGGGAGTGTTCCCTATCTCTTATCCCCACTTCTGCTTCCCCTCACCATTGAGGGCTAGGAGAGAGGTCACGAGGCTACGACCAGAAACTCACTTAGGTGGTGGGTGCTGTGCTCTGAGTGGCCTCAGGTCCAGCCTGCTTGCCCATCTAGATGGAAGGGAAGGACAAACAACTGTCCAAAGACCGGGTGCCCCCTTGGAGCTCCATTTGCTTAGAATGGTGCGAGAGGCACAGGGCAGGACCTGAAGGCCACTGAGTCACCAGGCTGAGCATCAAGGGTTCCTGTGAATGCTGGGAGCCACTGGATGTTCTGAGGGAGAGTAACAAGGTCTGAGCAACATGCTCCAGTGTCGAGGCCCGAGGAGATTACGCGGGGGTCAGGGGAGAGGTAGCCTTGGGGGGTTGTTGGTGGCTGGGCCAGGCGAAAGGACAGGGGTGAGAGGTACTACTGTTAGGAAGGGCCCTGGATGAGGTACTGGCTGGAGGGAAGGAGACCTAAACAGGACAGATGCCCCATTCCTGCCCCCTGTCCCCAGGGGATTATGATGCCCCCCCCCCCCCCCCCCCCGACTACTTCCAGGGCTTAGCCATGGGACCTCCAGACCACTGGGCTTCAGAGCAACTCACCCCATCCACCCCACAGGCAGAGTCACTCACCCCCAGCTGGCCAGGCCTCAGGGCCCCATCTTCCAGCCCAGATTCCTCAGGGGGCTCCCGAAATACAGTTCACAAGGCCGCCTCATCCTGAAACACTCACACTGGGTACCTCTAAGGACAGAGCCGTGTTTCCTTTCAGATGGGCTCCACAGAATGGAACCTCCCCTCAGACTCCCCTCAAATTTCCTCTAGAATGGGGGTTGTTAGCCTCTTCCCACAGACTGGGGACCTCTTCCACTCCATGACAGGGCTGTGCTTACCCCTCAGACTGGACACCCCCAGGACAGGGCTGTGTTCCTCTTCTGGGTTGTTCACTCCACCCCCCGATCCCAACAGACCAGCTACCCCCCAGAACAAGGTTGCACTCGCCCTTCAGCTTGTTACCACTGTCCCTTTAGATGAACCCGCAAGTGCTTTGAGCTTTTCCTTTGGACTAAATGTCCCCGAGACGTGCTGGGTAACCCCTCAGGTTGGTGTCCCCACACAGGGCCAGGTTCCCTCATATCCGCTTGAATACCTCCTTCCCAAGGGCTGGCCCTCCTTCCTCAGGACTTTCACACCCAGGACAAGGCCAGGCCTCCTCCTCTAGACAGGGCACCATTTTCCTCCTTTACCGGATGTCCAGGATAGAACTGGACTTGTGACATCAGTCTAAGCTCCTAGTCCAGGACAAGGTCCCCTACTCTAGACCTGGAGCTCCTGGGCCAGGGCTGGCTTCCCCACTCAGAGGGGCCCTGAGCCCCGCCTGGGCCATCCAGGTGTTGGCAGAGGAAGTGGGAGCCCTCAGAGGGCCTGGCAGGCTGTCAGGACCCTGTTTGCCTTGAACAGGGGCTGGAGCCAGGTGGTCATTTCTCCCTTCAAGGCCTCATGGCCTGGCCAAGCCGCAGGGAACACGTAAACACCAGCCCAGCCGGGCGGCAGGCGCGCAAGGAGGAGGACACCAGAAGACCCTGACTTGTTAAGTCTCCTCAGCCACGGTGTCTGAGCACCTCCTGGGCTGCTCTGGACTCCGACTGGGGCCAGTAATAGACAGGCTGCAGCTCCCACCTGTCTTGGATTTGGACGGGCCCTGCCTTCTCTGGCCTGTGTGCCTCCAGCCCAGGCTGAGAGGGGAATCTCTGAAGATTTGAAAGGAATGTGTCCCCCAAGGGCTCCTGAGACATAGGCCAGGCTTGAAGGGGAAACTGGGTTCAGAGTAGTTCTAACCCAGTTCAGAGAAGTTCCCAGTCCAGAGCAGGTCTGGAGGGTCCAGGGGTATCAAAGACAGGCCTCTAACAATGCTCACATGCAAGCCCGTGGAGAAGAAATGACTAAACGGGGCCCATATGTGAGCCCAGGGTGGGCAAGCTTTCATTGTCTGCTCCCACTAGCACTCAGTCTGGGGTGGTGATAAGACAGAAAACAGAGTGAGGAGAACAGAGACTCAGTTCCCTGGAAGATGAAAAGGATAGGACCCAGCCCAGGGGTCTGAGGAGAGCCTTGATCCGACAGCGTGCAAGGGGGACGTGGGCTTCCCTGGAGGACTAAGGAGGTGTGGCCATGCACTGAGGGCACGTGAGGAGACCAACCCTGCCCGGGGATTCTGAGGGGACGCAGTTCTGCTGTGAGGAGGCTTAAGAGGCCTGATCTTTGCTCAGAGGGTATGCTGGGCCTGACCCCTAAGCCTGAGGGGTCTGAGGGAACACAATCTGCTCTGAGGGCGGTAAGGAGACATTTACCTCCCATAAGGGTCCAAGGGGACCCAGCCCTGCTAAGGGTGAGGGAAGTGACAAGACCTGCTGTGTGTGCTCTGAGCAGACCCAACCCTTCTCTGTTGGCACATGAGGGGACATGGACTTTTTGTGGGTGTCTGAGGGGACAGAGTGCCCATCTGAGGGCATGTGCTAATGGAGTCTGAGGGGAGCAAGCCCTGCTCCCCTGAGGAGGGCACCTGAGGGAGCATGGACCTCTGGGGACCTGAGGGGAATAGAGCTCTTCTTGGAAGGCATGTGAGGAGACATTGGACATCCTGAGGGGTTCTGAGGAAGACTGAGGAAATGATAGCTGCACTATGTGGGCTACAGAGACACAGTCTTTCCCTGAGAGTAACTGAGGAGATACGGACCTTTCGTGGGTGTCTGCTCCAAGGGGGAGCGAGGGGACAATACCTGCCCTGAGGAGACAACCTTTCACATGAGGTGACATGGAACTTTGTCAGGTGTCTGAGGGCATCTCAGGGGACATTGGATCTCCTGAGGGAGTGTGAGGGAACCCAGCCCTGCTCTGAGGGTGAATGAGATAAGACTGGTCCTGCGTGGTCTGAGGATACACAGTCCTTCTGAGGGCACATGAGGGGACATGGACATTCTGTGGGAGTCTGAGGGGAGACAGCCCTGAGTATGCGTGAGGGGACATGACTCGGTTATGGAGAGAAACACTGAGCAGTCACAGCCCTACACTGAGGGCTCATGAGGAGCATGGACCTCCTGAGGTGGTCTGAGGAGACACAGCCCAGCTGTGAGGTTGTGTGGGGGAACATGGGCCCTCTCTCAGGGGTTCTAATAGGGTCCTGGCTCTGTCTTCATTTTTAGATGTGAGGTCTGGCTGGCCAGAGGGTGATTGTGGGGTGGCTTTCATCGCCATGTAGGCTGGGTTGTGTTCAGCTATATCCCCATTGTCTCCTCAGCCAACTCCAGAATGATTCCGGCCTGAGGCTCCCATGGCCAACTGAAACAAGTCTTGCCTGGGGCAGAGGAGCCGGGGACTCCAGAGACAGGCTGGGGTCTGGGCCATGGCTGGCTCCCTGTGTTCGCCGTGTGATCCAGGGCAAGCTGCCTGCCCTCTCTGAGCCTCAGCTGCACTTTTAAGATCAGGCTCCTGTCTAGGTCTATTGACCTGCGTGATCTCAGTACCCATCTTGGGTCCCCAGGCTGGGTTTTAGCTGCCTGTACCAGGACTGTTTCTTGGGCAACTAGGAGCCCTCAATAAGGAAGACCAAGGACATCCCCCAGTGACAGGCTCCCTCCTTCTTCGGCATCCCAGTCATGCAGGCAGTGGGGGCCAAGGGGGTGGGTGCAACTTCTGTGCAGCTTCTCCCCATCCAAAGGCTGAGGGTCAGGAAAGGGGCCAGGGGCTGGGAGGCAGAAAATCCAGGCCTAAAACCATCCCTCTGGGCCTCCGCCTTCCATCTGTGAGTGAAGGGGGGGGGTGGAGAGGCGGGGCATTAATTATGCCCCTCCACCTGCAGCATCCATTTTAAGGGAGAGGAGAGAGGAGAGTTTCAATTCCCCCAAACGACCTCTGGCTGGAAGGCCTGAGGGCTTAGTCTCAGTTCTCGGGCTGTGGGGTGGGTCCACGGCCAGCAGCTCTGGTGGGGGTCTCTGCTGATGAGCAGCCCCTTGGGGCTCCTGTTGGCCTTGCTTCCCAGCAGTGAGGAGGAAGGGTGCGAAGCCAGACTAGGAGGACGGGGTTCCCGGCACGGTGTGCTGGGCTTGTGGCCACTGCAAGCTCCCTTCTCAGAGCTTCAGGACCTGTGGCTCCAGACTCCCAGGGCCTGGCGCACGAGGCCAACCACCTGCTCCTCTCCCCTCCCTGCGCGGTGCTCTCCAGCCAGCCCTCCCGGGGGGGCCTCTGCGCTGGCACCCTTTTCCTGCTGCAGCATGCATGAGTCAGGGGAGAGCCTCAGTGTGAACCGCACCGCGCCCTGGCCCTGCACAGAGGCCGCGCTGTCAGGCTACCTGTCCCCACAAGCTCACCCCCACCGGGGAGATGCGCTGTGTGTCTGTTGTTATGTATGTTTGCGTATATGTGCATGTATATCTGTGTCTATGTGCTTAGCTGTATTTGTGCAATTTTGTCTACGTGTTTGTGCATGTGTCTAGTTGTGTGTGTCTGTTGTGCTTATTTGCATTGTGAGTTTGTAGTTCTGTTTGTACCCGGTCTGTGTGCTGTAGATGGGCTCATGTTTGTGTATGTGTCTGTGTCCATTCGCATGTGTGCATTTTCCTGTGTCTATGTGTGTGTGATTGCATCGTGTGTGCACCAGTGTGTCGATCTGTATTTATTGGTATGTACGTCTGTATATATGTGTGTGTCTATTTGTGTGTGTGTGTCTGTGTGGACCCGTGGTCTGAGAATGCCGCCTGTGGGTGGAATTTGGCCTGGAGATGTGTTTGGTTTGGCCCACAGAGTATTTTCAACATCTCGAGCCAACATTTAAACATCAGGATATTTCACATAAAAATTCAGCTTTTCAATTTCTCTTAAAAATTCAGAAGCCCTGGCAGCCTTGGGCCTGTGTTCCCATGAGGCCACTCTCCTCCGGAGCTGCACGGGAGCTGCCTCGTCCTCCCACCCGCCACAGACTCACCACTTGTCTCGTCCACCAGCACCTTGAGGATGACTGAGTTGTGATCCCAGGGTGTTGTGGTCACGACTGAGTAGAAGCCTGCCTGTCAGGGAACGTGTGCATGAGTGTGTCTGTGTGTTTGGGGGAACCGGGGTGAGTTTGCATGTGTGTATGTAGTGGGGGGAGTGTGTGTGTATAAATCCATTCTGCAATGGGGTGTGTTCATGTGTGCATAGGAGGCCAATCTGTGTGACTTGGCTGAGTGCATGTGCAAACGAGTGTGTGTATCAGGCAAATCTGAGTGTGTGGGACATGGGTGTGCTTGTATGTTTGTGAGGCATCTGTGCATGTAGGAGTTTAGGTGTGTGAATGCATGGCTGTGCAGGCACCCACACGGGGTGCGCGGACATATTCGTGCCATGTGGGGTGTGTGGGCCCCCACGGTCTGAGCACGCTCCACATGGGAGCTTCTTCCGGCCTTTGAGGGGGAATCGGATTCCGCCCTTCTGGCTGGACGGTCTTGTGGGATTTATTTCTGTCTCAGTGCCGACCGGAGGCCTGAGTAATGGGAACATTTAAAGAAAACCAGTAAATACATAAAGAAAGGGCAGGCTGGCCGGGAAATAGGCTGGACACCCCTGCCCAGCCCATAGCTGCCAGAGGCCCTGCCTGAGGCAGGGAGGGAGGCAGCCCAGGGACCCAGCGTGCACACTCACTCTGCTCTATGGACGCCCACTTGCCTCAGATCGAGGCATCTTAGAAGCTTGGCTCTGAGCAACAGACGCTCAGGACAGGCCCTGGGGCTAAGGGGACCTGAGTCTCCAGGTGGGGCCCCTTCCCCAGACCCTCCTTCCGGAGGGATGAGACTGTCTGTGACCTGACAGGGTTGGCACTCCCCTCAGGGCTAGGAGGGCACTCCATACACTCCACTTGGAACCCCCACACCCTGAAAGTGCCTGGGATCTCGGGAAGGCGGGCATGGGGGGTGGGAGTGGAGGGTACTGTTACCCCCCAGGACACAGCCACCACTATTTTGGGTTTCGGGTTGACGGTGCCCCACTCTCGGGATCACCTCTGATGCCAGCCCCCTAAACGACACAGGCCCCAAGGGAAAAGACAGGGGTGCCTCCCCTGGTGGGGCGAGGTTTGTTACAGAAGACCCACTTCAGCAGCGGGAAAAGCAGGCTGTGCGGACCCACACCTAGCAGGGGCCCTGGGTCGGTGTCCTCTGCTGCCCCCCAGCGGCCGTGTGGGGGGAAATGAAGACTACAGGGAAACTCTTCTCCATAAAGGTCTCTTGGCTGAAGACAATCTCCCGGCCCTCGGGGCCCTAGCTACTCACTACAGCTCGCTGTGATGCCCAGTCGGATGGTCTGGGGAAAGGAAAGTCTTTTAGACTGGTATTATGGAAAGGATATGGCTCCTAGCACGGACCCTGAGACCACTTGGAAGGTCAGCTCCCGGAGAGCAGGGCAACATCAGGGTCACAGCTGCATCCTTAGCCCCTGGAACAGTGTTCAGGACAAGGCTGTTGCTGTTTAGTCGCTCAGTCATGTCCGGCTCTGTTGCAACCCCATGGACCGTACACAGCCTGCCAGGCTCCTCTGTCCATGGGATTTCCCAGGCAAGAATACTGGAGTGGGTTGCCATTTCCTTCTCCAGGGGATCTTCCTGACCCAGGGATTGAACCCATGTTGCCTACGTTGGAGGTGAAGTCTTCACCACTGAGCTACCAGGGAAGTCATCGGCACAAGGCAGATACTCAGGAAACAGGATGGATTAATGCCTGAATCCCCAGCTCCTGCAGGGGTGCTGCAGCAGGCCCCAGATGCAGCTCAGAGCCACATGGAGAGGCCCCTGGAAGGCAAGCGGGAGTCTCACACAGTGGAGCCCAGAGGTGGGGAGCAGCAGCATGGAACCCCAGCAGAAGACTTGACCTGAAGGACACCAGGGGCTTGAGGATGCACGGGGAATTCCAGGGGAATTCCAATTTGCCCAAAGTGGCCAGCTTCACACACTTGACCTGCAGCCCGCTAGGCGGGACAGAACCTTCCCTCGTAACTGTGGAGGCTGTGCCTCTCTGACCCCGAGCCCGCCGTTCCTCACACGGCACAGGCCCCATACCAGCCGGGATGTCCACCCGGCCTCGAGGGTCCCGTTCCTGCAATCCCAGGTGTGACTTCCTCCCAGCCTTTGTGCTGTCCTCCCCCTCTCCCCCCACCACCCAGAGGCACCCAGCCTGAGTCTCCAGGCCAGCAGGCCCTGTGCTCCTGTCTGCTGCTTGGCAGAGGGGCACCCATGCTGTTGCGGGACATTTCAGGCCTGACACCTGTCCAGAGATGACCCAGAGCTCAGATGTCCTTGAGGATTTTAGGCAGGAGGAGGGGCATGGAGCGTTGGGAGGGCGGCCGGGGCTGTCCCAGAGGAGAGCCGGCGGGCTGGGTAGCAGTGGGCACACCAGGGCTTCATCCAGAGAGCTGGGCACTGCCACTCAGCCCATTTCTTCTGCCAGATAAGAGGGGCTGCTGGGGCCTGAGAGCTCCCACCTCTCCCTCCAATCGAGAGTTCATTATTCGAGATATGAACCCTTTATCAGATACAGGGTTTGTAAATATTGTCTCAGTAGCTTTTCTCTTAATCCTCTTTGTTGGAGCAAAAGTCAAATTTGCTCTTTTTTTTCCTTTATGAATTATGCTTTCTCACGTCTAAGGACTCTGTTCACCAAGCTCTAGGTCCTGACGGTTTCCTCTTGTGATCCACTCTAACTTCTGTAATAAGGTTTGAAGTTTAGGGTTCCTTTTGAGGGGCCTATTCAGTCCAGCACCATCTGCTGAAGACTATTCTTCCTTCACTGACCTCATGTTGTTCCTTTGCCAAAAGCTAGATGGCTGTACCTGTGTGGAGCTACTTTGGAGTTCTCTGTATCCTCCCATTGATCTATGTGCCTATTTTTCCACCAATACCACTATCTTGATTACCATAGTTGTACAGTAAGTCTTGAAATGGGTAGATTGGCTCCTTCTGCTTTATGAAAGTGGAAGTGTTAGTCGCTCATTTGTGTTCGACTCTTCGCAAACCCATGGACTGTAGCCCGCTAGGCTCCTCTGTCCATGGGATTTTCCAGGCAAGAATATTGGAGTGGATTGCCATTCCTTTCTCCAGGGATTTTCTCCACCCAGGGATCGAACCTGGGCCTCCTGCATTGCAAGGAGACTCTTTACAGTCTGAACCACTAGGGGCTTCATTCATCTGGGTAAAATTGTTTACACTGTTCAAGTTCTTGTAACTTTCCTGATACATTTTAGAATAATCTTGTCTATATATAAAGATCTTATTGAGGTTCTGATATGAATTGCATTAAACCTGTGTATCAATTCTCCAGTAAAATCACCAGGGCTTGGAGAGTTGTTTTTCAAGAGGTCTCAGATTATTAACTATTAATTCAATATCCTTAATAGTTACAGAGCTATCTTTTCATCTTGGGTGAGTTGCGGCAGTTTGTGCTTTTCAGGGAATTGGTCCATTGAATCAACCTGTCAAGCTTATGTGGGCAGTTATTTACAGTATCACTTTATTGTCCTTTTGATGTCCATGGGGTCTACAGTGATTGCCTTAGTTCATTTCCTAATATTCCTAATGTAGGTCTCCTCTTCTTTTGTCGGTCTTTCTTTAGTCGATCACTAATTTTTGTGCGGTTTACCAGTTTCTTTGCTCACCACTTCTTCCCGCATCCTGTGGCAGGCACTGCTGGCTGCCTTTCCAGTGCTCTTTCTGCCCTTCTTCCTTTCTCGTGGAACCTCAACATCAATCACAGTGGCAATGTGCCCAGCTTAAAATACCCTTCCTCCTACATGTCTGCAGTTAGGACTGAATTTGACACAGTGATGGCTGATCAGATGTGAGGGCAAGCATGGGGGACTGGGCTTGAAGCCATGGTTTCTTCAGCTGGTTTGCCCTTTACCCTGTCCCCATCAAGCCCCTGCCTGGAGCTCGAACCTGGAGGGAGGTGGGGGAAGCTCCTAGGGGAGCTAAGGGTGGCAGCTGGGGACCCAGAAGGGACTCATGTCCTTGGTGGTCTCAAGGAGTCACTAGATGTAACATCAGAACAAACGCCTCCTTAAGATCTGTAAGGTGCCTGTCAAACGCCATCCTGAATCCCAAGCCTCTCTCCCTGCCCGCACCCCGCTCCTCCTGCTATGGATATCCTTTTAGCAAATTTCAGTGCACAGTAAACAGTGTCATGAGCCTGAAAACATCTATCTTGCCCTTATTATTTATAATGGAGCGTTATGACATAATTGACATGTATGTTTCCTCAGCACTTAGGAAAATGTTTCTCTCCATTTCTACAACTGATGAAAAGTGGAACTCATTCATCAGTGGGCAATCTCTCTGTGTTTTGTTTTGTTTTCCTCCTGTAGCTTGCAGGATTTTCCTCTTTACTCACCTTGACCAGTGTAGTGAGTATGCAGGTACAGCATCCCTTCAGCTACCCGAGAGTCTCTTCACTTTCAGTCTTTCTGCTTGAAAGACTGGGTTTAGGTTTCTTTCTAAACAACATCAGATCAAGGTTGGTTTTTTTTTTAAGGGGTCAGGTACATTAACAGTCACATATGACATATTTGGATTTATTTATCCCTTTTTCTTTTTTTCTCTTTGCCTTCTTTTGGATAATTTTTCTCATTCTATTTTTTTTTTCTCAATTTCTTTGGAAGGAAGCACATTCTATATCTATTTTTTAGGGTTATTCTAGAAATGTCAGCCTGCCCATATACCAGAGCCTTTTCTCTCTTCCTGAATGAGTTTGGTTGATGGCTATAATTCCAGTCACCTCTCACTTCAGGATATACACACCATGGTTGTTACATATTCTAAGTAGGGGTCTTTTTTTACTTCACAACACCTATTTGTTTTATAAGGTCAGTGCCTACTTAAATGTATATTTTCTCTTAGTTTATATCTCAGATTTTCCACCTGGGATTGCGGCCCTTCAGTCTGAAGACATTCATTAAAAAAAAAAACAGCTTTATTGAGATACAATACATACCTCATACAATTCACCCATTTAAAGGGACAATACAAAGGCTTGTAGCATATTCATAGACTCGTACAACCACCACCACAGTCCATTCCAGAATATTTTCATTACCTCAAAATAGATTTTTAGTCTGCTGGTGAAGAAATCTCTGGTTTTGTCTAAAATTATTTTGTACTTGTCAGGTATAGAATTTGCAACAATTCCCTTTTGTCTGTTAACACTGATATTAGAAGGTGCCATTCCAGCTAACGCCGGCTGTGGCTGAGACATCCGCTGTGGGCTTGCTCTTTGCAAGATGATATAATCTCTAATTTCAAGATCATTTCTTGGTCTTTTTGTCCTGACAGTTTATGACACTGTGTCCAGGTATGTGTTGGTTTTAAAATACCCTCTCAAATTCTTAAAGACTCCACCTCAAGGTGTAATCTAAATCTTCTCCCTCTGAGTTTGGGCTGGATGGATGACTTGTTTCTAACAAACAGACTGTGGAGGAATATCACTTCCAAGACTTGGTGACAATTCCCCCTGCTTTCACATTTGGATCACTCATTCTGCATGCGTGATGCTTCTCTAAACATTCCTTATTTCTCTCTCTCTGCCACCTTTTGGATCTTCAGCTTTAATTCTGATTTATTAATCCCCTCTTTGACTATAAGTTATCATTCAACTCATTCAGTGAATTTCTTATTTTAATGAACATTCTTTATTTGCAAGATTTCTCATCAGTTGTTTCTTATAACAAATCCCCTGTGCTTGAGTTGTGAGGGGGGTCAGCCCCTCTTTGATCTCCCTGGTGATGAAACAAATGCTCCTTTCAAAGCCTGTGAGGATGTTACTGTTTTACTTTCTTCCAGCAGAAATTCTCCCACTTGTTGGGTTGCTGGCCATTCTTTATGGCATTGATTGGATTTTCTCATGCATTTTGTCATTTCTGAGTACCCCTCATGGGTACAGTTTCTGCTTTTCCTTCTCCCTACCTACAGGGTGCCAAGCAGGGGCCTACTTGAGGTGTCTGAATCCTACATTGTCACAGACAAACATCCTGCTTCCAACTGTAATCCCAGGAGGTGTGAGCATCTTTTCATCCTTTATGCCTAGGAAGGGAAACTCAGCTCTAGACCCCTGGCTATGCAGAGCGAGCCTGGCTCCAGCCCTGACACCTGTGGGGGTATGTCTGATCCCTGTCCCTTATGGGGGGAATCAGTCCTGGCCTTGTCAGCCACCTACCACTTCGGCCCTTACAGCTGCGACTTTCTGCTACTTTCCTAAGAACTACCTCCTAGAGGAGTTGCCTCACTGTGCATTCAAGAGTCTGCTTTACTGTACGAGTGTGGGTCTGTGTGCACACGCTCATTGCCCTCCATCGCCCGAGTCCTCAGCACCATCCACCAGGGCCTGGACGCTGCGTTCCTGGAAGCTAGCACAGAGGGAGGGATTCACTGGGATGTGACCCATGACCAGGGCAGGAAGTTCAAGGGGAAATCCGGAAGGAAACTCAGGAGTGTTACCATTCCAGAGGAGATGAAGTAAATGGTCACAGGTACCTGGAGTCAGCCTTGTGGTCAGCAGGTCATGTTGGACAGTAAGCTCCACAGGGGAGGCTCATGGTCCTAAAGCCAGGATCCTGGGGGGGCGGGGTCCAAGGCCATTCCCACCATCCAGGCTATAATATCCCAGTGGTGAGCAGAATGGGCCACCCTTCCCCATGCAGGGGCCCTGTCCCAGGCAAGCCAGAGTCCAGCTCTGACGGGTGAAGTGGGAAGAGGACTTTCTGGGGCTGACTGGATGTGAATGAACACTGTTGGGGCCTCGAATCTGTGGCAGCCCAGAGTTGAGGCTTCCCAGGATGCAGCACACCCCTCTCAGGGGCCCAGTCTCTTTTTCCTCTCTCTCACTGTCAGGGGGTCCACAGAGGACCACAGCGAGAACCTCTCCAAGGTGTCCCGCAGATTTCTATGACGTCTATAGCTGTTACCCGAGGGCTTTGAGATGATGACCGCTAACCAAGGGCTGGGCCAGGACCTAGATGTCCGGAGGTCAGGCCTGGGCCTTCCCCACCCCTCCAACCTCAACACGCTCAGCCCAATACATGGCTTCCTCATAGTAAGCATCACCTCTGCAGTTGCCCTGTCTTAGGGCACAAACCCAAAACATCCCCAATATTCAGACGGTTTTCTGCCACACACAGGGGTCAGCTTGTTTCTATTTCCAGATAGAAAGAGAAGTTCAAAATACATAGGACCAGCACAGATACAGCATGCCCACAGGGCTGTCGTAGGCTCTGCCCCCACTCAGCATGGAGGGGGCCCTTCAGGAGACAAGGAGCTGATCTCACCCCAGTGGGATGGGTGGAGTTCAGACTGCGAGGCAGGGAGTCAGTTCTGAAGGCGCACTGGAGGTGACGCAAGTCCAGCCCCTACCCCGGCCCAAGACCATCCTCCTGTAGGAAAGGCCTGGTAGCGGATCAGGGACAGGGCACGGCTCAGTCGGAGTCACAGGCCTCTTGCTCGGTGGCAGCGGTGGTGGCCACTGCAGAGGCCAGGTTCTCCTCCTGGCCCCTCAGCCTCTCACCTGGATGGGGGGCAGACAGGAGTGGAGAGGGGCCACGTGCTAGCGCACCACCCCGCCGTGCCAGGCCCCGCACTTACGGATCAGCTCGGCGATGGCCCTTTGGGTCCGCTTCTCCAGCTTCTCCAGTTTCTTGGCTACGTCTCTCTTCAGGTCCCTGGAGCAGGGAGGCAGGAGGAGGCAGAGGCTGAAGGCTGGCACGGTACAGCCTTGGGGCTCCCTCACCTCCAACAGCCCCTCTGCCATTAGGAACCACAGTGGTGTGCCCGAGGTCAGGGTGCTCCCCTCTCTCCCTCTCTGTATCCTCCAAAACCCAGCAGCAGCCACCCTTCGCAGCCCCAAGAAGGCAGGGGCTAGCACCACGACCCGCCCAGCCCAGGGGGCTGAGCCGAGGCGTGCAGGCCAGAAGGTGCCCAGGGCACCCTCTCGGTCTGCTCCCCTTGGCCACCATCAGTGAGTGACGCACTCCAGCCCACTGGGGATCCTGCTCCTCCTCTGGCCTCAGTTCCCCTCATCCCCAGGGACCTCCACAAGTGCACACACAGCCTCCGCCCCTGGTTCGGGGTTCCCGAGGACCTGCGTCCCATCCTTTGCCTCATCACATCAGAGGACCTTTGGCTGGCGCTGCACTTGACGCCAAGAAGGGCGCGCACCCGGCCCTCTCTCACCCTCCCTCTGAGCCCAGTCACAGGGGCGTCAGGACAGTGAAGATCCCCATCTCACAGAAGAGGGAACTGGGATTGAAGGGGAACAGGCTAGCTGGTGGCGGAGTGGGGCAGAAGCTTCCATCTGCCCTTCCTGCCATCTTGCCTCCACCCTACGGCTCCCTGAGGACCAAGGTCAGCCTTGTTCAGATGGCGCTCTCTGAGGCGCAGTGGGCCCTCATCCTTTCAGAAGGGATTTCTTGGAGGGGACTGCTGAACCCCTCTGCCCGAGCCCCGCCTCACCCTCAGGTGTCCTGCCCGCCATGTCCCTCATTCTCCACTTGCATCCTTCTCAGGACTTACGTCAGACCGTAATTATACCCCAGGGCTGGCTGTCTACACTGCCTGCTTCCCGCTGTGAGCCCATGCCGGGCACCAAGAACATCCCCGTCAGTCTGCACTGGTCCTGCAATGGCAACACTCACCAGTCTGGCTTCCGGGGTGCGAGGTTGGCCAGGTCCTGGGAGGGAGCAGACACATGTCAGCGCTGGAGGGGCTCAGAAGACGGGGGACGGAGCGGGGAGGGAGGAGAGGGCTGAGGGGAAGCAGGGAGGCAGAAAGGGAAGAAAGCAAGGAGAGCAGGTGGGAAGGAGCAAAGGACCCGCGGAAGCAGCAGAGGACAGGCACCCCCAGGCACTCACCACTTCCTCGATGACCGGCTCTGGCTTGGCGGCCTCCAGCTGCTCCTTCACCTTCTCTTCCACTAGAGGGCGCAAGACACCAATGGATGCCAGTCGGAAACCAGCCCCCGCTCGCGAGGCGGTGAACTGCAGCCGCAGGTCCCCAGGGGGGTTTTCTCCCCTCAAGCCCTAACTCCCTAGAGGCAAAGACCTTGCCAAGGCAGCTCTGGAGGATTATATTTGTGCTCTCAGGGCTCAAGGAGATGGGGAAGCGGGGGCGGGGTGGTGGTGGTGGAGGGTATGGCTGAGTAGCTAACACTTCATTCTTTTATAGGATAAATGTACTTATTAATTATTAAAATCAATAAACCAAAGAATAAAAACCGAGCCACAGTCAGGGATCTGCACCATAAGAAGCACCCAGCATCCCCTCCGTGGATGGCTGTGGACAGGCCCCAGCTGGCCAGATGCTGCCTACAGGGCGTGACTGGGTCAGGCCCCTTAGCCCACCAGCGAGGACACCTCTTCCCACCATCTGTGTGCCCCAGCGCTGCCACTCCCAGAGCTGGGTGGGTGTCTGCCTGCCCACTGCTCTCCAGGAACCCGGATGGTCAGCCCCTCTTCAGGGTCTCTCTGACCCTCTAAGGGCCCACAGGACTCATCCTCCGGTTCCTGCTGTGCAAGGGCCCCAGGGCCACGACCACCTCCCAGCTCAGACAGTCCTCTGAGGGACCTTCCCTTGCAGGTCCCTGGAAGGCCTGCGAGGCAGGGTGTGAGCAGGGCGAAGCAGGCATGACAGACTGCTTCAGTGCCCGGACCGCTCCTACTTGTCCATCTGCTGTGAGATGGTGATGGAGGCTCCCAGAGGCCCAGCTTCCAGCCCGGGCACTGCCAGTTATTCTCCAGGAGAGGGCGACGCCGGCCAAGGAGGAGGTGGCCGACAGGGCCACAGAGCCCACCTACCTGCGACTGGCTTGGCCTGGGGCACCCTCCTCTTCTTCAGGTCCTCATCCTCTGGGACGTAGTTCCGCAGCCTGAGTTCCCTAAAGGGCAGAGAAAACAAGCAGAGAGGAAGTAAAGTGCGTGTGTGACACAGTCTCGTTCATCTCTTACACCTGCAGGCTGGCATGAGATGAAGACACAGGAGCTGGTTACTTCCCGACTTTGCTCTCTCTGCAGATGACCTGGGACAGGCAGACAGCATGGGAATGAAGCATCTCTGAGCTTCATTCAGCCCCTCGTCTTCCCGTTAGCAGCTGGGCTGCGTGCTCTCCCAAAGCCCCACCTTGCACTTGTAGGTTCTCGAACAGAGCTGGGGCCAGGGGTACCCGGAGAGCATTCACTTTGTCTCTCCAGCACTATCTCCACTTGACAGTTGTGGGAACTGAGGGTCAGAGAGTTTGCACCAGTTTTAGAGGGTCACACAGCAGTGGTTGCAGCAGGAGACAAGGCAAGCTATGGCTCCAAGCGAGGACCAGAGCTCTTGGGCTGAGTTACTCCTAACAGAGAAACCAGCGGTCACCACTGGTTCCCTGAGCCCGCTCCTACTCACAGCCTTTGTGCCCCCCAGAGCCTCAGACACATGTGGCAAGGGTCTGGTGTGCTGGGAGTGGCCAGCCAGGGCTGAGGGAAAGCCACGATCCGCCTGGACGGCCATGAGAAGTTCACACACCTCGCTCCTGCATGAGGGCTTGAAAATCTATCGGGGTGACCCCACGACCTCTGTGAAGGGGGAGAAGCCACGAGGAGCCAGAATGGCACGCTGGGATTGGCCACCGACCGCGGTGTTTTTTCCCTCGCATCTCCTTGGGCAGGGCGGGCTGTGCCAAGTGCTCCCTGGAGGCCTCCCTGGCTCAGCAGCTCATCAAATGCCAACCTCCACACACAGCAGCCTGCACACGGGCTGGGCCCTTGGCTAATTCCACAGGGCAGCAAAGAGAGAGAGGTCCTGGGAGCTGCTGCTTAATAAAAGCACGACAGAGATACTGGGACAGACCCGCCACGCCCTGGGGGAGGCAGAAGTGCCCCCACAACCTGTCAGCCAAATAGGACTAGATGTGGGTCCTTCTTCCCCACAAGCTCTTCTGAGCCCTCTCTGCACTGCTGGCCCCTTGGGAGTCCTGGGAATATTTCCCCAACAGGAGGCCTGATGCAGTCTCTCATCTAGGGGACCTTGTATCCGTGCCAGGGAAATGCGTGGCTGGTTTCTCGAGCTGCGGGGCAGGCAAGTTCAAGTGAAGGAGTCCAGAAGATGTGTGTGGCTACAAAGTCAGCAAGGGGCATGGTCTCAACTCGGGGCTTTTGTGACGCCGAATCAGTCCCCCGTTCACCAGCCTCACATGCCCTCTGCCAGTGCCCCGATGGCCTGCAGTCCCCCATGTCCTGGGGCCAGACCAGCAGGGCTGGTGTGGAAGGAGCTTGCTGCCTACTCCCAGGGTCTGCCTACTCTATGGAGCAGGGCCACCGCCCTGAACCCCATCCCCTAACGCCTGCCTCAGGCCGGGAGGTAAATGCCAGGTCACTGAAGCACCAGGGGAGAAAGTGGGGCAGGACTGGTAACACTGACTTTCATTTGTAACAGGGTGGGGAGAAAAGCGGAAGAGAAACTGGGTGTGGGGAGAAAACTGCAGGGATTAGTGAGAATTAAAAAAACAAAAACCTGCTGCTCTCAGAAACCGGCTCCAGGGTCCATGGTTCTGAGATAGAGAGTCCGGTGGGAGCTGAACGCCCGAGCTCACAGCACCCACACCCCAGCACCCGCTGGTGCCCAGGCTTCAGAAGACTGGCTGGCATGAGGGGGACACAGCAGCGGACAGGGAGGGGCCAGCGGCAACAGGCAAGAGCAGCATCAGCCGGCGGGCTGGCCGCTCAGCGACCAGCGCCCCAGCAGCGGAGCCGCCCCCTGTTCCCTGTCCTCCGCGAGAGCTGAGCACTGGTCACACAGTTAAGAACACCTGGTCCCAGTCTCCGGGAGACTACCCCATCCTGAGCTCCGATTTCCACTCTCGTAAACAAGGAGGCCTGCTGGGTGTGTTCAAGCCCTGATTCACTCAGCGGAGAGCTAATGAGGAGACTGACCCACACTGATGTCCAATTAACCGCTCCTCCCGCCCCACCCCGATTACTGCCAAATGGCGAAGGTGCTGCTCTAGGGTCCAGCCTTTCTAACAAAGGACCAAGTTGAATCCCCTCCTTCTGCAACTTAAATTAAAAAAAAAGGGGGGGTGGAATTCACTCTTCTCGAGGCCACTAGAGCCACATGCTGGTCCTGTGACTCCAATTTCATGTTTTTAGAAATTTTTTGTAACCCCCACTTTAGAATGAAGTAGCTGCTCAGGGGAGGGGGTGAAAAGAGCCCCGTTCTTCCAACATTGTGAAAGGGAAAGTGTGAAAGCCACTTAGTCGTGTCTGACTCTCTGCGACCCCATGGACTGTAGCCTGCCAGGCCCCTCTGTCCCTGGGATTGTCCAGACGAGAATGCTGAGGGTAGCCGTTCCCTTCTTCAGGGGATCTTCCTGACCCAGGGATCGAACCCAAGTCTTCCTCATTGTAGGCAAATTCTTTGCCATCTGAGCCACCAGCCTGGGCCCAAATCCCAGCTCTGATGCTTCTGAGACAGGATGGGAAGGCTCATGCTTTCCCTGGCCTCCATATGAAAACCAAGGACATCGTTTCTCTTGACGCTGTAGATGATATGGACTGTGGACATCCACACTGAACAGAGTGGTGCCCTGTAGAGCAGGGGTCAAATCTCCCAGGAGTGTCCCCCTGCTGCCCTGGAAGCCCCCTCCCAAACCCTGAGTGCTCTCTGCCTGTTAGGATGGGATGAAGGCAGACTGTCTCGAAGGCAGATTGGGAATGAACAGCCCAGCAGACATATGCACAGCCTACAGAGGCTTCTTGAAATACTGCCCACGCAGGTGGCAAGTGGCCCACAGCGTGGCAGGGATGTGCCTGTCACACACCAAGTGGTAGGGTGGGCCAGCGGCTGAGGCCAGCCAGAGAACAGCCTCCTACGCCACCCGCCCCGCTCCCCCCCAACGCGTGTCCTGGAACGGGAGCGACATAACTCAGGGGCTGTGGCTGGGGCCGCTCTGGTCCTCACTGCTACGTTGCTACATCGCTCACTGGAGCAATGTCTGCTGAATCAAGCTCACGTCACTGGTCTGTGAGACGCCCTGGTGCACAGCCACCATCCTAGGGACCCAACTGGCAGATGGGACAAGGCCTGGCACTGGCCAGCCTAAAGGGCTTGGGCACTGGGCCAAAGCTGGGCCAGGCCTCAGCCGGGGTGGGACCTTTCTACACACAGGAGTTGGAGAACCGGTTTTCCACCCCCAAGAAGGAGGGTGAGTGGCCTAGTTCCTTCTGCAGTACGTGTGGCTCACCCAGGGTGAGCCGCCGTCCCTGAGCGGTGACTGTTCCGGCTGGGTGCTGACCGCGATCTCGAGCCAGGAGCTGTGGGGGCTGAGGGTTTGGGGCTGGCTCGTTCAGACACTTAACAGGACACGCTCCCCTGCCCCGTGCCCAGCGGAGTGTGCACCAGCACCCGTTTCCTCCCACCTGGCCGGGCGGCCGTGACCGTTGGCCACAGCCCTACCCTCGCCATACCCCCATGGCACACAGCAGGAGGCCGTGGTGCACCACCAGGACGTGCAGTCAGGAGGAAGTGACTGAGGGCTTACAGAAACGCCACCAAGTGACACGAGAACCCCTTTCTGTGGCCAGGTTCCCAGGGCTGCAGGATCACTTCTTCTCTAGGTGGCAAGTGGGGGGCTGTGTTAGAGCTGAGTCATCGACGGCACTGCGTTAGCCACAAGGGAAGGGGGCCTGGGAGAGGAGAGACCCAACCCAGAGGAGAAGCGGGGGTCCTCCTGGGGGTGGGAACATGTCTTTCCTTCACACAACGCTTGGTCAGCTTTTGGGGGAACTGACTCTCACTACATGGGGATTTGGTTGTAGGGGAATGGGGCAGCATTTATCCTGAAGAGAGTAAGAAAAAAAAAATTTTTTTTAAGGTATTCTGAGCTATAGATTCCATGTAATACAAACTGAAACTCTAGTAAGCTTTTTATTTATATTAGTTTATCATTATTTTTAATAAGAGGCAACAATAGACACGTACGCTTAGATGACGACTATGTTCTGAAATTTTAAGAGGAACATAAATGAGACAGTGTGTCCCTCCCACACTCTCTGAAATACCCACAGACGGGGCCACTAAGGACTGGGTTAATACAACGAAGGGGGGAGCACCACATCCAAAAAGCACCCCGTTCCTCTCCCACTTTCCACAGCGCGTGACTGTCTCCCTGGGTCACGATTTACTCTCAGTCACCCTCAGGAAGCTTTTAAAATAGATATTAACAAGCTGATTCTAAAATTTATAAGGAAAGCCAAAGAAACTAAAAACAGCCACCATTTCTAAAAGGTCTCCGCGGACAGATGGGCTGGAGCACAGGCAGGGAGAAAGGTGGGTGATTCCCCAGCAAGGCCGGTGAGGGGTGAGGTACTGGGGTGCCTGCCTCTAGTCCTACGGGACTTTCCCATTTCCTCAGCCGCGACCCCTGACCCTACACTGTTTCTGGGTAGACGACGAAATCTGAGAAATGACTCAGGCTCCAGCCAGCGACCAAAAACCTGAGGACAAACCAGAAGGAAACCAAAGGGTCTCTCAGCAGTTACCACAGAAAGAGGGAAACTGTGCAGGCACCCACCACCAAGCCCCTGAGTCTGTGGTCATTTGGCAAAACAAAGCAACAACCTGGCCTTCGTCTCTGTCACCAGCCAGGGCTGCACAACGTGCTGGGGGGCTGAGGCCCAACAAGAAACCACAGAGCCCAGAGCTGGGGTGACCAGGGTCCCTGCAGCATACGGAGCATCGCCAGCCTCCTCAGCGCAGGGCCGTCGCCATCTCTGAAAACAGGTGAGGTGGCGAGAACCCCACAGGGCTTCTGTGAGGACGGTGCGAACACACTTTGCAAACTGTGAAGTCACACACGGGCAGACACACATGCGCCCCTGTGGGCTTGAAAAGGCCGCATCTCGTCTGAGACCCACGCGCGAACACAAAGGCGCAGACGAGGCGCCGGCCCCCACTCACCCTGGCAGGGGAGGCCAGGGCAGGCTTCGGCATCAGGAAGCAGCCAGCCCAGCTTCCTCTGGGGGGCACCCCTCCCCTCCTGCTGCACCCCCTCAAAGCACAGCTCGCCTGGATAAGCTTTCTCAGGGCATCAACAGCCAGTCCTGGGGACTTCCCTGGTGGTCCAGCGGCTGAGACCCCGCACTCCCAATGCAGGGGGCCTGGGGTTCAATCCCTGGTCACGGAGCTGGAGCCCACATACTGCAACTAAGACCCAGGGCAGCCCAACAAACAAATACTAAGGAGAAAAATAAAAGATCCAGTCCTCACAGTGAGCAGGAATCTAGGCTGATGGCTGAAGCAGAGCTTGACACACCAGAGAGAGTCTGGACCTGACTCTGGGGTTGCTGTAGAACCATGTCAGCCCAAGTATTTTAGAAGAGAGTGAGGAGACATAATGTGAGGGGTCTGCTGGCTAAAAAAACGGCCAGTGGTTAAGAGTCAGATAGCCAGTGAGGGCAAGGGTACAGAAAAGGTTCCAACAGTGAGAGTGTCCAGTCTGAACAAGGTGGCCACGGGGTGGAGAGGCGGCAACAGGACGGATGTGGACCAGACGACAGCAGCTGGGACGCTGTGGGACCGACCAGTGCGGGAAGAGAGCTGAGCGCGAGGCTTACCTGTGTTTCTCGCCTTCCTCCTCCCCTTCCCTGAGCTGCTTGCTGTTCGGCTCCCCGCCTTCCTTGTCCTGTAAAGGAAGGAAGAGAAACCGCTGCTCAGATGAACACCCCTCCTTCCAGTCCACACTGCCCAGGACGTGGAGCACATTCTCTCTCTAACGGAGAACAGGACGGCCTGGCGAGGACCACCCTGGGGTTGCAGCCGAGCACACACCTGCTGTAGCTGACAGGTACAGTGCTGGAGCCGCCCTTCCACCCCTCAGCTCCCCCAGCAGGATTTAAAGCCCCTGACCCGAGCCCAGGCCCAGACCTGGGTAGCCCTCCGGGCGCATGCACAGGGAGAGCCGGAAGGCTGTAGGCGCTGAGAGATGACACCGGTCAGGGTCGAGGAGGGCCCACGCTGGCAGGCCACCAGCCACCCTCACGGGTCTGGATGGGGCCACCTCAGGAGTCAGGACAAGTCACCAGGAGCCAGGGCAGGACAAAAGCTCAGGCCTCCTAAAACCCCTCCAGGCCAGAGGCTTCTCCAGAGATCCCTATCTGGCTCCCTGCAGGAGGAGCATCACTCAAGCTAGGACCAGGCTTGTACAAGTTCATTCTTGCAATGTATTAGGGGGGGCAGAGGGGAGGGGAACTGGCTTGACCTCTCCACGGGACCAATTTCTTCTAAATCTGGTTCTTTTAAATAAAAATATGTATTTATTTGGCTGTGACGAGTCTTAGTTGTGGCACATGGGATCTTCCATCTTCACCATGGCTTGCATGTAAGCGCTTGGTTGCAGCATGTGGGATCTAGTTCCCTGATCGGGGGTTGAACCTGGCCCCCTGCCTTGGGAGCGTGGAGTCTCAGCCATGGGACCACCAGGGAAACCCCTAAATCTGGTTCTTTTATCTTCCTCAGTATGCCTGGACTCCCTTCCCCCGCACCGCCATCCTCCCCAACCTCTCTGTAGGTCTAGAGAAGCCACGTTCACCTCAACCCTGACGGAGTACGCTTGCTCTCCAGGTACGCCAAGGACCACGGCAGAAAGTCACCTCCATGCTGTTTCCACCTGTAGCAGGAAACATCTTCCTGGGCTTCCTTCCTTACCACGTGACCATGGCAGCTGGGTCAGACCTGCCTGCAGACCACTGAACCCGGAGGGCTGGATGCTCTGGCATACGCGGGCCCCTGTCCCCAGCGTCTGTCCTGAGAGGCCCTGGGACACAGCCCTGTCTGGGGTCTCCCTGCACGCCAGGGCTGGCCCTCCGGAGGGAGTCCCTGTGCCCTTGATTACCAGTCATGACCTCCCTTTGACTTGCTGCAGCATGTTTGGAGGCGACAACTGGAAACCCCTACCACGGGGAACCTGCTGCCAGGGAGATAAGAACATATACGGTCTAAGTAAAATAGCTGCCTGTGTCACCTCTCCTAGAAGTCTGTTTATGCTACTGACAACGGCCTCCCCGAGGGTGGCACTCACATTATGAGTCACTTCCTGCCAGTGTTTGTCGTGGAGACCCTGGGAGCCACCAGACTGTGCCACCAACCCCGGCTGGGAGGTCTGGCCCAGAGAAAGGTTTCTGCGATGTGAACAGGGCAAGATGCTGACCTGGCTCTCAACCCGGGTGGCTCAGGCTCCTGGGGAGGAGGCGGCAGGAATGAATGACAGCAGCTGCAGGACTGAGGTCAACATGGGTCTGTGGGGTGCGTGGGTGGGGGCTTCCTACCTTCTTACCGAGGGGTGGGCAGAATGGAGGTGTTATAAGATGGGGAGATAGGAGCAGGAAGGGCATCCCCAGAGGGGAGAAAGCTTGAGCTTGAGCAGGGGTGGTCTGAAGAACACACAGGTGGTTGGAGCAGATACACGCCAAGTAAGGTTGTCAAGGGAGGTGGGGGTGGTCACACAGGGCTCTGGCCGGGGTTCTTAGGCAACGGGAGCCAGAGGAGACTGGCAGGGAGGGAACCGTAGGCGGAAGGACCAGAAGCCTTTCCCAGGAGCCTGCTGACGAGGCCGGGCAGGGAGGCCCAGAGGCAGAAGCAGGTTTGGTGACGGCCAAAGAGATGGGAGAGCAGAGTATAAACTCTTAACTGAGACAGATGTCAGGGTTCCCCACATGGCTCCCCTCCTGCGGACACTGTTCCCTGACAAGTGCTAGTGGTTACACAACCCAGCAGAGCCTGGCGGCCTACAGCGCAAAGGGTTGCAAAGAGTCGGACATGACTAAAAGAGACTTAGAACACAGGCACATAAGCCAGAAGCCAGGACATCCAAACTCCTTCCTAGTTGCCAGCCAATGGACTCCCAGATGGCCCGAGGTCCTGCCTCAGGGGAAGGAGGTGATGGGGACACACACACACACACACACACACACACACACACACACACACACACACGGGCAGCAAGGACAGGTGAGAGAGCAGCAAAGGCTCAGCTTTCCCAAGCCCCCAGCAAGGCTTCTCTCCCCATGGGCTCTGTTACCCTGGGCCAGCTGGGGGCAGAGGTTGGGGGGCTGTGGGAACAGCCTTTGGGAGCCAGCCCTTTGCAAACCCCATGCCCGTTTCTCAGCCCCCAAGCAAGAACAAACTCAGCAGCCTGTCTGTCACCACCCTCCTGGGGTCCCGGAGACGCTCGAGTGTCTCGGCAAAGGCCAAGTTACTCATTAATAAGTGAGAAAACACTCAACGATCTAACTGATAAGTGACATTTACAGAAAATGCCCCGCAGTCTGGTGGGTGGCTGTGGCAGTGGTGCAGGCTGCGGAGGTCCAGGAAGCCCCCTACAGTCAGGGATGCTGTGAGAGAGCAGGGGCTCAGGAATGGTACCCAGGTAGGGGGGGTTGGGAGCGGGTGAACAAGCGAACCGGCCACACCAAGGTGCGCTGCAGTCGCCCGTTCAGAAGCAACTCGTAGCAAGCATGGTGAGCGTCTCTAAGAAGCCAGTGGCCTGGGGGAGACCCCAGCCTGGCTCACAAGGCAGCGCTCGCACCACCTGGCAGAGTGACACCCAGCTTGAGAGACTCAAAGACCCTCAGAACTGAAGGACTCACAGGACCGCCGCCTTTCAGCCCTCAATTCAACCCACAGGGGAAGCCGACAAATGGCCGTTAGGGAAAGGAAAGATTGGTTCAGGGTCACAGAACGTGTCAGCACCGGCTGTGGGTCTGGATGGAGATCTTCCTGAACCCAGCCCTGCATTCCTGCCAAGGATATGGGAGAGGCGCTTCGTTTCTAAAAACAGCTCTGGCCTCAGTCACTTCTGCCACGCTCCCCCCCACCCCCGGCCATGGATCAGATCTGGCCATGTGTGATTAGCCCGGTCACAGCCAGCCCGGGCCCACGCCCACGCCCTGGAGGACAGGCAGACGCCCGGGGGGCACAGCATCCCAGGGAACCTACAGACTCCTCACGGCCCCCAGACCCTTAAATCCAAATCACTGCCTAGCCCCTCCTACAACACACCCTTCCCCAAACTCTCACCATTCCCCGTCTTCCAACCCGTTCTGCCCCGCGCCCACGGTCCCCACCGCAGCGCCCACGGTCCCCACCGCAGCCAAGCCCACAGCTACTCCCCCTCCGCTCTGGAGAACACGGTGGCCTGCTGCGTCCTCTCCCCTACCTCTCTCTGCACCTTGTCCTTCCACATGAATGGAGGGTGTGCTCTTCTCAAAGCTCTCATTGATCCCACACCCTCCGGACAACAGTATCCCCTCGCAGCCTCCAGGGCCCAGCCCACTCCCTGTAGCCCGTCTGCACTGGCCTTGTCCAGACACTGGACCCTTCGTCTCAAGTCCTGTCCATTCTGATAACCCCAAAGAAGGTTCACCCTCTGGCCAGCCTAGACTCCAGCTCAAGCAGAGCCTGGCGGCCTACAGCGCAAAGGGTTGCAAAGAGTCGGACATGACTAAAAGAGACTTAGAACACAGGCACATAAGCCAGAAGCCAGGACATCCAAACTCCTTCCTAGTTGCCAGCCAATGGACTCCCAAACTCCTTCCTAGTTGCCAGCCAATGGACTCCCAGATGGCCTGAGGTCCTGCCTCAGGGGAAGGAGGTGATGGGGACATGGACACACACACACACACACACACACACACACACACACACACGGGCAGCAAGGACAGGTGTGACACCCCTTCTGACGTGTTTGTGAAGCAGACACTTTAATGCTCTCAGGAGTGCAGAGCGTGCCTGGTGAAGACAGTGGAGGTGACCGCTCCTCGTGACCTCCGCAGGTGCCAGCAGGGCCGCCTTCTCAAGGCCGCCTTCTAAGGTGACTGGGCTCTGTCACTCCTCGGGGCCCAGGACACAGGCCTGTGGTTGTTCCTACTCCTCATCGGCCCCCTTCCTCAAGTATCTCCCGGACCCCCTCCAGGCATAGCCTAGAGCTGGGACATGAACTCTTTGCCAGCTTACTCTCATCAGCTCCAGAAGAGCCAAATTCTTACAATACTGGTGGCTGCAGGGCAAGAAAGCCCTGGCCTGAACCGGGATCCTCCCCACAGCCTACCCGTCCATTCCTGGAGGTGCCCTATGTCTCTGACCCCAGCCCAGGTTCCCACACAAAAGGCCCATCCCTGCTCTCACCCTCCTCAGGGCCCACAGGAGGCAGGACTTCAGGGGTTCCAAAAACAGCCCTGCCCAAACAGAGCCTGACTAACCTGTCTTATAACGCTTGAAATCCAGGAACAACACTTTTACAAATAAAATTAGTGTTGTGCAAGAGTAGCGTTATTTCTTCTTTAAACATATGATAAGAATTCATCTTGGCCTGAAGTTTTCCTTTGTGAGGTTTTAGGTAAGAGGCTCATTAGACTTTCTCTTTCTTCTTGAGTCAATCTTATTATATAGTGTCTATTGAGGAAATTTCCATTCATACTGAAATTACTGGCCAAAGTCACTTATAATATCCTCTTATTATCCTTTTAATGTCTACAGGATCTGTGGTGATATCCACCGATACTGATAATTTGTGTTTTTTCTCTTTCCTTATTAGACCAGCTGGAGATCTATCAATCTGGGGATACTTCAGACTTGCTTTGGGCGGGGGTTGTTTTTAATTTGAGGGCCGTCCCTGATTAAGGGACTAAGATCCCACGTGGCATGTGGTGCAGATAAATCTAAAAGAGAGAAAGAAAATAGGCTCCAGACCTTAGTCCCTTAAGAAGAGGGGAAAGTGGCCCGGGTTTGAGCCTTTCCAGCCCCGACTTGGCTCAGGGTGGGGAAAAGTCACAGAGAAATGGGCCCAGACGCCCGGATCACGGGGCAGGAAGGAGCTGACACCGTGGAGGGCGAATGTGGCATGTTCCACAGCACCACCCTGCCACACATCTTCAGAGCCAGGGCACCATGGGGGGGGTGGCACAGGGACTTCCTGTCAGGGGCAGCTGCGGCAGGAGCTGTGTGCCAAGGGCACTTGGGGGTTGGGCAGTAACCCAGAGGCTGACTCATCCTGAGGAGGCAGTGATAAGAGCCACCATGTCTGGACCCAGACACTATACGGCCCTCTACCGCCCAGAGACGGGGGAGCGGGGTGGGCAGGGGGGGCCCGAGCCTCGTGGGCAGTGATACTCATGGGCTGCAGGGGCCTTGCCTCTGGGCCCTGGCACTCAGTCTGCTGCTAGGACCACCTGGCCTGTGTGCCCAGTCTGCCCAGGAGACAGGGAGATCCCTGAAGGCAGATGCTTGTCTTACCCAATTGTACCCTTGGGCCTGACACCGCCTACAGAGGCACAGCTCATGGGCTGACACCTTGCTGTGTGACCTTGGGCAAGTCTTTCACCCTCTCTGGTCTGGACTTTCTCATCTATGAAAAGTATGAGGATCACATCAACATCACTGCCCTGTTATAAAAAAGAAATGATCGGGGAAGAAAGAGGAAGGCCTGCAGCTTGGATGACAAGATGGCAGAACCGGGGGTGGGGGCAGGAAGGGAAGGGCTGCAGAGAAGCCAGAGGCCCAGCCTGCTGGCACCTGCGGAGGTCACGAGGAGCGGTCACCTCCACTGTCTTCACCAGGCACGCTCTGCAGTCCTGAGAGCATTAAAGTGTCTGCTTCACAAACACGTCAGAAGGGGTGTCAGACAGCCTGCATGGGGGGACAGGTCTCCTGTTCCCCTTGGTTCAGTGCTCCCCCTGGATTCAGAGGGCAGCAGGGGAAGGTGGGGACTTGGGCCCCAGAGCCGCCCAAGCTCTCAAGGGTGCGGACATTCCCTAAAGGCTTGTGATCGGAGAGAACAAAGCTCCAGGGAGCGGGAGATAAGGCTGCCGATAAGAGCCCGGAACTAGGTCAGGGCCAGAACAAGGGGGTGCCTGAAGCAGGAGGAGTCAGAGACGACAGAGGTCCTGACCGGGACTCACTGGGAGAACGAAGGCGCCTGAGACAAAAACGGAGTCAGGGCTGAAGGGACAAAGAAAGAGTGCAGTGGCTTTCAGGATGTCCAGGCTTGAGGCCCGATGCCTGGACTCTGACGGTGGCCGGTGCAGACACAGGCTGAGGTTCTAGCACAAGGCCTCGCCCTGGACAACCGCTGACGTCCTGTGTGTGGCAGAGGAGCGTGGGGAGGTAGCCCCAAGCCAAGGGGAACTAGTCATGCTCAAAGGAGGTGCAATGTCCTCCAGCAGTCTGTAGTTGCTATTTAGTCGCCCAGCTGTGTCCAGCTCTTTGCGACCCCATGGACCGCAGCACGCCAGGCCTCCCTGTCCATCACCACCTCGTGGAGTTTTCCCAAGTTCATGTTCACTGCATCGGGGATGCCGTCCAGCCATCTTACCCTCTGACACCCTCTCCTTCTGCCCTCAATCTTTCCCAGCATCAAGGACTTTTCTAATAAGTCATCTGCTTGCATCAGATGACCAAAATACTGGAGCATCAGCTTCAGCATCAGTCCTCCCAGTGAATATTCAGGACTGATTTCCTTTAGGATGGACTGGTATGATCTCCTTGCTATCCAAGGGACTTTTAGGAGTCTTTTCCAGCCCCACAGTTCAAAGGCATCAATTCTTTGGTGTCCTGCCTTCTTTATAGTCCACCTCTCGCAACCATACGTGACCAGTGGGAAGACCATAGCCTTGACTATACAGACCTTTGTCCAGCAGTCTACTGGTCAAGAAATACTGACTAGCTCTCTTCTGCTAGTCACTTCACACTCGGTGCTGAGAAGGAAAAAAAAAAGAACCGGTAGGTACCTGCTGTTCACGGACCAGTGTGGGCACTCAGCCTGGGTCCATGGACAGGATTCCATGGTCAGAGACACACTCAGGCCAAGTGTACAAAGGCTCATTTTTCCAGAGGAAGAATCTACAACTCTTCAGATTCTCAGCGGGGGTGGTGACCCAGAGGAGGAAAGGAAAGGTCATGGGAGGTTCTTTGGGTGTCACCTGAGGTGTCCGAGGAGCCTTGCCAAAGGTAGTACCCACCTTTCTTTCTCTCTTGTTTTTTTTGGCCCTTTGGGATCTTAGTTCCTGAACCAGGGATCAAACCTGTGTTCCCTGCAATGTAAGTGTTGAATCTCAACCACCGGACCACAGGGGAAATCCCCCACTTTTCTTGCACTTTAAAGGCTGAGTGGGATTGGGGCTGGGAGGAGGGTAGCAGAGGGACAACAAGCACCCTGAGCGTGCAGAGGGTTAACAAGGACCCTCCCACTGCCTCTGCAGGAAAGCTGTTGGGAGGTAACACTGAGGGCGGAGCAAAGACCAGTCCCCTCCTTTCCTTCACACATCGCCAGCCTGGACCAGTTCCCCTGTGCAGTGAGGCAAGCCTCCCAACTCCGGCCCGGCCCCCCGAGGATGGATGCACTGTGGCCTGCAGGAAGCCGGGTGGTAGGACTGGACAGACCAGCGGTCGGAAAATCACTCTCCACTGGTTACTGGTGGTGAGACCGCGGATACCTGCAGGACCTCTCGGAGCTTCCTTTCCCTGACCTGTTAAAGTGGGGCTGGTGCTCGGCCCCAGGGTATTTGCAGATTAAAGGCACTACCGTGGGGTCCGCCATCTGGGGCAGGACCCTACGCGACACCCAGTGTGGGAGAGAACCCGCTGGCATCCTGGGATGTCCTGAGCCCTGCCCTCCATCAGCGGTGGGGCCTGGAGAACCAGGCATACCCTCTCCTTTCCCTGCCACCACCCGCTTCCCTGAGCCCTCGGTATCCTTTTTCTGATAGTGCTTCTTTATTTTTTGCCAAGTTTCTATAAGTGACCAACTTTTCATTTTGAAAATTGAGATTCGAATGAAGAATGACCTGTCTGATTCCCTCAGGGGCCCCAGGCTGGGAGAGCAGACACCACATCTGTGAGGCTTCCCCACAGAAACCTCTTTCTGCATCCACCACAGATCTCCACGGCAGCTGGAAGACGGTTGGTGGGTTGCGGAACTTTCCTCTCTGTGTGCAGGCTGAAGGTTACACCCCTTTTAAGCAGGAGGGCGTTCTTCCCAGGCAGGCCATCTAGTGATAACTGTCCCAGACATTTGATTTTACCCTGATTCACCTGTTCGAGATGTTGCTTGTCGTCTGTCTTCCTAGATTAATCTACAAAGGCTTGCCCATTACTGTTCCCCAGCACCTGACACGTGGCGGCAGGTGACAATGGAGAATGAATGAATGGGCAACCCGGGGTGGGGGCAGGGAGAGGCAGGATGCACACATTAATTCACTCCTGACAGACAAGACTGTCCTCCCAAGTGGTCTGGGCCGCCAAGCACGCTCGTGCACCAGGCATCACTCTCCTTGCCTCCACGGATGCAGGGTCTGGGGTGCAGTGACACCTAACACAGGGCTCCACGCCTGTCGGACACCAAGGTCTCTCCATCAGTTCGAGACTGACAGACAACTGGCAGCCGGTGCCCCGCTGCGGTGTGCACGGCGCCTTCCACTGACACATCTTAGCCATCTGTCCCACCCTTAGCCATCTGTCCCACCCTCCCCCCCTGTCAATTGTCTGCGCCTCTTCTTGCCTGGAGAATGAGGGCAAAAAAATTCCAACCATGCCCGCTTCCTAAGAGAGTGGGAAGGAGCAAATATAACGAGATTGCACATAACATCAGACTTCCCAGTAGCAGGTGAGCTCTGGGGAGGGCGGGACCCAACTGTTCTTTACCTCTGTTCTACTGTACCTCCTAGCAGTCATGGTAGGATGCCAGGCAACTGGCTACGTAATGAATGGAAATAACATTATTTAATTCATCAGCATGAGAACATAGCAAGGTCAATACTGCTTTCTCCTCTCACAGATAAGAAAGTTGGAGGCCTGGTGATGTTAATGTGAAGGAACTCGCCCAGAATCATGCTGCTGGGGACTGCCAGCGCCCAAAGGGTAGGGTGGGCCTCTAGCCCCAGAGTCTCCACAGAACCTCGGCTCTGACCCTCCTCCCACCCACCTCAAACAAACAGGGGGTCTCACTGGCATCTAACGTCACTCCGTCTTCCATCACAGGGCTGATATCCCTTCCTGGTGTCATCTCTGGGGAACACAACCAAGCCCCAGGAGCCCCAGGTATGGCCGTTTCTGGGCCAGGAACTCCCGTCCCAGGAAAGCACCACGGGAGACAAAAGGGCGACGTACACAGAGGTGGTCCCCGCTGTGTCTCTCGTGATATGGAGAAGCGGGGCCCGGAGGACGCTGTGCCGTGCCGGGCGCAGGGAGGCAGGCCAGCAGCTCGTGCCTCCTGCCAGTGTGGTCACCAGAGTAGCGACCCTACGGGCATCACCATGAGACAGGACAGGATGGGGGGGGCATAGAGCCACACACGTGACCGTGAGCAAAGCCATGGCGACACCTGACGCAGAAGGGTCACACAACAAGAATGTAGGCAGTGCTTCTTCCGTTTCCTTTCATTCTGTTGTCAAATGACTTACTAAAGAAATGACTTAAAAACCTAAGCAGCCGGAGGAGCCCAGCTGCCTTCGGCTCCCTGTCTGACTTGTACTCTCACCCTGAGCAGTCTCTCCTGACCTTCACCTGCCCCAGCGGGAAAGCAGGAAACCGTAGGTAGCCTAGCCCTCAGGCCCGACCCAGCCCAGTCAGATTTAATGACCTTTCTCAAGCTGAAAACAAAAACAAAAGCCCCAGCACTGCTGGGGAAAGAGGAGGGCAGAAGGAGGCCTGCACAAACCAGTGGCCCTAAGCGCCGGGGGACAGGGCCCGGCAGCCCAACCGGCAGCCAGGCTGCAGGCCGAGCGCCTCCAATCAGGCCAAACATCTCCTTGTGAATAATCAGCCTGAAGATTTCAGTTATGAAGTTAACTGATGGTGATCGATGAGGTCACCCCCTACCCTCCCTGGCCCCACCATTTCCCTTTTTTGGAGGGAGGGGGAAAACGCCTCCCCCGCCACAAAGCAGAACTCACAGCCCCTGGGACTTCCTCGCCTTGCGAGGCTCACAGCTAAAGCCAGAGCAAGCGAATCCCAATGGCAAATGTTAGGCCCCTGAAGCCCCCCTGCCCAGGGATGGGACAGCCCTGTGCGGCTCTGGGGGACTGGCCACAGGGACAGTCAGAGTCACCAGGCCCAACCAATCAGCTGTGGGGAATGGAACAGCCCCCAGGAAGCCCATGGTGTCTGACCCTCTCCAGGTCCACCAGGCTGAAGAACAATCAGCCTTTGCCCTTGAACTCTGGCTGGCAGGCAGGGCTCTGGAGTCCTGGAGGGAGATCCCAGGGTGCCTATCTCCTGCGTGTTCCCCACCCTGGACTCCATGGAAGCAGTGAGCGAGGGCCTGAAAACCCCAGGGAGTGGCACCCTCTCACCTCCCCCAGACACCTAAGCACACGTGCCTGTTCACACCGACGGTGGGTACCCCCAAACGGTTCTCCCAACGGCCACCAACGGGACATCAGGGCTCCTGTTACCAACGTCACGTGGCTGGCTTTTTACAAGCCTGTGGCCCCCTAAAACGAGTGGTTAAAGCAAGCCCAGTCCACGCCTGAGCAACAGACTTACTAGACTCCACACACTGAGGTTGATCTTGCTGGTATGGCTGCTGCCCGCAGACTTTTAAATAAGCCCTTGAACTCCTCCCAAACTCCTGCTTTTCTTCCAGGAACATCTCAGCCCAGCCAACTCCCAGATCCACGTGCCTGATGAATTGCTTCAGTTCTTCGTTCTGATGCTTATGGAGTGCCCAGAGTCCTGTAACCTGGCGGACACCAAGGTGACTAAGACATGACTACTGCCCTCAGGGAGCTGACGGGCAGGTGAACGAGGAAGCAGACAGGTGAATGGAGAGCTCCTGCAGAGCCGTGGGAACGCGGGGTGACTAACAGCTGGGTGGAAGATGAAATCCGAGATCACCTGCAGGGACAGTCAGTCAACGTGGAGCAGGCAGGGCGGTGCAGGGGGTGCTGGAGTTACTGGAAATAGTGGGTGTATGAGGCTGGGCCCTGTGTCTGAGGGTAGGCAGAGACCCCCACGGTGCCCTTGGAGGAGGAACCAGCAGGGAAAGGCCTGCCCCGGGGGCTACAGACTTCATCCACAAGCAGTGTGAAACTAGCGACCAGTCGAGGACAGGCAGGGGGCAACAATGTGATGGGGGTGTTATTCATAAAGAACGTTTGGGAAGGGCCAGAAAGGAAAGGGCAGTGGCCACTGGTTGAGGCCACAGGAAAAACAAGGCAGGTATGGGTCAAAAGGGCCACGTCCTCAGCCCGAGGCTGGCAGAGGGCATCTGCCCCCGAGTGTGTCTGGAGGGACAGCCCCTGCCAGCTGCACGGTGCTGGGCTGAGCTCATACAGCTGCCCACACTTCACCGGTGCACTCGGGGCCTCTGGCCCCCACAACCGCCCTGGGGTCAGGCATTATCATCCCATCCAGACAAGGAGGTTCAGACAACTAAGGAGCTTACTCAACAGTCCACAGCTAATAAAAGACAGGTCAGCATTTAAACAGAGGTTTCTGATTATAGCACGCCCCCCAGGCTCTTTCAAATAAACAGCCTCCAGGCTTGGGAGTGCTTTCTGCACAGGAGCCAATGAAGGGTGACCATGTCCATTACTGAGTGAGAAAAGTAACAAAGCCAGCAACTGCTAGGGCTGCAAAGACCTCAGGGAGCACCTGGTGCAACAAGAACTACATCCAGAGGCCCAGGGCACGTGCTCAACCAGAATCTTGCAGGGTAAGACCCAGGAATCTTCATGTTTCAAGAGTTGGCCCACTCCTAGGTCACGATTCTAGGGCATGGCCCCAGCTGAGGAGCCTCTGAGTCAGACCACATCCCTCCTCTCAAAGAGGCTGAGCCAAGGGAGGAAGTGGCCTGTCTGAGGCCACCCCAAGCAGCCTGAGAGCTTACTGTGGTCACTGGGGTGGGCTCTACATCAGAGAAGACAGGATGAGAAGAAACAGAAAGCTCTCTCATATAACATAAACACCTCGAGGGCCACAAGAGACCCAGGCAGAGCGCAGCACAAGAAGGGCAAGAACTAGGGCTGGTCTAGACCTGGGGTCTCTTGATTTCAATCGAACTGGCACGTTGTCTATTTTACCATGTTGCCTGGAGCCATGCAAGAAGGTGACTGGAACTTGAATTCCCAGGTCATTTTATGGGATGCCCAGTGCCCACCCACACCCTTCCCTTACTTGGGAAGGCTCCATGTGGAGTCCTGGGAGAGGAAGAGCCAGCCTCATGCTCTAGAAGGTGAAAATGCCCACTACTCGCCATCCCAGCAGGAAGAGGGACCAGCAAACAGACTTCTCTCTGGAAGCCTTGGCAGCAAGCAAGCTGCAGTGTCCAGAATTTGAGGGCAAGCCCTTTTCCTGTGAATTGCTGGGCTTCTTTCTGACTGCCGAGCTCCAAGGTATGCTCTCTTTTTCTTAATGAACAAACAAACTAACCAGCCAGAACAGATTTCTGTTGCTTGCAACTAAGTACCCTGGCTTCAAGCGACCACATACAAGAATAGCCCAACAACATATCATGAGCATCACTTTAAGCATTCCAAGTTTCTTAAAATACCCTGACTCATCTGATCCACAGGGAGGCCCCGGAGGCAAGCCAGGCAAAGGTCCTAAGGCCCAGTTTGCAAATGGAGCAGCTGGGCTAGGGACTTAAAGTGTTCTGTAAGTGTTCTGTGGATGTGTTTTCAGAATCGCCCCAGGTCCATCACAAAGGCTGATGGCGGATGCAGGCAAGCCAAGGGGCTCAACAGGGTTCCTCTCAATAGCCCTCCATCCCAACCTGGAGCTGAGCCTGAAATGTGCAGGGCCCCCACCCTGGCATCCCAGTTCAAACAGCAAATTCTTGACAAGTCAACTCCCAGGCAAGGCAGTGGTTTACAGAGCAACAAAGTGCGCTGAAACTCCTAGGAAACTAGAAGCTATTTTAACCTCCGATCAGCTGCTTCTCAGAGTGTCATAGTCTGAGAAGCAGAGGGAAGACAGCTGTCTCCTCTCTGGTGTGATTTCAAAGTGATAAAGTCCTCATTAAAACCAACTACAAGCCAGAACTGGCACATTTATTTGAGGGGGAAAAACTGCTTGAACAAGGTCTTTCGGTTTTCACCTACACATATTTCCTCTGGAAGCAAAGCATTTTTTCTTTTAACCATGTGCTGGGCTGAAAGGTTGAGAAGCTGAACCGTACAAGGAAGCAGAGCTGTGGGACTCCTCAGCTCTGAGTTCGTGGGCTTCTCTGAGCCGCACTTTCCAGAAGTGCAGACGGGTGTTAAATGAGGGAGCGTCTGTGACGTGTGGAGCCCTCCGCTGTGGCTGCACCATGAACAGCAAAGCGCTGACCACAAAGATGACGACAGCAGGGCCGGACGCTCTCACCTGCACCCTGAGCATGAGGCCCCTGAAACTCCATCAGCGAGTGAGGCCTGCTCCCTCACCCCATCGCTGAGAAGGGGCACATGACTGACCCCATACGCACGCCTCTCCTCTCCCTTCATCCCGAGGAGAACCTAGGCCTTGCCCTTGAGCCGACCACGGTTTAGAAGGGCAGCTCCATCACGTGTGCAGGGGACGTGAGTCCGGTTCAGGAAAGCCAGCCGCAGTGTACGGGGTTGCTGGGGCGGGGGCTTCCAGAGGTGGTCTCCCTGGAGTCAGACACCTTCCCACCGGCCTATTCTGCTCCCACCCCACCCTCCTTCTCCCAGGGCTCCAGAGAGCCAGCCCCTCAAATCCCTCCTCAAGGGTTTTTGCAGCACCTCCACCAGATCGGAGTTAGGCCGCCTGGAGCACAAAGCCCAAATGAAGAGGTGACCCACAGGCCCGGAGATGTAGATGCAGGTGGGGAGATGAAGCACCGTCCTTGAAAGGACAAATGTTCTCTGCTCCAGCCACTCGCATTTTCTCTAGACAGAGCAGCTCTTGAGATCCCAGAGTCAAAACAGCCCAGGAGTGTAGATTTTACTCCCCACTGGGCGTCGTTACCACAGCAACTGTTTCTCCTCTTGGAATTCTTTCAAGAGTACAAGCTGTTGCTTCCTTCCAAAACAAAACCAGGGAGAAGCCAGGATGCCTGGGAGTGAGGGAAGGGCCCTGGAGGAAGGAGGGCCAGCTGTGCCCCCAGCCACAGCGAGCTCCACCACGGGGTCTCCCAGATCTCTGCGGGGGCTTAGAAACTAGACACAGCGAGTCCTCCCCGCTGTTCAGGGTTGTGTATGTTGGCGGGGAGGGCAGTGTCAGGGCACCGGGTGTGGGGCGTGTGTGCTTTGGGGAGTTATGTGATGTGTACAGGTGTGGGATGAGGGGACTGAGGGTTGGGAATACAGGTGTGGGTGTAGTCTGGCGGGTTGCTGTTTGGGGTGTGTGGGTAGGGGGCTGGGGGGGTGTGAGGCGGTGTGGGGTGCAATGATGCAAGGGAGTGAATGGGGGTGGGAGGTTTGGGGGTATATTGTTGTGTGTATGTGGAGGTGAGCTGGGGGTATCTGGGAGGGGGGGGGAAAATATGAGGGTGTGTGTTGGGGGGGAGATATTATTCTGTATCCCAAGATGAAACATGGGGCATATCTTCTCCTGAAACAGGAACACAGAGGGAAAAGGGGGAAAGAGATACTCAGGGAATGGGACTGACACACACACGTTACTGCCGTGCTGTGCTTAGTCGCTCCGTCGTGTTCGACTCTGCGACCTCACGGACGGTAGCCCGCCAGGCTCCGCTGTCTGTGGGGATTCTCCAGGCAAGAATACTGGAATGGGTTGCCATGCTCTTCTCCAAGGGATCTTCCAAACCCAGGGACTGAAACCAGGTCTCCCGCATTGCAGGCAGGTTTTTACCGTCTGAGACACCAGAGAAGCCCAAGAATACTAGAGTGGGTAGCCTATCCCTTCTCCAGGAGATCTTTCCAACCCAGGAATTGAACAGGGTTCTCCTGCATTGCAAGTGGGGGTCTTTACTAGCTGAGCTACCAGAGAAGCCCATACACATTACTACTATATATAAAATAGGTAACTAGTAAGGACCTACTCTATAGCACAGGGAACTCCACTTAATACTCTGTAAGGGGCTATTTGGGAGAAGAATCTAAAAAAGAGGGGACATATGTTTATGCATAACTGATTTTCTTTGCTGTACACCTGAGGCTAACACAATGTTATAAATTAACTATACTCCAACAAATTTTTTAAAATAATAATAATAGCGCAGATTGCATTTCAATCCTGGATTACAATACTTAGTACCTCAGAGCAACCACATCCTGCTCCAAGTGTCAGCAGGCGTGAATGTGAAACACACAGCCCAAGTTTGGACGACTGACCTAGAAGCAACTGGCCGAGGCAACTCCTCTCTCTAGTCCGAACACCCCTCTCAGCTGCTCCAGAGTATGGAGAGAGTGGATGGAAGTCTCAGCGGCTTTGGGGAGCCAGGCTGACAGGCCCCCGCCCTCCTTGTGAATCTAAAACAAGTCCCTTCTGGTGCGCAAAGCCAACAGGCTCAGCGTTACGGGACACAGAACAGGCAGGACAACTGCCCACGCCATGAAATGTCTGAATCCTTGTCAAAATAAATCTGAGTTGGCTCTGCCCCAAGGAGCTGCCTATCTCTTGGGGGGCGGGCGTGAACTGGGACTCAGTAACATTCAAGGTAAAGAAAAAAAAAAAAGTCACTACTACTGTTATTATAGTAACTACAACTACTATCAAGATGCTATGAGGGAATCCCCTAGTGGTCCAGCAGCTAAGACTCTGTGCTCCCAATGCAGGAGGCTCGCGTTCGATCCCTGGTCAGGAAACCAGATCTCAAGTGTCACAACTAAAGATGCCGTACATGTCCCCATGTACGGCATCTAAGACCTGGCACAGCCACATAAATAAATATTAAAAAAAAAAGTTGCAGAGATTAGCAGTATATCTTATCAAGGACACTGCATGCCAACCATTCAGAGGGAATTAGTCTTCTTTCTAGAAAAATAAATGCCAGATAATAAATAGTGCTGGTCACTGATATCCATATGGGGAGAAAACCTTGACACCTACTTTAAACCACATAAAAATAAATAAATTTCAGGTGGATAGGCAATCTAAAGGTGAAAGGTAAAACAATAAAACTTCTAGAATACAACACAAGGGAATATCAACATGACCCAGAGTATGCAGCCATTTCCTTAAATGGGCCACGAAGCATTAGCAGAAAAAATGGATAAATTGATCTACGTTAAATGAAGAATTTCTCTGCATCAAAGAATGTGATTAAAAGCAAGAAAAGTCAAGATCCAGAGAGACAGCTACAGTACAAATATAGAACAAAGGACCCGCTCAGGACTGGAATAAAGAACTCTCCAAAATCAACAGGAAAAAGTGCCAGGCAACCCAATGGATGGCATCATCGATTCAACGGACACGAGTCTGAGCAAACTCTGGGAGATAGTGAAGAACAGGGAAGCCTGGTGTGCTGCTGTCCATGGGGTCGCAAATGGTTGGACACAATTGAGCAACTGAACAGCAACCCAATAAAAGGCATAAACAGGCACTTCATACAAACATACGAAAAGATACAGAATTTTCTTAGTTAGGAAGAAAATGTAACTTTAAACCACAAAGGGATACTCCTACACTTCCATCAGCAAGGCTAACATGAAAAAGACTAGCCATACCAAGTGTGGAGAGAACTCTCATCGCCTGCTGGTGGGAGTGTAAAACGGAGTGGGCATTTTGGAAAACTGTTGGGTAAGTGAGAGCCGCTCTGTCGTGTCCGACTCTTTGAGACCCCACGGACTGTAGCCCGCCAGGCTCCTTTGTCCATGGAATTCTCCAGGCAAGAATACTGGAGTGGGTTGCCATTTCTTTCTCCAGGGGATCCTCCTGACCCAGGGATCGCACACAGGTCTCCTGCACTGCAGATTCCTCACCATCTGAGCCATGAGGGAAGGCTACTATTTAGAGGCATTTCTAAGTATAAAGACAGGTCAACTTAAAAAGTATCAGCAGACACATGCTTGACTTTATCTTATAAGCTATAGATAACACATTAGAATATGTAATGAATCCATATACACCTTTTCCAAAGGAACACCCGAGACAGAAGTAGCAATAAAGTTATACACTGTTAGGCAGCATCTAACCCCCTGTGCTGTCTAAGCTCGCTACCCAGGGGATCTCATCTAGCCCCAGGGCTTCGAATCCTCCTACAAAAGCATCTCTCAGCAGAGCTGATGCCTGCGTGACTGTCTCCACTTAGGTGTCTAACAGTCATCTCAGACCTAAAGTGGCTCAAACCGGACTCCTGATTTCCCCTGCAAGACCACTCTCCCCTGGACTTACCTCAGAAACAGGGGCCCCTACCTACCCCTTACCCACCCCTCCCATGGAAGCCCCTGGAGGCAGGAAGGCAATCTTATTCACAGGTTAGATCCCCAGGGCCTGACAAACAGCTGGTGCTCAATAAATACTTGTTGGGTGGCTGGCTGCAGAGTTTCTGCAATTAGGAAGGGCTCCAGGAAAAGGAGTGTTCTACTTTCTTTTGTCAAGGGGGAATGTCCAAGGAGTGATTGGGGATTTCCAGATAAACACCATATCAGAATCATCTGGAGAACTTCAAAAATGCTTGGATTTCTAGCCACTATCCTAAGATCCCAACAGGTTTCGGATGTAGCAAGGGAGAGACTGCAAGTTGTCTCCCCAGGTGATCCTGGGGCACCAGTAGGTGTGAGGACTTCTGACTGATTCAACACCTTTATTTGACAAATGAACAAGTCAGGGCCCTCTGAGGGGATGACTCAATCCAAGGTTTCAATACTGGTTCATCAACAGGTGTCTGTGTGGGGAGCTCAAACCTCCCACCCACGAGGTTCTTCCTTTCACTGGCCTCTAAGACCTCGGGGTCCGAGCAGAGGTGGGGAACTGAACACTGGTCCTTAGGGTGAATGGGTACTGCACACCTCATATAGTTTGCAGCTCTGCAAATTCACTTTTTCTTTTTTTGGTGAATCTAAACCTTCTGTATTAAAAGTGAATTCTATTGACACCTTCAAGCAATCAGGGCTGGACTGAGTAAAGTCAGGGAACTAGGAGGATGTCCTCTTTGCTTCCACTGGGAACAAGGTGGGCTCTACCCACTGTCACCCAGCAGAGAGAGCTGGAGAACTACCTGACCTCCCGCTTCCAGGAGGGCAGTGGAGACAGGACAGACACCCACGCTGGTAAAAGGCCCGTGTGCAAGACCTTGAGCTGGACCCTTCTCGGACCCCTTCTCTGTGCTCCTGGCTACTGACAAGGTCTGGATTTTACAGACAGAGATAGGGAGGCCTAGAGCTTTAAAGATTTGCTCTCATCCCAAAGAGGTGATGAGTGGAGCTGAGACTTGAACTGGGTAGTCTACACACAAAGCACATGCTCTCTGCTATGTCTTGTGGATCCCTCCAGACAACCTGGTGGCAATTCCTGTATGTGATGGGAAGGTGACCTCGTCTTCAGGGCCACTTGTTCCCAAGCTCCTGTGGGTGAGGAGTGGAGAGGGACACAGGGCCAGAGCTTAAGGGAAACCACCCGGGACTGACAACATGACAAAGCACAGACATGAGACGTCCCTACAGCCCCAGGTTTCCCGACCTATTCAATAGGGAGTAATCAACATCTACCTTAAAGTACTGCTTCAGGAATGAACAAGTCATGAGACCCCATAAGCGGTCATGTAAATGTTGGGTGTGCCAACCTGCAAAAGGCTGTCGCCCGGGAGACATGACTGCCTCAAGTGACTTTGCAATCAGGCTGCTGGGCACGGGGATGTGGCCACATGGGGTGGGGACAGAGACAGCTTCCTGAGAGGTGAGCAAGTCACGGACAAGTCGGACTCCCCCTGCCGCCCCAGCTCGCTGGACTCTCCTCCACCATCCCTCGCTTGCTGCCACCCTCTGCCACCCACAACCCATGCAAGCCCTTCCCTCCAGCTCCCTCTTATACCCTCACCCCACACTGGCTAGGACTTTACCCACAGCACCCAAGTCAGAGAGCTTCAACCTGCTCCCCTCTGCCTTGGCATTGCTTCCACTCTCCACATGCACGTGTCTTGAGTGTGAAGACGACAACTGTACCATCAAACGGTCAGCATTCAACTCCAGCGGGTGCACACTCAAAAGGTCAGGAATATACATCGGTCAGAGACACCGGCCACAAAGACTGACAACTTCAAAGCCCTCGGCCTCAACTCTAGGCCCTCGAGGCTGACATGATGGTCACCTGGGTTACCACCTGCCCTGTACCCCTTGGCTCTTGATAAATGGGAGTTCAGGTGAGACATGGTCCCTTATGAGTTGGATGAGATGGAGCAAGCCCTCCAGAGATGCACCGTTCTATAAGGCAGTCATACGTTAAGGATGGCTGCCCAAACATAAATTAATCTGTGTGCGTGCTAAGTCACTTCAGTCGTGTCTGGCTCTCTGCGATCCCACGGACTGTAGCCCACCAGGCTTCTCTGTCCATTGGATTCTCCAGACAAGAACACTGGAGTGGGGTTGCCATGCCCTCCTCCAGGGGATCTTCCCAACTCAGGGATCGAACCTGGGTTTCCTGCGATTCCTGTATCGCAGGCAAATTCTTTTCCACGAAGCCACCAGGGAAGCCCATGGAATAAAATTAACGCGTGTTAGCCACATTTCAAGGGCTCAAGAGCCACAGGTGGCTAGCGTCTACAGCACTAGACAGCCCAGACTGTACAGAGTGCACTGAACAGCAGTGCTCTGGTCTCTAGAGCAAAAACAGGAACTGCTGTTGAGCCTGAAAGCTGACAGCCGACCCTGGGCTGAGGGCACACCCAGTCCCCGAGGGGCTGGCTGAGCAGACAACCAGTCTCCAAGTCTCAGGGCAGAAAGAGACAGTCCAGTCCAGGCCAAATGTCGGAAAAGCCAACAGCCAAGGGGCGAATGTTTGTGCCAACTGAATCACTTTTGGAAGCCTCCATCTGGCTGCGGATGAGGACGAGATCAGAGAAGAAAGCGGCCTCATGGTGCCTGGTGGCCAGCACGGAAGAGCTTCATCTTCAGCCGTGACCTATTCACCTACTCACCTGGCTTGGAACTTCTGGTTGAGCGTCAAGAGATGAGGCTCCAATACTACAATACAGAAATATGTGCCCGGGGAAGGCTGGCTGCCTTCCCAGCAGGAAGCCCTGGCTCCTGCAGAACTTGGCCACCAGACTGCCCAGCGGCACTTTTAGACCTCATTCCTGCCAAGTGCGTGCTGTCAAACCCTCTGGAGCATCCCCTGCTGGCCTCTCTGTACCCCTGAAGGTCCCTGTCTTTGAACCGCTCCCCTCGAACATGCCTTTCCCGCTACTTTAACACTCCACCCTCAGTCCCCTCCATCACGACTCAGCTCATGTTCCACTCTGCCTTCCCGTGAAGTGTCCCTGGACCCAGCCTGGCTTTCCCAGGAACCCCAGGAGCACAGTCGAATATTGTATGTGGCATTTCCACCTGTCACCCTGGACTGGCTGACTTGCAGGATGCTGCTGCAAGTGAGGCTGCCCCTGAATAAAAGCCCCCTCTAGCAGAGAGGGTCTTGCTCGGGCTAGAGTCCAGCAGTTACTAAGGCTCCATGACCTTGGGCACCCCAGCACCTCTGAACCCCTTCTTGTCTTGCCCCCTCTCAAATCAGTGGCATCAGGTGGGCTAGCAAGGAAGCACTCTGTAAAACTGCTGAGCTGCACAACCATGATGGAGTTTTACTACTACATGGCAACTCTGTGACTGGAATCTTGAGTCCATCTGTCACACTCTCAGGATGGATTCCTCCAGATGACACTACATTATGAGTTTACAGTCTTGTGAGGGAGGAGAAGATACACTATGAGGAAAATTAACCTCATGCCTGAAACCATGATGCCTCCAGCAAAACCATGGCACAGATGGTATCAATGAAGGAACTGCCACTGAGTCTAGGGGGCCAGCAGGGAGCCACCCCCAAGGGGCAGTCAGGCACTCTCCATCAGCAGGTTGAGGCAGTGCTCAACCCTGGAGTCTGCCCCACGGCGGCCTCATCCTCACATCAGAGGAATGAACTATAAACGCGGGGCACCACTTCCTCCCCGGGTGAGGAGACCACTCGCTTCCTATCTGCCAGCAGCAGGCAGGCCATACTTCCTCCCCACTCACAGGTCCCACAGGAAATGACTGTGGGCTGGAAAATTAACTCTGACTGTAGACTCCTGAATATCTTCTTCCCAGGCATCTACCCCAACAGTAACGTCACTCAAGAACTGTGAAGATTAAATATGACACTAAAACCACAGGTAACAAAACGTAAGAAAAGATAAATCTGCATTTATCAAAATTTTAAGAACTGTCGTGCATTCGTGCATCAAAGGACACTACCAATAAAGTGAAAAGACAACCCACAAAATGGGAGAAAATACTTGCAAATCCCATATCTAACCACAGTTAAATATCCAGAGTATGTAAAGAAATCAACCACAACTCAACAGCAGAAAGACAAACCACCCAATTAAAAATGGGCAAAGGACATGAATAGATATTTCTCCAAAGAGCATACACAAATGGAAAATCATAAAAAGGTGCTCAACAGCAATAATCATCATGGAAATGCAAACCAAAACCACAATGAGACACCACTTCACACCTACCAGGAGAGCTAGAATTTTTTTTTTAAAGGAACATCACAAGTCTTGGCAAGTATGCAGAGAAGCTGGAACCCTCATGCATCGCGGGTGGTAGTGGAAAATGATATAGCTGCTGTGGGAAATAGTTTGGCGGTTTCTCAAAAAGTTTAACACAGAATTACAAGTAATTCCACTCCTCAGACATACATACTCAGAAGAAGTAAAATCAGGGACTCAAAGATTTATATACCAAAAAGTACACCAATATACCAATGGCAGTATTAATCACAACTGTCAAAGGGTGTCTATGAACAGATGACTAAACAAAATATGTTGTGTCTATATATATGTATGTAATGTGTGTGTGTACATACATACATATATATATATTGAAATATTATTCAGCTTTTAAAAGGAATGAAACTGTTACATACTAGAATGGATGGCCCCATAATTACAAGCATTATTTCATTAAGTGAAATAAGCCAAATACAAAAGAACAAATACTGAAAGATTCCTTTCTATATGAGGTATTTACATTAGGCAAATTCAGAGAGACAGAAAGTAGGTTAGCAGCTACAAGGGGTTGGGGTAAGAGAGGAATGCGGAGTTATTGCTTAATGGCTGCAGAGTTTCTGTTTAGAGTGATGAAAACGTTGTAGAAATAGTGGTGATGATTGCATAACATTTGTGAATATATTTAATGCTGATGAAAAACAGTTAAATGGCAAATTTTAGGTCACACAGATTTTACCAAAATAAAAAAGTATATCAAAAAAAAAGGAACTTTGGCAAGTAAGGCCACACTCATCCTCGTTGGTGTGAAGAAGGGTCAGAATTAGGACTAGTTAGGGTCTTAATCAGAAAAGATTAAGGTTTGTGGGCAGCTTGGATTGAGGTCTATACTCTTTTGCTACTGTTGTTTTTCGGGGGATGTAATTCATAAAGCCTCAATCACAAAACATACAGGAGGGGTTCTCAACTTGCCCCACCCTGCCTCCAAGAAACCAGTCCGATCCGGTGAGTAAAGACAGCCACCCCTGTTCTCGTGGTCCCTCCTAACCCCAGTGCTCACCTAGGGTACCTCCTCGTTATGTGACAAATAAAACCGCCTCACATTTATTGGTCTCAGTGCTTCTACCTACAAATTAGCCCTCCTTCTTCCTTCTTCTCAAGGTTGTCATCAACACCAGATAAGATAAGACAGGCAGGTGGTATCGTTAACCATGGCAAATCTGAAAACACTGTTGCCTTTAATAAAGAAATTAAACTGCCAGAGCTACTGAGTAAAACAGGAGCACCACCTACGCCCCATGTCTCTTTCCTTCTTTCCTTTTCTTCATAACACCATCTTCATCTAACACAAGATACATTTAGCTTGACCGTGTGTTCCCCCAGCTAAGTGGAAGCTGCCTGGGGCACAGGCTTCTGTGTGCTTGGCTCACTGCGGCACCTCCAGGGTCGGAATGACTGGTAGACCACAGTGCATGCTCAGTAGACATCTGCTGAACCAATGGAGTACTAGCTCTAATAACCCATGTTTAAACAAACCAAACAATATTTCATCACCTACTACTGCTGCACCATTGACACCGCTCTGTGGAAACTGAAGAATCAACTAAAAAGTCTAACTTCCTTTTGCAAGCAGGAAAAGGCCTGCTTATGAGTGGCATACTCAAGAGCTCCTAGCTAGACCTGCCAGAAAAGGACATTCTATGACATGATCTTACATGCGGAAAACCCTCAAGAGTCCACCAAAACAAACAACCCACCCAGCTAAAAACAAACAAGAATAAAAATAAGAACGAAAAACCCAGGAAAAATAACAAATGCAGCAAAGTTCCAGGATACAAAATCAACTGATGAAAATCAGCAGCACTTCTGGGAATGGGCAATCTGAAAGGAATTTAAGACAACAATCCCATTTACAACAGCACGAGAAAGAATAAAATACTGAGGAACACCAACACCAATTTACCAACGAGGCTGAAGACTTGCGAGTATAAACTCGAGAGTACTGCTGGGAGGAATTAAAGACTTAAATGAGCATAAAGACATCCCATGCTCATGAACTGGAAGACAATACTGTTGGGATGGCAATACTCCTCAAAACAATCTACAGATTCAGGGCAATCCATATCAAAATCTCAATGGTGCTTGTTGCACAAACGGAAAAAATAAAAGTACATTCATACGGAATCTCAAGGGATCCCAAACAGCCAAAAGAATCTTGAAAGAGAAAGTTGGAGGACTCATTCTTCTTGATTTCAAAACTTACTACAAAGCTACAGTAATCAAAACAATGTGATACAGGCCTAAAACAATAGACCAATGTAACAAGAGAGAGAGGCCAGAAATAAACCCTTGCATATATAGTTAAATGATTTTCAACAAGAGTACAAAGAACATTCAATAGAGAAAAGACAGTCTTTTCAACAAATGGTACTGGGAAAGTAGGACCTTCACATGCAAAAGAATGTACATTATACCGTATACAAATAATAACCTGAAATGGATCAAAGACCTAATTGAAAGAGCTAAAACTATAAAACTCTTAGAAAAAAACACAGAGGAAAAGCTTCATGATCTTCTATTTGACAAGGGTTCATTAGGTGCAATACCAAAAGCAGCCTCAACGACAGAAAAAGAAAAAGGTAAAATAACCATCAAAATTTAAACCTTTGTACATCAAAAGACACTATCAGAAAGTAAAAATACAACCTTGGGAGTGGGAGAAAATACTTGCAAATCACCTATCTGATATAGGCTTAATATCTAGAACACATGAAAAACTCCTACAACTCAACAACTGTAGTCAAAACCCAATTAAAAAATGAGCAAAGCAATAGCAAACAGAAAAAAAAAAAATGGGGAAAGGATTGAATAAACACGTCTCAAAAACAAAACAAAACAAAACCCACACAAATAGCCACAGGCACATAAGATGTTCAATATCACTAATCATCAGAGAAATGCAAATCAAAACTACAACCACAATTAGTATGTATATAATCAACAAGATATAAAATAACAGGTGTTGGCAAGGATGTGGGGAAACTGGAATCCTTAAGTACTGCATTGGGAATGTAAAATGATGTGGCTGCTATGGAAAACACAGCGGTTCCTCAAAAAATTAAACACAGAATTACTGTAGGATCCCCAAATTCTACTGGATATAAATGCAAAAAACTGAAAACAGGGACCCAAATAGATATTTGTATACCTACTACACACTTACAACAGCTAAAACCTAGAAGCAATCCAACTGCCTGCTAACAGATCCTGCCACATGCTACAACATGGATGAACCCCGACAACATCATGCTGAATGAATAAGCCACTGACAGACAGACAAGCACTACATGATTCCACCACATGATACCTAGAATAGTCAAGAAACAGGAAGAATGGTGGTTGTCAGGAGCTGAGGAGACAGGGGAAAGAGATTTATTGTTTAATGGGCACAGATTTCCATTTGGGATGATGAAAAAGTGCTGGAAATAGTGGTATAGTTATTTAACACTGTGACTGTCCTTAATGACAGTGATTTGTACACTTAAAACGGTACATTTTGTATTTATGTATATTCTACACTATTTTTTTTTTTTAAGTAAAGGGAAAAAATTAGGTTCATATTTTAAGCCCATTGAGAGAATCCTTCTTAAAAGCCAAGTTTTGGACCTCCCTGGTGGCTCAGTGGTAAAGAATCCGCCTGCCAGTGCAAAAGACATGCGTTCCGTCTCTGATCTGGGAAGATCCCACATGCTGCGGAGCAACTTAAGCTGGCGTGCCACAGCTATTGTGCCTGTATCGCAGAGCTCCATAACACGAGAAGCCACCTCAAAGAGAAGCCCCGCGCACCACAACCAGAGTAGCTCCCGCTCAGCAACAAAGACCCAGCACAGCCAAAAATAAATATATAGTTTTTTAAAAGGCCAGTTTTCTGATAGTCTGAGCCTCCTTCTCATTGTAAGGGGCACCGAGGATGCTGTTTTGGTCTTTGTATTCTGCCCTCAAACCCAATTCCAATCATCTGGGCCCTAAATCCAAGCCAAAAGCTCCAGTCGACTAGCTACTGTTTATAAGGTTGAGGTCGTGAGCATCCCTAGGCCACGCAGTTTGCAGAGATGACTGTCTGACAGGACCGAAAAGTTGCCAATAAAAACAGAAGGCAATTCTGCTGGCTTTCACTCTCTGTCACTTCCCCTTCGTCTTTTCTAGCAGGACATCAGAGAGCTATGGAGAAAAGTATCAAACCAAAGGGACTTGCCTGACTTTTTTTTTTAGTTGGAAAATGGCCTCCCTGTTTTCCTCAAATTCCTTGCAGGTTTAGATATTTAACATCCTTTGTATTTTGCACACTTTAGGACAAAGTTTTTGCCCATCCAAACACAGCAGCATGAACAACGTTCATCTCTCTACAGTCTCCAGGGATCTCGCATATTAATCTAACAGAGTATCCTGGTAGACCGCAAAATAACCCAGTGAGAACTAACGTTTAGGGGTTGTTATCTTCCAGTGGAGACGTGAAGAAACCGAGGCTCACAGGGATGGAGCAATTTGTCCCACATCCCACAACCCCAAGTGACAGGTCCAGGGTTCGCACAGAAGCAGTGAGCCTCAGAGTTCTCCTTCCCCTCGATTACTTCCGAAAGATGAACAAAGTAGAAACAGAATCAGGCCATTCTGGCGTCAAACAAGACCCAGGAAAAACGCTCCCAAGTCTGGCAACCAGTAGGACTAGAAGGTCCAGCCCCAAAGAAGAGCCTGGTAAACAACTAAGCGCCCGCCTCTTTCCCTGAAGTCTACCCTAATCTAGAAACGGATCTTTCTGGTTGGGTTTCTGTACTCAAGGCTTTCAGCTGGGCGCCCAGAGTACAGTCCGTCCTGCCGTTCTCTGAGCGCGCTGGCACACAGGCCGGACGGTCCTGGGGAAACGAAGATTCAGCGTGCTCAGACGCGAACAAACCACGCCTAAATCAACGACCACGCGGAACTCGTAGTGGCCCTGGAGACCCATGCGGAAAACTCAGGAGCCAAAGGGACTGCGGAGCGACAGCCCCTGCCCTACCCGTCGCTACGCATGCGCTGGACGGCAACAGCCCTAGCAAAGCCAGACGGACTGAGCGGGCACAGACGCAGTGCGCATGCTCGAGCAGCGCGCATGCGTGACCTCAGCCGCTGCCTTTTCCCGGCAGCCCCCAGCCCTCTCGTCGCTATGGCGGATCCAAACGTTGGCTACCTCAGCCACGGCCCTCACGGGGCATTCCTCACCTTGCGTCCGGTTTTTTCCCGTAGGGCCTTCAGCCGTTCCTTTCGCCGCAACGCCTCTTCCTCTAATCGGCCCACACCGGCCGCAGCCGCCGCCATCTTGCCCACAGACAACCCCCCCAACCTTCTCTCGGCCCTCAGCGCGCAGGCCCAAGGTGTAGATGAGCCTTGCACGGCCAATCCAGGGACGAGAATGGGAGAGCCGGAAGACCTGAAAGCCAACCGATGGACCCGCCTTCTTCCTCCCTCGCGACTCTCCGAACTCTTCGGGGGCCGGTAAAGAAGGCTCTAAGGCTCGATTCGTCCAATGCCAATTAGGAAAAAAGCGGCAAGAGCTACCAGACCTGAGTGAAGGAGGATAGAGCGCATCGATCGTTCTGGTTTTTACCTAGGCGCCACTGTGCAACTCGCTGACTCATCTTTTTTTCTGAGTAAATTCCGGGAGTTGGTGATGGACAGGGAGGCCTGGCGTGCTGCAGTTCATAGGGTCGCAAAGAGTCGGACGCGACTGAGCGACTGATCTGAACTGACCCATCTTTGTCCACTTTTGATTTTTCAAGGCTCGAATGCCTTCAGGAAGCCTTCCCTGACTCTCCATTCCGACCCCAGATTAAGTGGTCTGCCTCTCCTTTCCTCTTAAGATACCAGTGGCTTCCTTGATGCACTTGTTCCTGGGCCCCTGGGCCCTTCTCTAGCCACTGTCAGCTTAGACAGAGCCTGAGCAGAGCAGTGCTTGACTGAATGGCCATTTTCCTCTGGGTTCAAGCATGCTCCCCTCCCACCTTGAACCTCCTCATGGGGTGGCAGAGTACCCAGAGCCAGACAACCTAACCTAAAGAAGAGCAAACCCCAGCTTGGGCTCAGGAGGCCACAAGAGACCATCCTGAGCTTAGTTCCTGAGAACTAAGCGGACGGTTGGTGTGGCCTTGGCCAATAGGTGCACCGCTCCGCAGCTGGAGCTGCCAGGGTATTCTTTCCCAAGTTAATTAGCATGCCCTTACAACCGACAACAGACAGACCTCTTTGGTATCTTCTGATAGCCTATCCAGGTTCTCAGAACCACACTTCCTCCCACCTCCTGAGGAGAGGAGGCCATGCCCTTCTCCTTCCCCACCCCTCCAACACCGGTGACTTGTCTCAACACGGCTGTTCCCTGCAGCAGGTGGACACCCACTCCTTCCTTCCCAGTTCCCAACAGAGGTCTCCAGGACCACACAACCCTATTTAGCCTGTCCCCACAAATGACCCTCTTGACCTCTGTAACCTGGGCCTTTTGATGCCCTCTCCCTTGCACTGTGTGGGGTGCCCTTCCAGGTATCCAAGTGATACACTAGGAATTAGTCAGTGTTCAGGAAATGTCAGAAGTAGGGTGGATGGGGCAGGAAAAAAGGTCAGAGTGGAGGAGATGCCCATGAAGCCACGAGAACAGAATAGGATGGGTATGGAGACAGAGTCTGTCTCCTCTTGGCCATCCAGGGTCTAGTGGGCTCCAGACTAGTCAATTCCTCCAATTGATGGTAACTCTCTGGGTCCCACAACACACACCCCCTACCGACCACAGCCCCGATAGAGGGCCTTACCCTTGGCCAACAACATGGGCCCTCCTCACTTCTCAGGGGGCTGCGGGTGGGAGAAATAGGGAAAGAAAGAGGCCCAGGGGTGACGGTGGCACTGGTTCTGAAAACTGTCCGGCATCTGTCCCTGTTCATTGCTGCCCAAATGGTCCTCATTTGGCCCATCTGGGTTTCAGTTTCTCTGCCTGTAAAACAGAGGCACGCTTTAGCCTTTATCCTCTTGAAGTTAAAGAAAACAAAAGATGTGAACCAAGTGCTGAACCCTGGAGTGAAGGCTGCCTCTATCTGGAGCATCTAGGAAGGCTTCCTGAAGGAGGGGTTCCAGGCGAGGTGAAGACTGCTGCTAAACAGGTGGAGGAAACTGCTTGCCCAGAGCTATTTGAGGTTTGTGCTACTGTTTTCTTATCCCCTTGCCCCACTCCACACTCCCGTCACACTATCCTGCTCCACTAACAATAGGATTTTTTTAAAAGTGTCACTTCGGTCTCCGCATAAAGCACTTAGACCAGCACCTGGCACGTGGGAAGCTCTACAAGTGGTCGTCACGGTTATTGTCCTCACGACTTGGACACTGCCCATCTACACGCGGCCCGCAGCCCCTTCCCCCAAGCCCGCGAGCCTGTCCCTTGCACGAATGGTGGCCGTTTCAGCCAGGCAGGCAGCGTCTCGGTCAGATCTAGACCTGGAGCAAGTCTGGAATCCCAGACCCCGACCCCATTCCGGAAGGCTCAGATTGGCCCTACCGGAGGTACTAGTAGGGCGCGGATTGGGGAGGCGGGGCCGCTGGGCGCCCTCCGGGCCGCCTTGACCTCAGGCTCCTCCTCCTGCCGTGCTCCCCGCCCTCTGCACGGTCCCGGGAGGGGCGAGGCGGCGGTGGCAGCCGCCGAAGTGCAGGAAGCCGGGCGGCGGCCGACCGGGAGGAGGAGGAGCGCGGCGGGGGCCAGTACTACTTCCCCAGTGGTACCGCGCCGCTCCGCCCTGGAGTGACGCCCTCCGCCCATGGGCCTGGCCGAGGGCAACCGGCGGGCGGCGCGGAGGAGGAGGCGGTGGCGGCAGGTGGCGTGCAGCAGCGCCGGAGCCCGATCGGGCCATGGCCGCCTCGGAGCGGCTCTACGAGTTGTGGCTGCTCTACTACGCACAGGTGAGCCCGCCCCGCCGCGCGCCCGCCGGGCCCCCAGCTCCGCGCGCCCGGCGCCTGCTGCACCTGCGCCCGGCGCAATGGGCCGCGTATTTGCGAGCGAGCCAGGGTTGCTCCGGCTCCGCACGCACGTGTGCGCCCCCGGCCCGTCGGTGCCTCTGGCGCTTACACCTGGGGGTCGGTCCTCGCGGACGCGCGCCACACTGGAGCCTCTTGGGTGCGGACTGGGTAGCATTGGGTGTGCCGGAGGAGAGGAGCCTGGACTAAGCCGGCGTTTACCTCTTTTACATATGGGGAAACTGAGGCCCCGGCGGGGGCGGGAAAGAGACTAGCCGGGTTGGGAGGCTTACTTTGCATTTGGGCTTGCTCCTCCTGACGGCTGCGCCCAGCTGGGTAGTCTTGGTCAACGGGTCTGAGTGGGCTGGGTGGGAGGTCTCTACTTCGGTCTTGGGTCAACTCATCAGATCCGCTGCAGCGAACTGACCGTGGTGAGTTCCTGACCCCAGGCGGCCCCACCCCAACCCCGGGCCGGGAGGAGGGTGTGGGTTACCGGGGGTCCAGCCCAAAGAAAAGATTCTCCCTGGATGCTGAGGGTGGAGACAAGGAATGCAGACAAGCTGGGAGGGATGTTTGAAAGGGATGAAAGGATACCATTTTCTCCTGAGATTCTCGTCCTGCCTCATTGACTACCTTAAGTGGCCTCAAGGTGATGGGAGCAACCCAGGTGTCCCCCAAACTGTATAGAACACAAAGGGCCCCACTTTACTTCTGTATCCACGGCAGGGAGAGAACCCAGGGCAACACCCCTCTGCCCTTCACCCAGCACCAACCTTCTTCCCTGCACCTGCCTGGCATCACACTTGGCTCAGGCGCACCTTGGGCACAATGGACTATTGTGTGCTCCTGATCTGGGCACTGGGGGGAAGTTCATGCTCGTATCAGCCAGCCCTCTGAGAAGAGGCTAGCCCACTGTCTCTCGAGACTGCAGGCCAGGTCTGGGGCCCCAGGGACCAGGAATCCAGGCCATAACGGCCATAGCTTCTTGAGCCCACTCCAGTGGTGAGAAATCCAGGCATCTGGCAGGAGGCATATCTGTAAATTTGGTACAGTCCTGGCCTGGACTCTTCAGAGAGGTAGCCAATATGACTCGGGTAGCAAGTATGACTGGTCCAGGCCAGAGAAGTTTCCTGCTTCCCAGCTCCATTGGATCCCGTCCCCCAAGCTTCTCTGTCTCTATGTCCAAAGACTGGTCCTTGTGATGGAGAAAAGCCTTAGGAGGAAACTTGCCACTGGCCCTTTGCTTCTCATTGCCCTCATGGTTGTGGGCAAGGTCTTAATCTTCACTGCCTTCAGTTGTGACCAGGTGAAGGGGGCTTGGATGAGGTGATGTGTGTGAGGGATGTTAATTGTGCTTCTGATTGTCCCCGTGGTGGTGGACGGGTTCTTGGTTGTGAGTTTCTTCTTCTGTGATCAGGTGAAGGCCTTGAACGAGGTGATGAGTCTGAGGGCTGTTAATGGTGGGTCTTCTGGCCGGGTGGCATGCTGCTGGGGAAAGGTGTCTTGGTTTCCCAGAACCGTACCTCCAACACGGTTGCCTCCTGCTGCCCCTTCCAGCTGAGCTCTGCAAGCAGTCAGTCCTCACAGGTGTTTCGTGTTCACCTGTGCTGAGTCCCTTCTCCAGCTCCCGCTCCTCACCTCACTGGGGAGGTGTGGGGCACAGGCTAACTGGTTGCAGCCTTGGAAGCCTGGGCAGGCAGGGGACAGCCTGGGGCCAGGCAAACAAATCCAGGATATGAGTGTGAACCCCAGAGCCGGGAGGGGCCAGGTTTCCTGGGGAGAGGAAGCTCCAGCCAGCCTCCCAGCATGGCCTTCCTGCCGGCTTGGTCCTGCTTCTGCTCCCGGAACATGGTCTCCACCCTCTGCACTGAGCTCCCAGGGAGTGGTTGGAGTGGTTGGTGGCTGTATGTGTCAGAGCCCAGTCGGGACCTATTGTGTGTGTGCTCAGGGGAGGGAAAGATAGTTAAGGGGTTGAACTGATAGAGGCTATTAAGAAACCCTGAGTAGGCCAGCCACCCAGCCAGTAGGTCCCCCAATTCTTACACCCCTCCCTTCAGCAGTGAGAGCTGACATCAGCTGGCAAACCTGTTTCCCCAGTTGTGGGTTTGGGCCCGCCCAGGGAGCACCCCTGTTTCTGCCCTTCCTTTCCCCTCACAGACCCCAGATTCAGCCCCACTCACCCCATTTGCCTCTAGGGGCCACGAGTGGGTGAGGGGGCTGTGGGTGGCTACTGAAGGAGGACCAGAGTGCCCCCTAGACATCGCTCAGTCTGAGCCTCCCAGGGCCTTGGTGGGGAAACCAAGGCAGGGTCATACCAAGGTTGTCCAGCAGAGCTCCAGCCCGGCCTCCATGCCGCGTTCCTTGACCCAGGAAAGGTCTAGTCCCGTGGGCAGGAGAACTCAGGTGGGTCTTCACCCTGTTTCCTCTGCCTGGAGCCTTTGCCCACCCCAACCGAGCTGGACCTCAGCCCAGGCATGTCCTCATTTGTACCCTCATTATGCTTGCTATTCCGCGGTTTCACCTCACATTTAGTAGGTGCTCCCTGGGTACTAGGTGAATAGCTGGATGGAGGAATTAGGCCCCAGAGCAGGGACTGGTCAGGAATGTGGTGCCAGAGGATGGAGTTTGGGCCTTGAGATCTGAGGGCTTAGGACAGGGAGGATCAGGCACGTGGCCGTGGGAAATATGAGAGGCGGGATGTCAGGAGTGAGAGGGAGGCCTGTTGGAGGGGTGGCAGCACATCCAGGGGACTCCCCTGGCAGGGTTTCCCTAGTGAGGGCTTAGGAAGCAGGGGCAAGGATAAGGGGGCTGGGGACAGCACCCAATGGGCTCACTGTTGGTGTGTAAAGGTGATGCAGAATATGCAGATGAGTGGCCCCCTTGCAGGCTGGAACAGTGATGTTGCTCAGAAGCCCTCCAGTGAAAGGGAGCACTGGGGTGCATGAAAGCTGAGGGACACTCGGGGACCCAAAGGTCGGGACAAATGTTCAGGGTGCAGGTGGGGAGCCCAGGCTGAACTCCATTTATGTCATTGAGGACACAGGGCCCCAGGAATGTCAGGTGAGAACAACAGCTGACCTTGCTTTGCCCACCCCTCCTGGTCCCTCACCCTGACTGATGAGCTCTACTGCATCATGAAAAGCTAGTCAGGCCCTCTGGGACCTTAGCTGGGCCATATTTCTTCTTGTGCCTCAGTTTACCCTCTTGAGATGAGAAAAACGACCTCCTTGCTGCTTGGCCGCACCAATCCCCTTCCATACCTCATAGGGGCAACTAGGGTTTCCTCCTCCCTGCCTTCATTACTGAGGCAACTGAAGAGGAAGAGACTGAGGTGATGGGGAGAGTAGCGCAGAGCCCAGAGTTGGGGGAGGGGCTGGTAATCACTGGAGTTGTTATGGCAACTGGGGAGCTGATGTGGAAGTGTGGGGTCCCCATGGAAACAGGTCGGTTACTATGGGGACCCTGAAAGGAAATTCTTGGTTTCCATAGTGATAGGACAAGGGGAAGGTTAAGCCCTGAGGGGTGTTACAGAGACCAGAAGGTCCATGCCTTTCAAGAACCCCTCCCCAGGTAAGGGGAGTGGCTGGCCCAGCCACCTAGGCCCTTGGACCACTAGTCTCACTTGCCTTGGCCCTGAAGAAGTCCCCATTTTCCTGTTTCATTCCTTGGCCTGAGGTCCTCCAAGTCTGACCTCCAGGCTTCCTGGTGTAGCCCAGAGGCACCTTCAGCTGGACACTGCCATCCCCCTCCTGATGCTGACTGGGAAGACGCCCAGGCCTGAAAGAGGTCATCCTGATCGGGCTCCATCCCACCTTATCCCATTTCTGTTTGCCTGTTCCAGGAGAAGGGGTGCTGACTGGGAGGAGTCACCACTATGGAGCTTCAGTTTTCTCTCTCTACCCTGCTCCTAGCACTAACCCAGGGTCCACCGTGATCCTCCCATTCCACTTGCCTGGGCGACCCAGCTGGGGAGTAGCCCTTGGGACCTTGGCTCAGCCAGTGAACCAAGGTCTGCCACTCATCTGTCGCTCATGGAGGTGGATGGGGAGAAGAGAGTGATGCTGTAGAATGCCAAGGGCTTGGAAAGGCAGAGCCCCTGCAGAGCCCACTCACCTTACCACGTGCTGGTGGGTGTGGTCGGGGAGCCTTTACCTGTTAAGCAAAGCAATGATTTTTAAAGAGGCAGCTGAAACAGAAAGATTAACGTTTTTGTTTTTTTGTTTCTTAGATTTTTGTTTGTATTGGAGTATAATTGAGTTACAGTTTGTGTTAGTTTCAGGTGTGTAGCAAAGTCATTTAGTTACACATGTACATGTGTCTGTTCTTTTTCAGATCCATTACTCAGAGAGGTTAGAGTACTGAGTAAAGTTCCCTGTATTATACAGTACTCCTTTATAATTATTATATATATATGTATGTATATATGTATGTATGTGTATGTTAATCCCAACCTTCTAATTTATCCTTTGCCTCTACCTTTCCCCTTTGGTAACCGTAAGTTTGTTTTCTAAATCTGTGAGTCTGTTTCTGCTTTGTAAATAAGTTCATTCATATCATTTTTTTTTAAATTAGATTCCATATATGAGTGATATCCATAATATGTCTTTTTGTCTGACTTCTTCTAGTATGACAATCTCTAGATTCATCCATGTTGCTGCAAATAGCATTATCTTGTTGCTTTTTATTGCTGCATAATATTTCATTGTATATATGTATTACATCTTCTTTGTTTCCTCTGTTGATGGACATTTAGGTTGCTTCCCTATCTTGGTTATTGTAAATAGTGGTGCAGTGAACACTGAGGTGCACGTATTTTTTTTCAAAGAATGTTGTTTTCCCAGATATATGCCCAGGAGTGGGATTGCTGGGCCATGCGCTTGCTCTGTGTTTAGTTTTTTAAGGAACCGCCCCACTGTTCTCCATTGTGGCTGTACCAATCTGCATTCCCACCAACAGTGTAGGAGGGTTCCCTGTTGAGAGATCACTGTTGAGTGAGCCACCAAGTGCAAGAATTTGGCCTGGACTCCAGAACCCGTGCCCTTACCCACATGCAGTGTGGGACCCCCGACCTCTGAAGTTCCACACAGAGCTGCGTTTTGCGGGAGGTGCGGACTCTGATAGGGAACATTTTGGCAGAGGAAACAGCCAAACACAGACAGACCTGTGGGGACGGGGACAGTGAGTAACATCCAGTGGGGCATCCTGTGAATGTGGCGCGTGAGGCTGGAGGTGAGGTGGCGCCACGCCAGTGAGGCTTCAGTCGGAGGAGGAGGCAGTGGACGTACCCTGAGCCTGCAGTAGGCCGCTGACCGGCTGCCCCGACAGTGGTGTAACTGATGTGCACCGGGGGGCGCCGGGTGCTGTCTAAGGAACTCTTGTGTTTGATGTTGATGGGGCATTTGGGGCAGAGTCTGGGCCCTGAGATACAGAGTAAGCCGGGGCAGCTGTCAGGCTTGGTGGGGTAGGGCGGGCAGGTCTTAGGCAGCATGGCGCCAGGTGCTCAGTGGTCCCTGTGCCCCTGACAGACAGCCCCGCCCACCCACCCTCCCGGTTACCTCAGAGTTGTGAGGAAGTGGTGGTTCCCTGCCCATCCAGGGCCCCACCAGCCCTTGGGAGCTTCCCTCCCTCGGCACCGAGTGTCCTCAAGGCTGGTGGGGCATAGATTGGGGTCCATACAGGGGTGACTCTGAGAACCGCTTCCCCCCTCCCCGGAAACTGACCTCCCCGACACCCACAGCTTTCTCCCCACTGCAGGGCCCAGGGTTGAGCGTAGCTGCTCCGGACCTTCCTGATGGGAGGGGCAGGGCTGGGACCCTGGGCCAGGCGGGTGGGGTGGGGAGTGGGCTGGCCTGCCCTTGCTCCTATTCAGGGCTGGAGAGGGAAGGAGGAGCCGGCGAGGCGGAGCCTTGAAAGGAGTGTGGGAGCCCGAGCAGCACAGCCACCTCTTTCAGGCTCTGGAACCTTCTGTTCGGCACTGCCTCCATGCACAAGGCCCCTGCTCTGCCTAGCCTCTCAGTCCGCAGCACTGCAGCCTCAAGTCATAGGGCCCAAGTCAGAGCCAGGCTGAGGCCTCCGGGGGAGAAGAGGTGGGACCCACAGAGTCAAGACAGGCAGTTACCCCTTCCCCTGCCTAGTCCTGTGCTTCAGAGACCCTTCCAGAACCCACTGAGGCTGCTGCCTGCGTTGCCTCAGCCCTGAACCCAGCCCAACCTGGACCTGCTGGAAGTCTGCAAGACTGGACAGGCAGAGGCTATGGTTCTAAGGACAGGAAGCAGGAGGTGTGCAGAGTTTGAGGGGCCTGTCCAGGTCTGGGAGGGCCAATCAAGGTGATGAGCACGAAGAGGGTGGAGGATTCCTGCTTAAGGACCACAAGCGCAAGTCACAGATGGCAGCAGGGCCTGGGCGGGGAGCAGAGGCTGCACAGGAGAGTGTGCATCACAGATACAAAGGTCGAGAGGCTGGAGAAGCAGGCCCTGGTCGGACTAGGGACCCAGGATGCCTGGCTTAGCAATTGAGCCTTTATCTTTGGTCCAGGGAGGGAGGACATGATCATATGTGGCTTACAGGTGCTCACCAGAGCTGCAGTGGGCAAAAGAGACTCCTGTTTTGGGTGGGAGAGATGGTGGCTTGACTTGGGGTGGTTTAGGAGTAGAAGGGAGGGTGGTACTGGGACAGCTCTGCAGGTAGACAGGGATCTGTGGGATCACCAAGGCAGAGTCATGAGTCATGTGGTCAGCTGGGCTGACTGACTCTAGCCACCATGAGTGGGCCTGGCCTAGAACATAGGTCTGGCTTTTAGCATCCTCAGAGGTACAGCTGCAGCTGTGGTGGTATGTGAGGGATCCCTTCAGAGGCCCCCTTGTTTTCCCATCTGCCGTGGGAAGAGTTCAGAAGAAATTGTCTTGAGAGCCCTGGCCAGCTTTGGTGTTCTCAGGGCTGGGCATGCTGGTGTCCTGGCTGATGTGTGGAGAGGAGAGGTATGGAATGGACAGAGGTAAGGGAGGCGGCCAGAGGCATAGGGTGGCGAGGTCACCAAAGAGAACTGACCGGCAGAAAGTCCTGGTGGTGTGGGCCTGCCCCTGGGCGGCCGCACCCTCTCTCTGAGCTGCCTGCACCTCAGCTCTGTGACAAAATGTATGAGAGGGTTCAACCATGGGTGGAGGGCTGCTCTGCTGCAGTCTCTGGGGGGCCTGGCCCAGTCTGCTGGGATCAGGCCCTCTTCCCTGGGGCCCATTCAGCCCTGGCCCTGTGGTCTGAGGCCCACAAGTGGCCAAAAAATGAGCTGTCCATGCAAAGATAGTTGTGCAGGTCCTGGAGTTGAGGTCTTGGCAGCCTGGGAACAGTCTCGGGGTATTGCCAGTGATGAGTCCCTGGCCCCTAAAGTTTCTCCACTTTAGTCCCTGTCCTTCCCTTCTGCCCCTGGGAAGGAAAGTTGCCTTCTGGGTCCTCCTGTTAGATGGGAGCGCCAGATGACGCCAGCCTGGAAGGAGGGAAGGTGGAGGGATGGAAGGATGAGCTTAGTTCCAGGCCACTGCCCACTCTCTGTCCTGGGAGGGGCTTACCTGTGTCCCTGGAGCAAAGAGACCGGCAGGGCCAGATGGGGAGCCCAGACAAGACTTGGCCTGAGGGCAGGGCAAAGGTATGAGTGAGTCCTCCAGCATCATTTCCTGGGCCAGAGGCCTCAGACCCTGCTCAGGGAGCTGTGGGTGCCCTGAGTGAAGGGCACTATGGTAGTAGGGACCACAGCCTGTCCCTGGATAGGCCGGACTTCACGCTAGTTTCTGTCCACAAACTCCACCCAGGGCAGTGTGACCCCCGCCCCTTTGTGCTGCAGGCCCCACCCCCAGCGCTAGGCTGAGTCCTTCGAAGCTTCTCTTGCTGGGCCCTGGGTGCCCCAGGCCCCCCCACATCCCTGCGGTCTGCCGGGAGGAAGCGGCCCCCTTCCCCCACCGTGACTATGCGCTTCCTGCCCCAGGGGCCAGGGCGGGAGGGGACGTTTCCCGTTCACACCAAAGTTTCCCTGGCTGGTGGCACCCAGACGCGGGCTCAGCCGCTGTCCCTCTTGCCTATGGAACCAGCTCTGGGACCCGGGGTCCAGGTAACCAGCCAGGGTGGGTGGAGGTTCCCAGGGAGAGGTCAGGCATTGCGCCTGTACGCGTAGGTGGGGTGTGTGTGCATGGTTCTGCCTGGTCGATCACACACGCCCCAAGATGTGCAGTCCAGGAAGGTTTCCTGGAGGTGGTGCCTGCACAGCTGGGAGAGGTAGCAGGCGAGAGCCCAGCCCATAGCTTTGGATTCAGGGAGGCTAGTGGGTTGGAGACTTGTAGCCCCAGCACCCTTGTGGGCCACAGCCACGCTCTAGACATAAGCTCCTCCCCTGCTGATGTCAGGCTTGCCTGGGTCCCCAAGAGTTTAGGACATGGGAGCAGAGAATGGGAGGCCAAGAAGTGCAGAGCGGGGTGCCTGGGAGAGTGGTCAGTAGGTAGGGCAGTCCTCTGATGCTGACCTTCCACTTCCTGTCTTCCCCCCTTTCTCTCCCCTCCCGCCCTGCCTGCGATCTCTCTCCACCCCCATTCACTCCCCGCCTCTGTCCACTGTGCCCCTCCTGTGTCCCCCTTTGCAGAAGGACCTGGGCTACTTGCAGCAGTGGCTAAAGGCCTTTGTGGGTGCCTTCGAGAAGAGCATCTCACTCTCCTCTCTGGAGCCACGCAGGTGAGACTGGAACTCCTCAGAGGGCGGGAGCCTGAGGGGTCCTCAGTGCCCAGTGACCCCTCCTTCCCCATCCCCTCAGGCCGGAGGAGGCGGGTGCCGAGGTGCCGCTGCTCCCTCTGGACGCACTGCGCGTGCTGGCCGAGCAGCTAGACGCCGGGGACCTGGAACAAGCACTGCTGCTGCTCAAGCTCTTCGTCATCCTCTGCAGGTGGGTCCCTGTTGTCTTTTCCACAGTGGGAGGGCATAGAGCTGGGGCCCGGGGTGGGGGCTGGCATATCACTGGGACCTCTCCTGTCATTCACTCATCAGGAACCCAGAGAACGTAGAGGCAGGCTGGGGCCGGGTGCTGGCCCCCCGGGTGCTGGCGCTGCTGACCCAGCTGGTGGCCGAGGTGAGGTGGCCTCTACCCTGGGGGGTGGCAGGTGGTAGCCACAGCCCAGCTAATGCCCCTCCACCCTCTCCGTCTGCCTACAGCTGAAAGGACCCCCAACACCGCAGGAGAACCGCGGGCCCCAGCTGGAGAATGTAGCCCTGCATGCCTTGCTCCTCTGTGAGGGCCTCTTTGACCCATACCAGACCTGGCGGCGCCAGCACAGGGGGTGAGAGGCGGCCCTTGGGCAGAGGACCCAGAGAAGGCAGGGGGAGAGGATGGGGGTGGCCACTTGGGCCCAGGTGCAGGGGTGGGAAGGGCCAGGGTGCAGGCCCCTGAGGGGGTGTGACCCAGGAGGAGTGAAGCGCTGGCCTCACCTTGGCCCCTACCCCATCCCTGCCCCCCAGGGAAGTCATCAGCGCCAAGGAGAAGAGCAAATACAAGTTCCCTCCAGCTGCTCTGCCCTCTGAATTCAGCGCCTTTTTCCGAGGTCAGGCCCCACCCCATCCCACTCGGCTCCACCTGGCCCTGCCCTCAAACCCGAACCCCTTCCTGTGGTTCCCCATGGCACATGCAGTAAGGACCCACTTACTGCGGCTGCACTTGGGTCTGGGAGAAGGAATATGAATGGGCCTCTGTAGGGAAATAGGAATTCAGGGGCAGAGAGGAGAGGAAGGGCATGTCTGCACAAAATGAGTCATTTCTTTTCTGAGTGGGAAACTGATTTGCCTCTCCGCTTCTCTCCCATCTCCTGGATCCCCCTAATGACTTGTACCCCATTCTGGTCTGGACCGTCTTCAAACTGTCTGGTCCAGTCTTTTTGTCCCTGTAGTTCCACTCAGCCTCCTCACTTCCGCATGACAGTCTCTACAGTAGGTGTCCCCCCTTCCTGCTAATCCCTCAGGCCACCTCTGGGCACCTGTTCTGCCTGGGTACCTTATGCCCCTGAGTCTCCTCTCTCCTCTCATTGGAGGGAGATTGACTAGGATTTCAGATGGGCCTAGGGCAGGGTCTTTCCTGATGGCTCAGGTGGTAAGAGAATCCGCCTGCAATGTGGGATACCTGGATTCAGTCCCTGGGTCGGGAAGATCCTCCTGAGAAGGAAATGGCAACCCACTCCAGTAGTCTTGCCTGGAGAATTCCATGGATGGAGGAGCCTGGTGGGCTACAGTCCATGGAATCGCAAAAAGTTGGACATGACTGAGCGACTAGCATTAAGCCACTACTAGGGCAGGGTGCTGCCTGGACAAGGGCAGGCCATCTTGGGAAGGCGGTGGCAGATTGGGCTAGAAAATATCTCAATGTTTCTGGGTTGCCCCAGGGAGCTGCGGGCTTGGGTCTGGAGTGGGGGCAACACCTCCAAGAGGGGAGATGCCCCTGGGAGTTCCCTGGCTCTGCTGTTCCACAGCCTGAGTACTCTTCTTAATACATGCAGGATTTTGTTCCCTCTGCTATAAATTCCTCTGTGGTGGCCTGACACCCTCAGAATCCCATCCTGCTCCTCCCCACAGCCTCCCTTTCCAGTCTCCAGCCATGGTCCTGTCCCTGGGGAAGCCTCCCACACCATCCCACCAGTCAAGGCAGCCCTGCATGGCCCCAGCCCCCACACACTCATGACCCAGAGCTGGTCCTTTCTGCTCTCTGGGTTTCAGTTCATGTCCTGGCATCCTGTCCAGCTTGGCTGGAGGAGGGTCAGGTGGGCCTCCCAGATATGACGCTGTGAAAGCCCCTAGAAGTCCCAGGGCGGGTGTGGGGGATGGTGTGTGTGGCGTCTGTGTAGTAGACACTGCAGGGTCCCCAGAGCTGCTCACAGCAAGCTCCAACCGTCATAGTGCAGAGGGACCAGGATATTTGCATCTAAGAAACTAAACCCTCGGTTGCTGTGGGGAAGTATGTATGGGGGGGCGCTCACTCTGGGGGCCTCACTTTTGGGATTAAGGATCCAGGGATCTGGCTAGGCTCTGAGGGCAGGGACATGCCCCTTACAAGCTCCCCAAAGATGGGCTGTGTCCTCCTGAGAACCCCTGGCACAGAGTCATGACATTTTAGAGACCCCTAGCGCAGAACTAGTCTCCCTGAGATGTGATCTCCCAGCCTCTTTTCTGTGGCCCAGCCTCCCCCTTGCCACCCCAGGGCACCCACTTCTTGTATGGCCCCTGGACCCTCAGCCCTGCAAGCTTGCTGATGTTGTCTTGCCCCCTCCTCCATCCAGAGAGCCTGCAGGATGCAGACCGCTTGCCTTCTGTGCTCCTGCTGCGACTCATCCACCTCTTCGGAGCTGTTCTTGCGGGAGGGAAGGTAGGCTGGGAGGAGCCTGTGGGCCAGGGAGTGGCTGTCTCGGGGTCTCTCTGCTGGATGAACCCACTGCCCATCTCTGCCCACACCTGCAGGAGAATGGGCAGAAGGTTGTGAGTGCTGGCTCTGTGCAGGGCCTGCTGGATGTGGCGCGGGGCTGGAGCCACAGGCCAGCCCCGGACCCCCACCTGGCGCCATTGGCCCTGGAGGTGCTGGTGGGTGTTGTACACGTCTTGCACGCCAGCCGTACACCCCCGCGGGGAACAGAGCTCCGAGCCCTGCTGGAGGGCTACTTCCGCGTCCTTAATACCGACTGGCCAGCGGGGCCCAGCCCGGACCCTGAAGAGGCCCACATCACCCTCCGGGTCAGCATGCTTGGTGTGTATGGCTTTTTGGGGAGGTGGCACCAGCAGGGGAAGTCCCAAGTGGTGATAGAAAGGCTGGCCTGGGCAGCATGGGAGGAAGGTTCCAGGCTGACCAGAGGTGCTGCTGGCAAGAGGCTTGGCGGGGCTGACCCTTGACCCCTCCACAGATGCCATCCCCATGATGCTGGCGTGTGAGGACCGGCCAGTGCTGCAGGCCACCTTCCTCAGCAACAACTGCTTTGAACACCTGATTCGCCTCATCCAGAACAGCAAGGTGGGCGGGGCCCAGGCCGGGGTCGGGGGCCTGGAACCAGAGGCTGAGGGCACCACGTGTGGATGCTGAGCAAAGGGGCTAGATGGGGCTGCGGGCTGGGGCTGGTGGGGTGGCTTGCTCTTCAGTGGGAGGGCCTGGGGTCAGGATGCTCTGGACCCCATAGGCAGAGGGTGTTGTAGAAGGACGGGAGCTGCCCTGGCCCCTCGCTTCCCTTCTCCCCAGTCCCGGGTATTGGGCAGGAGGGAAGGCTCAGCTGTTTTGGATGCAGTGTCTACTCCTGCCCACTCATCTGCCCCCGGCTCTGTCCCTCTGGGCAGGTATGGGTGGCTCAGCTTCCCGCTCTTCCCTCGTGCCTGGGGGGCACTTGGCCTGGGGCTCAGGGCACATCCTTGCCTGTGGGGGTAGCCCTGGCAGTGGCCCCAGGTCCTGCTCTAACCCCACCCTTCCCCCATCTTTTCTCTCCTCTGCCCCCTCCACCTTGTGCCCTTCCCCTTCCCCACAGCTGTACCTGCAGGCCCGGGCGCCCCCTGAGGGGGACAGTGACCTGGCTACCCGGTTACTGACTGAGCCCGATGTCCAGAAGGTACCACCCTCAGGCTGACACCACCTCAGTCATGCACATCCCTGGGCATGCACCCCCTGGGGCTCCCTCTTTGAGCCTTTCTGCAGTTTGCAGGGGGAGCAAGTCTGTGTGAGGCCTGGTGGAGCCTAATGATGGGGCTGGCTCCCCCCACGCTCTCTCACTGGCCTTCCAGATCCCCAGCCCAGGGAGCTGCACAGGAGGGATCTGTGCCCTGCCTGGTGTTAGTCCTGGGAACTGGGGTTTGGCTATGCAGAGCCGGAAGGAACCTTCGATACTCAACCACCCACCCCCATTGCACCAAAGCAGAAACAGAAGGCCAGATACTAAAGGATTTGGCTGTGGGCACTCACAGAGGGGGTCCCTCACATGGGGCCACTTCTTTGCTTGAACCCTTGTGCTTGCCCTAAGCAGGTCCCTGGGAGTTCCCCATCCCCTCTTGACCTCATGCTGTGCCCCCTGCTCACCTCGCCTGGGGGCTCCAGGAGGCTGTAGGGTGTCAGTTAGGGGCTCTTCATGGAGCACCCTCTCCGTGGCTTAACACCTGGGCCCCCATGTCTGCAGCCCCGCCGTGGCTCTGGCCTCATGAAGCAGCCCCGTGTGTCTATTGCACTTGGCTGTTTTCTGAGAACCTGCAGGTCCATTCCTCTACAAAGCAGGCAAGGCTGGTGAGACCCCTGCTTTTTACAGATGAGTAAATCTGAAGCCTGGAGAGGGGAAAAAGATTGCCTGAGATCCCCTGGGGAGTCGGGCAGAGCTGGGGCCAAGGGCCCCACAGAGCTGAAATGCAGTCTAGCACCTGCTGACACACTGTCCAGGCCCTGCTGACCCCTCACCGCCTCCGTAGGGCGGGTGAAGGAGCAACATGCCTCAGGCTGTTGGGTCTGCCCAGGCTGAGCCTCTGTCCCCACCTGGATCTAGGGGAAAGGGGCAGGGTAGGACTTAAAAGGTCTCGAAGGTTCTTCTGGTTCTAACATCCTGTGATTGATTGTCCCTAAATCCCCCGACCCCCTGTCAATCATCATGGGTGATGGGGCACTCGCCAGCCTGCCTGCACTTGTGTCTAGCTTGGGTGGGGATGGGTGGAGACCGAGGCCTGTGAACCCACCAGACAGTGGTGGGCAGAGGACTGCGGCAAAAGTGTTCACTGATGATCTTCCCAGCCTTGGTTTCTTCTGGCCTGTCTGTCAGAGTGGGTCTTGCCAAGCTGTTCAGAGGGAGCCCTAAGGTCAGGGTGAAGGTCACAGTAGGTTGGGCAAGGGTAGACATACTGGTGCCCATGTAAGGGTGCCACCCTCTCGGGGCCCCAAGCCCACTCAGCTACTGGCCTGGGGGCATCTCTTCCTGTCCCTGCACTCCTTTCACTGCAGGGTGCTGCCAGCTGCGACATCCTGGCACCTGCCTCTCCTGACTGCCCCTCCCCACCCCAAGGTACTGGACCAGGACACAGACGCCATTGCAGTCCACGTAGTCAGAGTGCTGACCTGCATCATGAGCGGCTCCCCCTCTGCCAAGGTGAGGATGCTGCCGTCTCGCTGCAGTAGGGCCATGGGGTGGAGTTAAATAGAGCGGGTCTGGCTGATGACTGTCAGAGCAAGAGAGCTAGGGAGGTGGCCATCCTCCCCTCTGGGGTGCAGATCAGCCCATGGGGCAGGTACGGTCATTAGTCATCAGTCCTGGGAGCTGGGTGTCCTGGCTGGAGGGGAACGGATGCTTGTGGCTGACCACTATCTGCAGCCCTCTGAGGCAGAGCCATTCCCCCCCATCCCGCCATGGGTCCCCGCCCCTATCACCATGACCCAGAGTCAGAGCTGGGTGAGGGAGCCCTGAACGGTGATGCCTCCTCTAAGGTTCCCATGGGTTGTGAGCATGCCCTGGGGCCCACATCCACGCTCACTCCTTTTCCACCCATCCTGGCACAGGAGGTGTTTAAGGAGCGCATCGGCTACCCTCACCTGCACGAGGTTCTGCAGAGCCATGGTCCCCCTACCCATCGGCTGTTGCAAGAGCTGCTCAACATGGTGAGGGCAGGGGCAAGGGTCAGGGTTCCCGTGGGCAGCCAGGACTGAGTCAGGGCTAGCACAGAAAATGAGCTCTCCGCTTTGGGGGACCATACTGACTGTGGCCTGTGCACAGTGTGACCTGTGTCCTGACCCTGTGTGCCAGGGTCACTAGGGTGAGGTTTCTGAGCTGCACAGGGTCCAGAGGCTATTGCCTGTTAGCAAGTCCCAGAACAATGCAGGAAGTCCCACTGTTGCGCGGGTGGCCTGTTCCATGCCAGTTGCCTGGGGGGCTAGCCCATCCTCTCCCCCCGCAGGCTGTGGAGGGTGACCACAGCACGTGTCCACCACCGCCGATCCGCAACGAGCAGCCGGTGCTGGTGCTGATGAGGTGGCTGCCAACCCTGCCCACGGCCGAGCTGCGGCTCTTCCTAGCGCAGCGCCTCTGGTGGCTCTGTGACAGCTGCCCTGCCAGCCGTGCCACGTGCGTGCAGGCCGGTCTGGTGGGCTGCCTTCTGGAGACGCTCAGCGAAGGGGTAGCCCTGGGGGCCCGCTGCCAGGAGCAGTTGTTGGCACTGCTGCAAGCACTGGGCCGCGTGTCGCTAAGGCCCTCGGAGCTGCGTCGCTTGCTTCGCCCACCGCCGGGGCTGGACTCAGGGCCAGGCGAAGCAGAGGCAGGGCAGGCCCGCCATGCAGGCGCCATTATCCGCGCACTCTCTGGCATGGCCCGGCACCAGGGCCCAGCGCGAGCCCTACGCTACTTTGACCTCACACCCAGCATGGCGGGCATCATGGTCCCCCCTGTGCAGCGCTGGCCAGGCCCTGGTTTCACCTTCCATGCCTGGCTCTGTCTGCACCCCATGGCTGGAGCGCCTGCCCCCGCCCCCGCCCCCACCCGGCCGCTCCAGCGGAAGCAGCTGTACAGGTAGGTGACTGCCAGGGGTCAGGGCACGCTGCCAGGGTAAGCGGGAGAACCAGCAGGCTTAACTGGCTTGGCCGGCCCTCAGCTTCTTCACCAGCAGTGGCTCGGGGTTTGAAGCCTTCTTCACTGCGGCTGGGACCCTGGTGGTAGCTGTGTGCACCCGGAAGGAATACTTGACCGTGAGCTTGCCTGAAGTGTCCTTCGCCGACTCTGCCTGGGTGAGCCTCCATCCTCGTGGCCTGAGGAGGTGCAGGGGACACCAGGTCCTCAGCTGATCTTGTGACTTCTGTTGTAGCACTGCGTGGCCATAGTCCATGTGCCCGGGCGCCGGCCCTTCAGCCAGAACCTGGTCCATGTCTACAAAGACGGCCATCTGGTCAAGACTGCACCCCTTCGCTGCCCTTCCCTTAGTGAGGTGTGCCAGGCAGGGTTTGGGGAGGTTTGGGTAGCTGGGGGGCCTTGGACAGGGTGGGCTCTGGAGCCCCTGTTTCCCTTCCCCCACCCCACAGGCCTTAGCCTCTGGGGTCTGTGCAGCCTTGGAGGTCCCTGAGGAAGGTGGAACCCCAGGCTGTAACATGACCTGACCAACCACCCCCCAACCCTGGCCCCCACAGCCTTTCTCGTCCTGCTGTATCGGGTCTGCTGGGCACCGCACAACGACCACCACCACAGGGCTGCCTGCGCCACCGGGCCCCACCGCCCTGGCTCACACTCACCCCTCGCTCACCCGCTCCCAGTCCGTCCCGGCCACCACAGGGCTCGGCTGGGGGTCCGGGCTGGTGGCCCCCCTGCAGGAGGGCAGCATCTGCTCCACCCTTGCCGGCACGCAGGACACTCGGTGGGGCAGCCCCACCTCCCTGGAGGGCGAGCTGGGGGCTGTGGCCATCTTCCATGAAGCCCTGCAGGCGGCCGCCCTGCGCGTCCTATGTGCCCTGGGTATGCAGCGTGCCCCCCACGCCCCACCTCAGCCCTACCCCGGCTCCCAGGACCCAAGTGGTAGAGTCTCGTAAAGTGTCCAGGCCCGAAAGTAGGGGGTCCAGTGGGGAGTAGGTGTCCCCAAGGGTCTGTCCTCTGATCAGGCAGAGAAGAGGCAGGCTCTGGGTGGGGTCTTGCTGGAAGCCCAGCCAGGTCTGAACCCCCTGCCCATCTCCAGGGCCCAATGAGACAGCACCCTTCAAGCCTGAGGGTGAACTGCATGAACTTGGCACCAAGCTGCTCCTCCATTACTCACCTCAGGTATGGGGGGCTGGGCAGTTGGCTCAATCTCCCCCTGGCTCCCTCCCTCTATCTCCTGCCTCCCCCCCCAACCCCCACTGAACCTTGTTCACCCCGTTCCCAGGCCTGTAAGAACAACATCTGCCTGGACCTGTCCCCTGGCCATGGGCTGGATGGCCGCCTTACGGGCCACAGAGTGGAGACCTGGGATGTGAAGGTGTGTGCCCACGTGGACAGTGTGTGCAGGAAGTGTGACCATGGGCACTGTGTGCAGGGTGGGCTGGGGAGTGGCTCCCTGCCCTGGGAGGTCTTGAGGAGACCCAGGATTCCAGGCTGGAGGGTCTGCTGGGGTGGAGGGGGCAGGAGATGATGGGTGCGGCCCTCATGGAGGCCCCCTGCCCACAGGATGTGGTGAACTGCGTGGGAGGCATGGGTGCCCTGCTGCCCCTGCTGGAGCGAGTGGCTGCACAACCCCAGGAAGCTGAGGCAGGTCCAGCAGAAACACATGACCTGGTGGGGCCTGAGCTGACCTCCGGCCACAATGCCCACGGCCTGCTTCTCCCACTGGGCAAGTCCTCAGGTAAAGTGTTCCTGTGTTGGTGAGAGAAGACCTTACTTGGCCTGGCAGGGGGCTGCAGTGCTTGAGGTCTCACAGCCACTGACAGGCCTTTGACACACACCTGTCCCCTTCCTGGTGGCGGTAGAGGAGCGAATGGAGAGGAATGCAGTGGCTGCCTTTCTGCTGATGCTGCGGAACTTCCTGCAGGGCCACACCGTGAATCAGGAGAGCCTGGTGCACTGCCAGGGGCCCGCCATCATCGGGGCCCTCCTGCGCAAGGTGAGGCCTGCTGGGTAGGTGGGGAGGGGACCCCCTCATCCAACCAAGGGGGTGCTGGTGGGAGGGATCAAGCCAGGGTGCCTGATGCCATCAGTCAGGGAAGGCCTTCTGGGAGAGGTGGCATTTGAAAGGCGGGGCAAGGTTGGGCCGAGAGGGTCTGGGGAAGCAGCAGCACAGGCTGGAGCAGGACAGCCACACAGGAGGCTGGGAGCTTGTCCTTCAGAGGGCAGGGAGCCACCAGAGGGTTTGGAGTAGGCCCCATGTTTGTGTCCATCTGCCTGGGCAGGGCAGGGTGGAAACTGGGAGGCCTGACAGCGGGTAGACAGGGCCTGACATCTCACCCCAGCTCCTCCCCCACCCAGGTCCCCAACTGGGCCATGGACATGAATGTGCTCATGTCCGCCCAGCTGCTGATGGAGCAGGTGGCAGCTGAGGGCAGCGGGCCCCTCCTGTACCTGCTCTGCCAGCATTTGCTCTTCAACTTTCACCTCTGGACCCTCAGCGACTTCGCTGTGCGCCTGGGTAGGTGTGCGGACTTGGGTGAGGGGACACCGCCAGCCAGGGTGGCGGTGGATGTTCTCAGAGGTCATAGCCCTGTAGCTGATCTGAGGGGACGATGACCCTCCCCTGGTCCGGGAGTTGGGGGGGTGTCTGGCAGTGGCATGGCCCTGTCCTGGAGGATGGAAGGGACCCAGCTCAGCCTGGTGGCCTGAGCCCTCTGCTGATGCCCGCTCAGGCCACATCCAGTACGTGTCTAGCATAGTCCGTGAGCACAGACAGAAGCTGCGGAAGAAGTATGGGGTCCAGTTCATCCTTGATGCCCTGCGTGTCCACTACAGGTGAGGCTGGCTGCGGCAGATGGGCTGGGGTGCTGATGCTGCAGCCTCCGGCCTTGGGGGCAGGTTTCTTCAGCCCCCCCAGCTCACCTGCCGGCCCCTCCGTGTTCTCGCCTCCCTTCCATGCCCCGGTGGTCCCCCTGGCCCTGGGTGATGTCACTGCTGGGACCTGCCCAGTCCGCAGCGCGAGCGCCCCCTAGCCGCCGACGACCTGCGCACAGTGCAGACGTCACTCCTGGGCCTGGCGCGGGAGTTTCTGGTGCGGAGCTCTACCGCTGATGACCTGCAGGTGGTGCTAAACTTTCTGGCGGCTGCGGGTGATGATGGCCAGGTAGGCTGGAGGTTGGCACAGGTGAAGCCTGGATGGGGGGTGGAGCGTGGATGGGCCATGTTGCGGGGCTGGGGGCGGGGGGCGGCGCTCAGCGTAAGCCTTTGTGTCCCCAGGTGGTGGGTGCGCTGGACCTGCTGCTGGCTCTGCTGCAGGGCTCCCCAGCACAGGAGTCTCTGGCTGTCTTCCTGCTGGAGCCAGGGAACCTTGAGGTGCTGCTGGCACTGCTGGTGAGGCCGAGGCCCATGCCCTTGCTGCCTGACCGAGTCTGCAAGGTACCCCCAGCTGCTCCCAACCCTGCATTCTAATTCACTGGGGTCCCTGCCAGAGTCCAGGGAGGGGCAGAAGGCCTTGGGCTGGTGGGTGGAGCTGCCTTTGCAGGCCTCTCTTGGAGCCCCACCCTGTGTGGTGGCTTACCCTCCAGTTGTAACTCCTTCCCCTTGATGACGACCCCAACACAGATCCTGCGCAGACTGCAACAGAATGAGCGCTTACCTGAGCGCAGCCGCCAGAGGCTCCGGCTGCAAGAGTGTGGTCTCCAGGGTCTCGTTGCCTGCCTGCCTGAGGGCGCCGTTTCCCCCCAGCTCTGCCAGGGCCTCTACAAGCTGTTCCTGGGGGCAGGTACAACCTGGGTGGGGCCAAGAGGCAGGCCAGGTAGAGGGATGACATGGATCTAGGAGACCGGGCAGGTGGGACTCGGGAAGGTGTTGTCCAAGGGCCGAGGCTGAGCCAGCAGCCGGGCACAGTCCCCCTCTGGGGTCAGTCTCTCAGGCCTTTTCTGGCCATTTTCCCAGATTGCCTGAACCTCTCTGATCTGTTGGCTGTGGTACAGCTGTCCCTTCAGGCTGACCTCAGCGTCCGCCTGGACATTTGTCGCCAGGTGAGTGGAAAGTGAAAGCTTTGTTGGGGTTTGTGGGGTGGCTTCCACCCTGAGGGCTTTGCCTGCCTGGGATGAAGGGTCTCTGCAGGCCTGCCGTGCAAAGGCCCCCGGAGGAGGGGCTGCGACAGGCTGTCGAGTGAGTCCCTCACTTCCTGTGCTCTGGTCCGGCAGCTCTTCCACCTCATCTATGGACAGCCAGACATAGTGCGACTGCTGGCCCGCCAGGCCGGCTGGCAGGATGTGCTGACCCGGCTGTTTGTCCTAGAAGCTGTCACAGCTGGCAGTTCCCTGCCCTTTACCTCTGAGCCACCCACCTCCCCAGAGACAGCCTTACACAAGCCACCCACCGAGTCGCCTGAGCTTTCGGATGTCTTCCTGCCCCCAGAGGCCCCTGACTCTGACAACTATTACCACGCCCTCTCCCCATTCGCCCCCCCCTTTGAGCTGGGCCTGGAGCGGACCAGTGTGAGCTCAGGGAATACTGCTGGTGGTGGCAGTGGCAGTGGGACTGTCACTCCAGCCAGCCAGCCTGGCACACCATCCCCGCTCGATGGACCCCGGCCCTTCCCTATGGCCCAGGGCCGCCATAGCTCCAGTCTCTCCAATGTGCTGGAGGACGGCAGCCTGCCAGAAGCCACCATCAGTGGGGATGACACCTCCAATACCAGCAACCCTCAGGTGAGGCGGGCCCTGAGGTAGGGCTCCTCGGGGACCCAGGGCAGGCAGTGGAGCTTTTCCAGAGGTGTGGTACTATTTGACATCAGGGCTGTGACGGCCAGTTGGGTCCAGCGCTGCCCGCTCTTAACTTTCCTCTGCAGTGTGTTCTCTAAGGGGTGGCAAGTATCCCAGAACAGGACAAGTCATGCTGAGACGGAGTTGGGGGCACTTGCCAGGCTTTGGAAGGCCCTTGAGAGCCTGTGGGACATGGGTTTTTCAGTGCCGATGAGCAGCACTGCTCTAAGGGTCCTGCCTTGTGCTTCTGGATCTGGTGAGGGGCCTCTGCTTATTCAATGGCATTCTTCCAGAGGGTTCCAGGACAGTCCTTGAGGCCTGTGAGGTAACCATGTGAACTGCCTCATCTCCTCTTAGGAGTCCTGGAACCCCAGGATCCTCCCGGAATTCAGGCGGTGGTCCAGTCCCACACCATTTGTTTAGGCTCTCAGCACCACACTGGCTGGGCTCTTGGCCAAAGGCTCGGCCTCCTGCTGTCCCTCCTAATGGGTGGGCGGAGGTGCTGAACAGGGTGGTGGTGGGGCAGTGATTCCCTCCCTCCCCAGGCTGCACTCCACACGCCCACTGTGTCCGCAGCAAACCTGTGAGGAGGAGCTTTGTAACCTGCTCACCAATGTGCTGTTCTCGGTGACGTGGCGGGGTGTGGATGGCAGTGATGAGGCTGCCTGGCGGGAGCGCGGCCAGGTCTTCTCCGTGCTCACCCAGCTGGGGGCCTCAGCCACACTGGTGCGCCCACCAGACTGCATCAAGCGCAGGTGAGGGGGGTACTCGGGAGGGAGTGGGGCCGCAGGGAAACCTGGGGGCCTGGAAGGCAGTCAGGTAGACACCAGAGCCCCTCATCCCCCTCCAGCCTCCTTGAGATGATGCTGGAGTCAGCCCTGACCGACATCAAAGAGGGCCCCCCTGGGGTCCTGGCCAGCCTCACCCAGCAGGCGCTTTGGCTGCTGCGTCTGCTACAGGACTTCCTGTGCGCTGAGGGCCACGGAAACCAGGAGCTGTGGAGTGAGAAGGTATGGCAGCTCAGGGCAGGAGCATTGTGTTCACATGCCCCGCAGGCGCCTGGTCTGCAAGGTGGCCGAGTGCACATGTGCAGTCGTGGGTTCCTCAGCTCTGGTGTCTGTGAGCAGAGGTCTCTCTGTATGTGTAAACCCTCTCTGGCCCCCAGCCCAAACCCTACCCACCTCTCTCCTCACACGCTTCTGGCCTCATCTGGTGATGGCCACCTGGTATGATGTGGCAGCTCTTCGAAGGAGTGTGTAGCCTGCTGGATCGCCTGGGAGCTTGGCTGCACCTGGCCAATGGCACAGCGGACCTCCGAGAGATGGCGCAGATCGGCCTACGCCTGGTGCTTGGCTACATCCTGCTGGAGGACCCGCAGGTGAGCGCAGGGTGGCTGTGGGGGGAGGGTGTGCAGCGGGTCTGGGGAGCTCGGGGCATAGCTGGTGACATCCCCACCCGTCTGTCCGCAGCTGCACGCCCAAGCCTACGTGAAGCTGCACGCGCTGCTACAGACCGCGGTGCCCATGCGCCGAGAGGAGGCTTGCTATGTGCTCTCCAAGCTCGAGGCAGCGCTGGCGCGGGCGCTGAACACTTGCCCCTCAGAGACCCTCCCCGAGAATGGGGCGCCCCCAGCCGCCGCCGCTGCAGAGCGCTGCTCGTGGTTGGTGCCGCTGCTGCGCACGCTGCTGGACCGCGCCTACGGCCCGCTGGGGCTGCAGTGGGGACTGCCTTCCCTGCCGCCCACCAACGGGAGCCCCACCTTCTTCGAGGACTTCCAGGTCTTCTGTGCCACCCCCGAATGGCGTCACTTCATTGACAAGCAGGTGCCTGGGGCCAGGGGCACGGGCAAAGAAGTGGGGGCTGGGGGCCCGCATCTAGCGCGGTCTCTCTCTGTCCGGTCCTCCAGGTGCAGCCCACCATGTCACAGTTTGAAATGGACACCTATGCTAAGAGCCATGACCTCATGTCAGGCTTCTGGAATGCCTGCTACGACATGCTCATGAGCAGTGGGCAGCGGCGCCAGCGGGAGCGCGCGCACAGCCGTCGGGCCTTCCAGGTGTGCGACCCGCTCTGGGGGCCGGGAGCAGCTCCACACGTGGGCCCTCTGTGGGACTGAGAGGAGAGAGCGGAGCCGGAAGCAGCCAGCGGGCCTCACCTGTGCCTCCACCTCCACCCCGCAGGAGCTGGTGCTGGACCCTGCGCAGAGGCGGGCGCGCTTCGAGGGGCTGCGATACGCGGCGGCGGTGAAGCAGCAGGCAGCGCAGCACTCCACCGCCCTGCTGCACTGGGGGGCGCTGTGGCGCCAGCTCGCCAGCCCCTGTGGGGCCTGGGCCCTGAGGTGGGCGGGGCTCGGGGCGGAGTCTAGTGGGGTGGGTGGGGCTTTGGAGGGAGGGGCCAGGAGAGTCTCTGAGGAGGAGCCTGGGAGGAAGGCAGAGGGGTGTGCAACCTTCTGCCCCCGACTCATGACCGTAAGTGGGGTCATATCTATAGGGATCCGCCCACCCCACACTGGAAGCTCTCCAGTGCTGAGACCTACTCGCGCATGCGACTGAAGCTGGTGCCCAACCATCACTTCAACCCTCACCTGGAGGCCAGTGCCCTACGCGACAACCTGGGTGAGAGGGTGTGCTGAGCTGAGCCCGCCCAACCTCATAGCCCTGTGTTGTCCAGCTCTGGCTGAGCACTCTTGGGCCCATTGCAGGTGAGGCCCCCCTAACACCCACTGAGGAGGCCTCACTGCCTCTCACCGTGACCAAAGAGGCCAAAGTCAGCAGCTTACCTGAGGAGCTGCAGGAAGACCAGCTTGGCGAGGACGAGCTGGCTGCACTGGAGACCCCGTGAGTGGGGCTGGGAAAGAGCTGACCAGGGCAAGGGGGCCTTTCCAATGTGTGCTTGCCAGCGGCAGAGGGATTGACTCCTCAGTCTATTTGCCCTCCTGCTGTGGAGCTAAACACCCTGAAGTCCCTAGGTCCAGAATCAGGTGGGACGGTTAGGCAGGTCTATAAGAGGATGGAGAGTTGCTGCTGGATGGCCAGGCACCCCAGAGCAGAACTGAGAAACCAGACCAGGATGTGGGCCCATGGGAGTGGGCAGATGCTGCGTGAGTGGAAGCTGGGGACAGGGGTTGCTGTTCTGGCAGGACATTCAGAGGCCCAGGTTTCAGGGTATGGACTGGGGTCAGTCTGGACCGTGGGCAGCTCCTCCTGTTCCCCTGGAATCATGAGTGGTGTACTTCCTGACTTGGTGGCATTTTAAGAGTTTGGTCCTTGGGTTGGTCGGGAATGGGGGTCTCAGAGCCTAGTGCCTAAAGTGGCTGCTGGCCCCCAGGTTGGAGGCTGCAGAGCTGGATGAGCAGCATGAGAATCTGGTGCTGTCAGCTGAGTGCCAACTGGTCACCGTGGTGGCTGTGGTCCCAGGGCTGCTGGAGGTCACCACGCAGCACGTGTATTTCTACGATGGCAGCGCTGAGCGGGTCGAAACTGAGGAGGGTGTGTTCTGATGGAGCGGGATGGAGGGCGGGCAGGAGTGGGGTCTGGGGTCTGGTGGGGCCAGGGCGGGTGGCTCCAGCACCCACTCTCCATCCCCATAGGCATCGGCCATGACTTCCGGCGCCCACTGACCCAGCTGCGCGAGGTCCACCTGCGGCGTTTCAACCTGCGCCGTTCAGCTCTCGAGCTCTTCTTCATTGATCAGGCCAACTACTTCCTCAACTTCCCGTGCAAGACAGGCGGGGCCACAGCCTCATCCCCTTCCCAGGCCCCCAGGCCCCAACCCTCCCTCATCCCACCCCACACCCAGGTGCGGAACCAAGTGTACTCGTGGCTCCTGCGTCTGCGACCCCCTACCCAAGGCTACCTAAGTAGCCGCTCCCCCCAGGAGATGCTGCGTGCCTCAGGCCTTACCCAGGTGAGAGCCCTGGAGGGTGGGGATCGGGTGAGGTCAGGGCCCTGCCGCTGGGAAGAGTGCTGGCAGCCCAGTCAGCTCACCTTGTAGCTTTGACCCCCAGAAATGGGTGCAGCGAGAGATCTCCAACTTTGAATACCTGATGCAGCTCAACACCATTGCGGGGCGGACCTACAACGACTTGTCTCAGTACCCTGTGGTGAGGGCCTGCTCCCCATCCACCCACCCTCTGCTCCGCCAGCCCTGGTCCACCCAAGTGTGGGTACTGATGGCGGGCTAAGCCCTGAGCTCAGTCCTGAGCAGGTGCTGCCTGAGGCCTGGCCTCTGTTCCCTGCTCAGTCCCCCACATGGTGCTGCCCCCATGCACAGCTAGCCCCACTCCTTTCCCCTCCTGGCCTCTGTTCTTGAAGGAAATCCTGTCCCAGACAGTCTCTCTTGCTCCCCTAAAGCCCCTCCCCATGTTGCACCCCCACCTGTGGACTCCGCCCATCTTCCTGAGGGTGAGGGCAGGGCAGGGCAGGGCAGGTTGGCCAGATAGGCATCAGGACCCTCATGCAGCTCCTGCCCGGGTGGGCGGCCAGTTCCCCTGGGTCCTACAGGACTACGTGTCCCCAACCTTGGACCTCAACAACCCAGCTGTCTTCCGGGACCTGTCCAAGCCCATCGGTGTGGTGAACCCCAAGCATGCCCAGCTTGTGAAGGAGAAGTGAGTGCCTGAGCGAGGCTGGGCTTGGGGGTTGGGGTGGACTGGGGAGGGCTTCCACTGATTCCCCCAACCGTGGCTCTAGGTATGAGAGCTTTGAGGACCCAGCGGGCACCATCGACAAGTTCCACTATGGCACCCACTATTCCAATGCGGCGGGTGTGATGCACTACCTCATCCGCGTGGAGCCCTTCACCTCCCTGCACGTTCAGCTGCAGAGTGGCCGGTGCGAAGGGGCAGGCAGATGGTGTGGGGTGGTGGATAGGGTGGATGAGGGAAGAGTGGGTCTTCCAGGCATCCTGGACAGACTGGCTCCCTGCTTGCCCAGGGATGCACCTTTTCCTTCCCTGTTTCCCTTTCCCCCGCCTCACTTTGGCCCATGCCCCTCCCCAGCTTCGACTGCTCTGACCGGCAGTTCCACTCAGTGGCAGCAGCCTGGCAGGCCCGCCTGGAGAGCCCTGCCGACGTGAAGGAGCTCATCCCAGAGTTCTTCTACTTCCCCGATTTCCTGGAGAACCAGAACGGTAGGCACTGGGTGGGGGCGGGAAACATGAAGATGGAGGGTGGCCAGGGAGCCGGTGAAGAAGGCGCAGTGAGACAGCTGACCCAGCCTTCCGTGCCAGGCTTTGACCTGGGCTGCCTTCAGCTGACCAACGAGAAGGTGGGCAACGTGGTGCTGCCCCCATGGGCCAGCTCTCCTGAGGACTTCATCCAGCAGCACCGCCGGGCGCTGGTGAGATGTGCGCACACATACTGGCGGGTAGCGGGGGGGAGGGCCAAGGCGGAGGGTCTGTCGTTCCTGGACTGACGGCCGCCTTCCTGCCCCCAGGAGTCAGAGTATGTATCTGCCCACCTGCACGAGTGGATCGACCTCATCTTTGGCTACAAGCAGCGGGGTCCAGCTGCAGAGGAGGCCCTCAATGTCTTCTATTACTGCACCTATGAGGGTGAGCGGTGTCCTGGACGCTGGTGGGGGTCGGGGTGCAGGGGGTGCGTGCGTACAGGGGGCACAGGAGGAGTCCTGACTGCCCGCCCTCACCCCCCACCACCTGCCGATGCTCAGGGGCTGTGGACCTCGACCAGGTGGCAGATGAGCGGGAGCGGAAGGCACTGGAGGGCATCATAAGCAACTTTGGGCAGACGCCCTGTCAGCTGCTGAAGGTAAGGCCGGCCGGGATGACTGCGGTCAGGGAGGCCCTGGCCACGGTGCTGAACAGTTCCTTACCCATAGGAGCCCCATCCGGCTCGGCTTTCCATTGAGGAAGCAGCCCAGCGCCTTGCACGTCTGGACACTAACTCACCTAGCATCTTCCAGCACCTGGACCAGCTGAAGGCCTTCTTTGCAGAGGTGAGAGGAGGCAGGGCCTCAACTCCCTACCTGGTGAAGTTCATTTATTCCACGGTCCTTGCCAACCTCTTGGTGATGGAAAACCTAAATCAAAGCCCCTGATATTAAGACATCTTAGAAATAAGAGGTAAACATCCAAGGAAATAAGAGGTAAACATCACTGAGGTTGAGGTGCCATCTTCAGGAAGGAGGGCTAGGCCAGGTTGACTTACCTGATCATCCTTAGGGAGAACAGAAGGAAGGAATCTGACCTCACTACTCTCCTCACCTTCCTGCCTGCATCCCAGAATGCCCCCAGCTCCAAGGTGTTCAGGCTCTCCTCTCCTCATACTAGCCAACTTAGAAATGTGGAGTAGTGGGGTGGGATAACCAAGGTTGAAACCAAGCTTGAAGGATCTTCCTTGTCCATCTGGTTTCTCACTCACTTCCTGAGAGGCCCTGAAGGCCCACTGGTCTCTGCATGTTTCTCAGAGTCACCTCTGCCTCCGTAATGCGATGCCCCAGGGCTGAGGGCTGAGAAGCAGGTAGCGTGGTGGGGGCTCCGGCTGGCTGCTCAGGGGTGCTTGTCCCGCCCCGCCCCTGCAGGTCATCAGTGATGGCGTACCCCTGGTGCTGGCCCTGGTTCCCCACCGGCAGCCGCACTCCTTCATCACCCAGGGCTCCGCAGACCTGTTGGTAAGTGCACTGGGCCAGGCCCACCTCAGCTCCACCCCCTAACTCTGCCCTGACCCACCCTGTCCTCTCTCGCCCAGGTGACTGTGAGTGCCAGTGGGCTGCTGGGGACCCACAGCTGGCTGCCCTATGACCGGAACATAAGCAACTACTTCAGCTTCAGCAAAGACCCCACCGTGGGCAACCCCAAGTAGGACAGAGGGCTGTGGGCCAGGGTGGGCTCTAATGTTCTGGTCCAGGGCTCTGAAGGCAAGGGGCTCCGGTGCAGCCTGGCCTCACCTGTGGTCCTCCTCACTGGGTCAGGATGCAGCGACTGCTGAGCGGCCCCTGGATTCCAGGCAGTGGTGTGAGTGGGCAAGCCCTGGCAGTGGCCCCGGACGGAAAGCTGTTGTTCAGTGGCGGCCACTGGGATGGCAGCCTGCGAGTGACTGCGCTGCCCCGGGGCAGGCTGCTCAGCCAGCTCCGCTGCCACCTCGGTACGCGCTGCCTGGGAGCTCGGGGTGTGCGGGTGGGAGCAGGGCCCCGGGGCTGGCCAGGGAGGGGTAACTGCTCTATTTTCTCTCTTCTCCCCTCCCCTCCCTCTTCCCCGTCCCACCGCCCCCTCTCCTCTCTCCCGAGCAGATGTAGTGACCTGCCTTGCGCTGGACACCTGCGGCATCTACCTCATCTCGGGCTCCCGAGACACAACATGCATGGTGTGGCGGCTCCTGCAGCAGGTGTGCTGGGCGGCAGCCCCGGGGCCCCTTCAGTCCAGGTCTGCGGCCCATCTGCCCTGCAGTGGGCCTCCAGTCCTACCCTGCTCTCTTCCCCTTCCTACTGCTACTGTGAGCGAGTCTAGGGCTCCAGCTGTCTGACTTTGGACCAGACCTTCACTTTTCTGAGCTTTTAGCCTTCTCACTCTGGGGCCCCTAGGTGGTAGGGGTGCCCCAGTCCTGAGCCAGCCTTGGTGTTTCCCACAGAGTGGTCTCTCCACGGGGCTGGCATCAAAGCCCGTGCAGGTCCTGTATGGGCATGAGGCTGCCGTGAGTTGCGTGGCCATCAGCACTGAACTGGACATGGCGGTGTCCGGATCTGAGGTGTGTGTTTGCCTGTGCCCAGGGGAGGCTGTTTGCTGGGTCCTACCCCCGGAGCTCAGACGCCTGTGCCCAGCACCCTAAGCTGCCTTCCTGCAGGATGGAACTGTGATCATCCACACCGTGCGCCGGGGCCAGTTTGTGGCCACACTCAGCCCTCCGGGAAGCACGTTACCTGGACCTGTGTCCCACCTGGTGCTGGGGTCTGAGGGCCAGATTGTGGTGCAGAGCTCAGCTCGGGAGCGTCTAGGGGCTCAGGTATGGGGAAGGGGCCCCCAGGCAAGATAGGGGTGGTTGGGATTCTGCCCTTGCTGACCCGCCCTGCTTCCTCCAGGCCACTTACTCCTTGCACCTGTACTCAGTGAACGGGAGGTTGCGGGCTTCACTGCCCTTGGTGGAGCAGCCCACGGCCCTCGCGGCGACAGAGGACTTTGTGCTGCTGGGCACGGCCCAGTGTGCCCTGCACATCCTCCACTTGAACAAGTAAGCCTCACTATTTATGGGTTTGTGATCCCTCAGTTCAGTCTTTTCAGTCGTGTCCGACTCTTTGCAACCCCATGGACTGCAGCACGCCAGGCTTCCCTGTCCATCACCAACTCCCAGAGTTTACTCAAATTCATGTCCATCAAGTGAGTGATGCCATCCAACCATCGCATCCTCTCTCATCCCCTTCTCCAGCCTTCAGTCTTTCCCAGCATCAGGGTCTTTTCCAATGAGTCAGTTCTTCGCATCAGGTGGCCAAAGTATTGGAGTTTCGGCTTCAGCATCAGTCCTTCCAGTGAATATTCAGGACTGATTTCCGTTAGGCTGGACTGGTTGGATCTCCTTGCAGTCCAAGGGACTCTCAAGTCTTTTCCAACACCACAGTTCAAAAGCATCGGTTTTTCGGCACTCAGCTTTCCTTATAGTCCAACTTTTACATCCATACATGACTGCTGGGAAAACCATAGCTTTGACTAGACAGACCTTGGTTGCCAAAGTGATGTCTCTCCTTTTTAATATGCTGTCTAGCTTGGTCACGTGATCCCTCAGGTGGTGTTTATTGGCAGAGGGACACTAGGAGGTGCCCCGCGGACCCTCACCCCTTTACATGCCTGTGGACACATTCTTCAAGGCCTCCCATCCCCCAGTGGGGAGATCTTGCCCTGGGCCTCCCTTAGGCACACACTTGGGCGGGACCCCTTTGTTTGTCAGGATTTTCCCCCAACCATCCTTCAAATGAGGACTGGGAGGTGGATGGGAGAATGAAGAGATAGCTTTGTGCTGGATGCAAAAGCCCTTGCAGTTGCGATTCTGTATATATCACCTCCTACCCTCCCTCCAGACTGCTGCCAGCCGCTCCTCCCCTGCCCATGAAGGTGCCGATCCGCAGCGTGGCTGTGACCAAGGAGCGCAGCCACGTGCTCGTGGGCCTGGAAGACGGCAAGCTCATCGTGGTGGGCGCGGGGCAGCCCTCAGAGGTGAGGATGCGGGCAGGGCGGGCCTTGCACAGGGTGGGAGCGTTGATCCTGGCTGACCCATGCCTGCTTCCACTAGGTGCGCAGCAGCCAGTTTGCGCGGAAGTTGTGGCGGTCCTCCTCCCGGCGCATCTCCCAGGTGTCCTCTGGGGAGACAGAGTACAACCCTGGAGAGGCGCGCTGACAGCCCGCGCCGCCCCGCCCCCAGCGGGCTTCGCCCCAGTCGGCCCCGCCCGGGAGCCACGGGAACACCCCGCCCACAGGTGGGGGTGGGCCGGGCCCCACCTCTGCCCAGCTCAGGGATTGGCGCCGATGTCACTCCAGGAAATCTTGCCCCTCGCCGGCAGAGGGGCCGCCCGGAGTCCCAGCACTGGCCCCAGCGGCCGCACAGCACTTTTTGCACAGTCTGGGGTGGGGAGCCCAGGCTCCTGATCCCCGGTCCCGGCGGAGAACAGGGGCCGGGCCGTGGCCTTAATCCTAAGGGCGCTCCCCCGCTCTCGCATCTCAGCAATAAACATGGACTAGTTTTGTAGCTGGTCTGCCTCCGAGCATGTCTGCACACGTCTCAATCGGCCCTGGCCACCGCCCTGGGCTGCCCTGGTCCGTGAGCACCCACCCCGCACAGTGCCCCTAGCCCCCCAGCTATGCCGCCCATGTCCCTAGAGGCCCCGGCCGCTGTTTCTCTAGCAGCTTCACGCCCAGTCCCGCTTCAGGCTCACCTCCACGCATGTGCGCGTTCCTGGGCCGGGCGGAGCCAGGCCGTGGGCGGCCCTGCCCCCATCATCGCCCCGCCCCCTCAGTGTCCAGTCCTCTGCCGCCCGCTTTGGTCTCTGCTGGGTGAAAACCTGGCCTCTCCAGGGAATCCACTGCTTAAGGCCGGGAGGCCCCATCCTGCAGGCAGAGCCGATCCTGGGACCGACGGAGGGTCAGCCACCACAGGTCAGGAGTGGGTTGGGGACACAGGGTCGAGTCTTCCTGGAAGGAGGGAGCCGTGGCTGCCTCTCTGTACCTCCCCCATTCCGGACCCAAAATCCTGTGCGGTTGTGGTGCCAGCATCTGGGTTGGGATGCCTGTGGGAAGTCAGGGTAGTGTGGGCGTTTAGGGTGTTGCTCTCTGCGCATGTGTGCATATTTGTGGGCCTCCAGATGGGTGTGTGTGGAGGAGGGGTTGGTAGAGGCTCCAGTCTCGCAGCTCGAGGGGGGTCGGGCACAAGGCCTGGCTGTCTCTGCGAGCTAGCCTTAGTCACAGGCTCACCCGCCAGCCCCGATGCCGGCAGGGTTCCTTATGTGGTAAGTGACACAACCGTACCTACATACGCTTCATGTTGCAAAGGTCGCCACAGGCTCCATGCCAGACCCACTTGTATGGAGGGAAGTGAGTTTGGAGTGCCGAGGTAGGACCAGATGTGGATGTTGGGGAGTTACAGGACTTTCTCCCAGGTTTCATCTCCATCCCTTTTCCAGGCAAACTCCCCTTCTCTGCCCAGACCAGGGTTTCTCTTCCCCAGGCCTCAGGAGGGAGGTCCCAGCAGGATCAGTCTGTGAGGGCAGATGGGTCCTGGGACTGCATGTTCTTCAGATTTCCAGCCTTCAGGCCCTTTCCAAAGTCCCAGATAAGAAAGGGCCTGGGTACCTCTGGGTCCACATGCCTTCTGCGTTTGCCGAACCCACCAAGGAAGCTTCCCATCCTGCCCCTGACCAGGAAGTAAGGGCTGGACACTGACCCTGGAGGCAGGAGCGGGAGTTAGTCACCCCAGGAACTGTACTCTTCCTAGAACTCTGGGGAGCTCCCATCAGCCAGTTAGTCTCCGCCTGGCTCTGGCTTATGGGGGACGGGAGTCCCCCTGGTCTTCCTGAGCTGGCTCTGGACTCAGACCCGGGGTTTGCCAAGGTCTTTGAGACAGCTGCACTCTGGTCTCCTCCAGCTTTGGCCAGCTGGGACCAGCAGTATCAGCTCCATCCCGTTTGACACCAGAGGAAACTGGTCCAGATTGGTAAGTGGGAAGATGGGGAGGTACACAGCCCTGGAATGATGACAGCAGAGGGGGCAGACTACCCCAAGGGACTCCTGACTTGCAGCCTGAGGAATTCCCCCCTTGTTCCTACACACAGCCCCTGCTGAACTCAGAGAAGAGGTCTCCCAGCTCCTTTTTCTCTGCGCTGCCAACGATACTCCAAAAACCTTCTCTAAGAAGTGCAGCCACTGGGAGCACTGCTAGCTGGTAGGACCATGCTGCAGAACTCCAGCCACAGGGAAGCCATGGTCCACGTGGGTAAGTTCTTCCGATCCAGATGTTGGGCACTGAGTAGGATGGGAGGTGTCCATGGGTCCCTGGCCTTGCAGACCACATCCAAATCCAGTCACAGCCCTGGAGCCTTTTGTTTCTTGTGCCCTGCCTGCCCTGGACTGTGGGGACAACTGACTTGCCGGCAGAAGTGAGCAGCAGCATTTACTTGCCTTCCGGTTCAGTTTTTTTTTTTTTTTTATTTTTGGCTATGCTGGGTGTTTGTTGCCGTGAGGGCTTTTGTCTAGTTGTGGTGAGCAGGGGCTACTCTTTGTTGTAGTGCGTGGGCTTCTCATTGCAGTGGTTTCTCTTGTGGAGCATGCGCTCTAGACACAGGCTCAGCAGTGGTGCACATTGGGCTTGGTTGCTCCTCAGCATGGGTTTTCCCGGATCAGGGCTCAAACTCATGCCTCCTGCATTGGCAGGCCGATTGTTTATCACTGAGCCGCCAAGGAAGCCCCTGGTTCAGTTTTATTTTGTAAAAATTTGCAAGGTCTCCTGTGTGCAGAGGCTGGCACAGGGACTGGCATGAGTCACTGTGCTTGCACACACCAGACTTGGTGGGGGTGACAGGACAGTTTAGTGCCACTGTAGACAGAGGGGGTGCCCCAGGAGCCAGAGAAGGGAGAGACTGGGAGGGATCAAGGACGACTTCCCAGAGCAGGAGATTCCTGCTAGTTTGTCTGAGAGCAAAGGCAAACCAGCAGGAGCAGACATCTGGAAGCCTGGAGAAGGAACGTCCAAGGCTGGGGTCCAAGTGTGAGAGCCAAGGGCAGGCTGTGGCGGGGACAGTGGGGACGAGGCAGTCAGCTTTTGATGTCACGGTATGAGCTTTGTCGCCCCACAGTAAGGGGCTATGACCTCCAGCCTTTCTAGCAGCAAAATCGACCCCTGGCCTTGATTCCTTGCCACTGACCGTCTGTCCTTTTCTCCACAGATAAGACCCGGAGGGAGCAGGACAGGGAAGGGGTATGGGCAGGGGTAGGGGGAGCCCTGGCCCCCAGTACCTCCTCCCCATTCTCCCCTGAGCCTCCAGGGGCCTCGGGCAGCATCATCCCTGTCTACTGTGCCCTCCTGGCCACTGTGGTCCTTGGTCTGCTCGCCTACGTGGTCTTCAAGTGGTAGGTGGTCTGGGCACTGCCCTGTGGTACCCCCCTCCCCGTCTGGACTCCCAGCCAGCTTGCTGTCTCAGTGAAGGCTGGAGCAGGCTGGCAGGTTCCCCCTGCTCCCCACAGCTGGCGCTCACGTAAACAAAGGCAGCAGCTGGCCAAAGCTCGGACCGCAGAGCTGGGGGCCTTCAGCAGGGACCAGCTGCATGGGGACAGCAGTGTCTTCCGGGACTCTCCAGCCGGCCTGGAGCCCTGTGCCCCCAGCCAAGGTGAGCCCCTTCCCCTACCGACCGTCCTTCAGACTTGCCCAGCCCTGTCGTACCAGAGTCTGTGTAACCCTCACGTGCCCCTCATGTCTCCCACCCCAGTGCCACCTCCTGAACTTGGCTGTCGGCTTTACCTCCACCTTCCTCGGCAGCAGCAGGAGGAAGTCGAACGGCTCCTGGAGGTGTCGGGTGAACCGGACGACGGCTGGCGGGGCTTGGCCGGCCGCCTGGGCTACCAGGCTGAGGCAGTGGAGACCATGGCTCGGAGCCTGGGGCCCGCCTCTGCCCTGCTGAGGGACTGGGCTGTCCAGGAGGGCAGGGGCGCCACCCTCAGAGCGCTAGCAGACGCCCTCGCTGCCATGGGCCGTGAAGACGTGGTCCGGGTCCTGGGCCCCCTGGCCGAGGGTTGCTCCGTGGTGTGAGCTGTGGCCCTGCAGCCTGGCCTCTCAGGGAACCGGCTCTGGTGCTCCCCACCACCCCCACCCCACACACCTTCCCCTTCACTGGCTTCCTGGCCTTGGTGACCTCCACTTGTTCTGTTTCAGGGGGACACACAAGATCCTGGCACCAGTCACTTCCCCTCCCCCTGCCTTCCTCCAGGACAGGGATCAGGACGTTGGGGGGAAGGGGGACAGCCAGACGGAGGAGCAGTCTTGCCCCCGCCCCGATTCCCACTCCATCTCCGCATGCTTAGTTTCAACTGTTTTTTCTACTTTTGTGCCCCATATTAAAGGCAGCTCTGGACTGTTATTCTGGCTCTGTCTGGCTCCGTGGGCCAGTGAGACAGTTGGGTAGCTAATGTGGCAGAGGCCCAGGAAAAGGCTGGGTTCCCTAGAAGGTGAAAGGTGCCCCTGAGTTGGCAGGCAGTGTGCGCCCACACAAGATGGGTGAGTTCCGGGGGCAGAGTTCACATCGTTCGTCTGCCACCCCCAGCTGAAGTGTCTTAGGAAGCACTTTCCTTTTTGAACTTAAACTTCCTTAGCTGGAGAATAGACTGGCATGTTCAGAAGCCTCCCACCCCCTAGGGTAGGCAGTAGGAGGCAGACTGGTCCTGGGAAACTAGGACTCTGTCACCAAGGGCCTCCAGGCATCTTTAGGTGAGAAAAAGGAAGAAAGTATTCTCCTTTCAGGACCCACATTCCAGACTCAGGAGAGGGAGGTCCAAAGATGCTTCCACACAAGCTAAGGAGAGGGTCATCCCACCTACCTGAGGACAGGGCAGCTGCAGAAATAGCATATTTAATGAGTATGCCTTTGAAACAGGTGGGTTTTTTTTGTCTCTTTTCATAATCTTTGAATCAAAGATAAGAGTTACTGTGCCTCTATGAACCTCGGTCTCCTCATCCAAAAGTGCCAATTCCTGTGCCTCCAGGTTGCAAGGATCAAAGGAGCCCAACCAGAGAGCTAAGTGCCCGGCAGGCAGTGAGTGTTCCAACTGCTCCACGCCCCCAAGATCTGGCAGGCCCCAGCCTCTTCCCCAAGGGTGTTGCTGCATCGAGCAAAACCACCCCAGTGAGGAAGCAGTGGGACCAACCTCTGCAAAGAGCCGCTGGGCCCCAGGCTGGCCTGAACGCTCGCTCTGGCCCTTCTCACCGCCTGGACAACTGGTCCATCAAGGGTGGGTGTGTCTCCACTGAGCCCTGTGTCCTCTTACCACCTCAGCAATGTACCCCTTTGATGGGGGCTCCTTCTGGGATCCAAACCCAGTGGCAAGGGGCATGGTGGGGAGTCAGGGAACCCAGGCATCAGATGAGCATCGTTGGGCAGTCACTCCTTGCCAGCCACAAGGTACAAAGGCAAAGACAAGTGCCTTTCTCTTGAGTGGCCTATTAACCTACGTAAAGAAGCACAGTGCCCGAGAGGTGGCAGGTCCACTTCCTTTGCTCGGAAATGCACGTGGTAAGATGCCTACCTGGTCACAGCAGGACCTGTGGAGAAGGCCTGGGATAAACTCCAAATCTCAAGGGTTAACATTGGACTTCACACACACCTATGGCCACCATCTCCTTTCTCTCTCAGTGCCAACACTATGTACAAACATACCAAGTTCTTTAATTGATTTTATTTTTTACATAAAAAGTTCAGTAAAAATTGGATAAAGTAAAGTGATTTTTAAGCAGTAAATCAATCTTATCAACATAGCACAAGGCTGGCCGAAACCACAAGGCAGCCTGCTTTGGAATATTTACATGATAACAAATTAAACCTTGCAGGAGAACTTAAACCATCCTTACAAAGTCTTCTGTGATCCTAGCACATAGAGGCTTAAAAGCAAAACAAAAAACAAAACCCAGGAAAAAACAAACAAATTATTTTCAATATATTCACATATACATTAAAATATAATACAGATGGTCAGGGTCGGGGTTTTGGGTGGGGATGCGCATGAGCCTGTGCGCTGACAGCACCGCCAAGGAGGAGACCCAGGTTGGAGTGGGGTCAGGCTGGCCAGGTCTCAGAAGGGCAGGTCTCAAGGGCCGAACCCCTCGCCTCTGATGGCCTCTACCAACAGCTCACAACCAGGGACCACGTGTTGTAGATGAAGCTCAGTATTGTGGCTTTCGGTTGAAATCCACAGGTCTGAAGTCCCCAGGGTGCTGTGTCGCCGGTAGCGCACAGCCCCGACGGTGGGGTGGGGAGGAGAGCCCACAGGGTCTGTCCTCCCGGCAGTCTCTCCCACCAGCTTGCCTGGCCTCCCACCCCGGCCCTGAGGGTCACTCTAACTCGGTGTCCTCTTTGGGTTTGTAGACAGCCCCAAACTTCTGCATGTACTTCTTAATGTACTCCTTGGTTTTGTGTTTCACATTCTCATTGCACTCCAGGTCCTCGGGGTTCTTACAGTACTTCAGTTCCTTATTCATAACGCCATGAGTCAGCTGTCCAGGACACAGAAAGAGACCACAGGCCACCATCAGACTGGAAATGATTCGAGGGGGGAAGGCAGCCTTCTGCCCCGGGACCCTTCTCAGTGAGACTGGGAGGTGAATGAGATGCAGGGAGGTTGGGGCAGGCTGGTGCTGAGGTCACCAGAAACAGGAGGCTCAGCTGTTAAGAGACCTGAACCCTCCAGGAGGGTCGCCTCCCTTCCCAAACCTTCCCCCTATGTTCCTGGGTCTCCAGCCTGGGCATGTGGCAAGGAAAACCTCCCCTTTTATGATGAAAGCGACCTTTTTAGAAGGTCTGGTTTGCCAAGAACGCAGTCAGACCACAGGCAGGGGAGAGTACCTTGCGAGCCAGGTGTTTGAAGTCCTCAGTCGTGGTGATTCTCCCCACTTTGCAGTCAGGCTTCCGGTAAGGGTTCAGGCACTGGACGATGAACTGGGACATCTGCAGGCAGGGGGAGGAGAAGGCAAGAACGCTGTACTGAGGAAATGTAGAAAGGCAGCGAGCAGGCCAGCCCGTCCTTCCCTTTCCCTCACTCGGGCTGGCTGGTGTGGATAGAAGGAGGCTAGTATGCCAGTGGGGTAAGAGATAAGGATCCGGGGCAGCTCCAGGAGGGACAGGGCTCCCCTGGATGGACTGGGCAATGGAGGGACAGAAGAGCAGGACTCCACGCTGAACTTCATGGCAGCCCCAGGTTTCAGCTAAGAAGTCTCCTGTCCTTCTCAGAACAAGACTAGCTAAATTCTCTGGCTCCTGGAGGCAGGGCAGAGAGGGCCTTTCTGTGCTACCAGGAGGCTCAGTGACCCGAGGAATGCAGGTGTTTTGTTACTGAAGACTGCTTAGATTCTGTGAGTGTTGCACTTCCTGGGATTTACACACCATCAGTGTACAGCAGAGGGGTGGGAGCATGTTAAAGCAACTGGCTGGAGACTGTCTGGGGTGAGACCCCGGTCAGTACACAGCTTCCCACGTCCTCCTGAGCTGTCTCTGTAGTGTCTGTCCTAGCGCGTGGCTCTCAGAGTGATCTAGGCCCAGGACCCCTGGAGGTATCTGGGGCACTAAGCCACAAATTTGACTCCAGAGGACAAGGAGGTGACAGTCGCTTCATCAGGGAGCACCATGAACAGGGTCTACCCATCCCTGAAAGTGAGCTTTCAGACACTCAAACGACAAGGTTGTATCACCAGGTTGGCACTAAATAAACAGCTGCTAGCTGGCTGGGCTGAAATGCCAATCATTTTCCACAACAACAGTGAAACACTAAGTTTTACCCTTGAGGAAGGCTTTTGATCAAGCTTTTCTGTGGTCTTCTGTTCCATACTCTCTCCCTTCAATCCGTTTCCCCCAGCACAACAGGGGATCTCATTATTCCAGCTTGAAATACTGCGGAGGTTCCCTGCAACTCAGTATGAAGCAGCACAATACTGTTCAGCCTCATCTTCCCCCACCCCTCCCCACCCCCTGAGCCACAGCCCCCAGAGTCCAGGAAAGGGATGCCGCGTCTGCCTGCATCGCATATCCGGTCAATCCCCACCCCTGACTCAAGAGCCCTTCCTCACACCCTGAGCATCACTTCTTTGCAGGTCTGCTTCCTCCAATGGACTATGGAGGAAGCCCCTTCAATGAATGAAGACTAGAGTTTAGAATCTGGATGCCCCGAGGCAGGAAAGGTTAGTGTTCCGAGAACTGGAAACATACAGTTCTAACAGCATAGAGAGGAGCTGCTTTCTCTCTACCACTGGAGGATTAGGCAGCCACCGCATGAGCCATCATGGAGCTCGGGACTCTGAGCCAGAAGGCCCGAGTCTAAGTCTTCTGTCTAGAGCCTGTCTTCTCTGAACCTCAAGAGCTTCTCTGCCAGCAGAAGAGGAATGACAACTCTGGCGCTCCCACCTTGAGTGCTGTGGTGGGGGTAAATTGATACAACGGACATGAAAGTGCTTATTATCCCACTGCAAGGACCATGCCCATGTGTCGCCACACAACTGCACAGTCCAGTCACAGAAGCAAGGGACGCCCAAAGGCAGGGCCACTGAGCACTGCAAACAGCTGTGCCCACTTCGGACAAGAAGAAATGGGGCTCAAGTTTAAGCTTTCCACATCCCAGCCAACCTTACCTCTTTTCTGAATACTTCTTTGCTTTTCTTAGCCAGCTCACTGGAGGTGTCTGCTTCTGCTGTCTTGGGCTTTTTTGAGGTCTAGAAATGGTAAAGAAAACAGCACGGTGCAAGGATGAGAGGTCCAGTCAGTGACACCCCCAGTTGGGGCACCGACTCTTGGAATTATAGGATCCTAATGGGACACAACCTGGAGTCAGCTGAGCTGCTGTTACCACCCTCACTTCATGTCTAAATCCAGCCACCTGGCTCCAGCCTCATGTCTTTCTTTTTTAAAGTTTATTTAATTGGAGCCTAATTGTTTTACAAAAATGTGGTGGATTTTGCCATATATTGACATGAATCAGCCATGGGAGTACATGTGTTCCCCATCCTGAACCCCCCCACCACCACCCTCCCCACCCCATCCCTCAGGGTCATCCCAGTGCACCAGCCCCGAGCACCCTGTCTCATGCATTGAAGCTGGACTGGCGATTTGTTTCACATATGATAATATACATGTTTCAATGTCATTGTCCCAAATCATCCCACCCTCACCCTCTCCCATAGGGTCCAAAAGACTGTTCTATACATCTGTGTCTCTTTTGCTGTCTCGCATACAGGGTCATCGTTACAATCTTTCTAAATTCCGTATATATGCATTAGTATACTGTATTGGTGTTTTTCATTCTGACTTACTTCACTCTATGTAAGAGGCTCCAGTTTCATCCACCTCATTAGAACTGTTTCACATATATTCTTTTTAATGGCTGAGTAATACTCCATGGTGTATATGTACCACAGCTTTCTTATCCATTCATATGCCGATGGACACCTAGGTTGCTTCCATGTCCTGGCTATTATAAACAGTGTCCAGCCTCATTTCTATAAAGCAAGTTCTAATTTTCTACCCTAAGAGAAAGCTGATCTTGGATATAGCTGATAAATCTTTGTTTCTGGGTTACCTCTGCAGAGGAACGTGCTGTGTGACTTGGACCACTCAGGTCCCTGTGGGGAGCTGCAGCACCCCACATTGTGAAGTTAGCCCCAGGCACACCAACTCCACCTCTCCCATCTCTTGACATTCCAGGACTCTGGGACAAAGGCAGAATGCACTTCCCACCCGATCATGGTCCAAGTACCATGCTCCGCACCCTAGTCTCCTAGACTGTAGGAAGACAGTCTCAGCATGAAGGAGAGGCTCCTTCAAGGTTGGCAGTCTCAGTCCTGGAGTGGAGACTGAAGAGGTATCACGGTACTGGGGGCAGGAAGGGGAGGAGATGAGAGTCAGTCAAGTCAATGACCAGATGACTAGATTCAAAGACAGAAGATACTCTGTCCTAAGATGCTGAAATGATGACACACTTGGGAATACTTCCCTCCAGCACTGCGAGCGGGGAAGCTGCCAGTCCCCACCTCCCCCTCACCAGTCAGGCATTGCAGAGAGGGAAGGGGCTGGCAGCCCTGGCATTCAGAGCGTCTGCCAGGCAAGGCCATCTTCCCACACTTTTGATCACCGCCAGTCATCATGCTCCTTCCTAGAAGTGTACTTGTCCACGGAAAAGATTATGAGCATCCCCTTTGAATACAACTCGCTTCAGGTGGGTGTAGGAGCTGCAGTTGGCATTAAAGGTACTTCAGGTTTTTGCTGGCTGCTTAGAGCACAGTTTTTTCCTAGCCCCAGCCTATCACCAGTTCTGATTCCTCTTTTTCCATCAACAGTATGAAGGTGCTGGTGGTGAAGGGACAGTTCAACTCCCCCTGCTCTGGACTGGCTCCAGAGAAAGGTGGCGCACCCTCTGGCTTCTGCAAATCAGCTTTCTCTGACTTGTTATAAACGCTTTGCATATTTTCCCCTTTTCTACTTTCTGTGGCTGTTTAGGGCCAGGAAAGGGAGGGCAGGGTACAAAGAACACAGATTCAACCTCTGGTTTCAGGAAACAAAACAGAAATTTTCAAATGTTTTGCTTTGAGATTTTGTGGTTATTTTTTTTCTAGCAGTGGAGAGTATGGGTGTGCTTCACAATAAGACCTCATGTGGCGAGGGATCAACTATGGCCTGAGTAAGCCAAGGTAATTTCATCACACCCTCGGCCATTCTCTTGTGGATCTCAGAAATGAGGAGCAACAGCAGTCAAAGCAGGACAACTACCTCAAGGCTCTGGGTCCTACAGAGGAGGCCAGGCTCTCAGTGAGGGCCCGGTGTAAACAGGCACGTCCTGCTTCCCTCTGAACGGAGCATGTGTTCACAAAGCAAAATAATTCCAGTCACTTCTAATTTAATCTCTGACTTGCTGAGGCTGCAGGGCTTTAAAACCAGCTACTGAGCACAATCCCCTGAGCTCTGTCGAGGAGCTTGGTCCAGAAGAAGTTGAGCTATCAGAAACACTGCATGTGATTCAACCTAAATTCTGAAACACACGAACCGGTACACACCAACTCAAAGGTTAAGAAAGAAACATCCTTAAAAATAATAAAAAACTAAGTACATTGAAGTTCCTGCCACCTTTGATAATAAGAAGAGCAAAATAACTTCAGTTTGCTTCTAGACCAGGCACTATATACCAACGCCTCAGTTTGTCAAAAAGAGGTGTGGGGGGAGGAGAGCACAAAGTGGGGTAACGGGAACAAATGTTTCCACAGCACTTTCAACCAACGGGCTGTTCCTGGCCTTTCTCATATCCACTTGTGTGCGCCGTCAGCCCCAAGCGATGCCTCTCAGGTGCCTTTGAGTGAATCTTCAACATCTCCATTCTGAGTTCCTCACTTTGCCTCAACTATCCCAATACTCCTCAATCTGGGTCCCACTGCTACCAACCTCATTTTTTCAAACAGGCCTGTTTCACTCAAGGGACACACCTGACTACCGGACTCACTGCTGTAAGAGAATTCATGGGCTTGTAATCATACAGTAATCACATTGGGAAGACACCAAGACCTTAGACCATGTAAGTCTGACATGCTTTCCCATATTTGTGTCTGGCTCACTACCCCATATACACCCAAACTCTCACCATAATCAAATTATTTTTATTGCTCTCTCTCTATATATATGCTCTGTCTTGTACTGACTATACTTTGCAGAAACTACTTTATTTGCCCAGAATCCTCTTTCCTGCTCAGCTTAGCTATAGGTCAACTCATGTTTTCTATGACAAATCACTGTGCATTTTCTTAGACCATTAATCACTGTACTCCCATAGCATTCTGTACATTCTTCAACTATAGTGATTATCCCATTGTATTCCTGGCTTATAGATGTGGCTATTTTCTTACACTGAACTTCATGAAGACTAGTACTCAGATTTATTTTTCCTTCTATGTGTAATACCGCACACATAATACCTTTATGATATTATGGTCCCTGGGGTCGCAGAGTCGGACACGACCGCGCACACACGCACCTGCCTCTGCAAACCTCTCCCATGGCAAGGGCACACACGACTGGCAGGCACATGCAGCGATGCCGCAGCTCGAGAAAACAGTCTGACGGCTGCTTAAAAAGCTGGACGGACACATTAACAGACTGACTGACCCAGCGATTCCACTCCTAGGCCTCCACCCAAGAGAAACGAAAATGTGTGGCCAAAGACTCGTACACCATTGTTCATATACCATTACTGATAGCAGTCAGAGTGGGAACAACCCAAATGTCCATCAACTGGTGAATGGATCAGTAAAATGTGGCACATCTAATTTAATGGGATATTGGTCAATGCTAAAAAGAAACAAGCTACCAAGCCACGAAAAAGCACAGAAGAACCTTAAAGGTATACTGCTAAGTGAATGAGGTGAATCTGAAAAGGCTACAAAGTCCAAAAATACGAAAGTCTGTAGAAGGCAAAACTAGAGAACAGTAAAAAGCTGGGGATGGGGAGGGGGGGCACGATGAACAGGGGAGCACGGAGGACTTTCAACACAGCGCGACGACTCTGCACACTCCAACAGTGGACACATGCCTTTACACACCTGTCCAAACCCACAGAAGTGCCAAGGACCCTAGGGCAAACCACAGACTGAGTGGTAATGACGTCCCCACGCAGATTCAGACTGCACGGAACGCACCACACGCTGGCAGGCTGTTACAGTGGAGGACGCTGTGCGTGTGTAATGACAGGAGATGTACGGAAACTCTACTCTCAGCGCAATGCTGATAGGAACCTAAAACTACTCTGACAAGTAAAATCTACCAAGAAAAAAAGAGTTATGATAAGGACCTTTTCAGACAAACAGAAACGAGGACTCATCACCACTAAACCTGAAATACTTGAAATATTAAAGGAAATTCTTCAGACTAAAGGAATGCTAACTATAACAGGGAACAAAGAAAAATGTATCCCCCAAAGTGAATAAAATATAAAATGAGGTATGGATTGGTTTCCACTTTAATTCTCTCTCACTCCAATTCCTTCCTTACTTTCCTTTCCCATGTTTCTCCACTGACCTAACTAGTTAAGTGCCTCTTATTTTCAAAATTAAATACTATTCATATCTTAGAACACAGATATATTATCTTTGATTTCATTCAAGACACCACCTTGTTGGAGACAGTGAGTCCTGTTCCAAGTGAAAAAGGATAAAAATTGTAATTCAGTTGCTGAGAGTCACACTGATTTACATGACCTCTAATCCTAATACAACTGGAAGCTAGGAGCATCCTCTCCTGTGTAACAAGCACAACTGGCTCAAGTCTCCTGAGGAGCAAAACTGCTCCTCGTTGAGAAGCCCTGCATTAAAAAGTTAACGGTATTTATCTCCAGAGGGAATATGACGAAAGGGGAGCAATAAGCAGAAATTAAGTTTTTATTTTTTGTTCTACCAAACTATACTTCTGTACTGTGTGCATCTCCTACCACCTCCAAGCATGTTTCACATGCATAATTCTCCAGAATAATAAGGAAAACAGAATTCCAAGATAATGTGGCTAATGGTGCTAAAAAATGACAAGACAAAGACTTCCTAATGACCAGGAAACAAGTAAGCCACACTCACCTTCATGGGATTTTCATCGTATGTTGGGGTCCCCAAGTCCATCTCAGCTTCATGCTCAAGGCTGGCATCATCTCCTGGGCTTTCCCAAGTAGGAGGATCCCACTGAGTCTGCCTAGAAGAAGGTAAGAACAGCCACGCTGTCACGGCCAGGAAACAAAGGACTCTGGCACAGGTGTCTCTGCTCACATACTCATAAACATACAACATGCAATGAAACAGAGTAAGTCAGCTCCATGAGAGGGACATTCTTCCCAACAGCAATAACTCTATCCCAGAGACACGTTGTTTAGGCCACTGTATTTCTGTAGCCAACGTTGTGGCAACGTTTACTAGGCATCAGACAACAGTAAAACCAAATATTCTGTGTGGCTCTCATCTGGCTCTTAATACCCTACAAACAGGATTCAGCAAAGGTTACGGAAGGTGCATGCAGTACGTGCCTGCCTAAGCCACCCCTTTGCAGGTGAAGAGATCAACCGTGACTGTACCTAACGTGGGCCTGGAGCAAGAGAAAATAAACTGCGACACCCTCCTCACAATTCTTGATCACGTGAGAAAACTCCTTCCTGCTTTAGGAGTCTTCTTGTTTGCATTATTAGTAACAGTTTTGCTCCTCTGTTTTGATGACTGACAGCACGGAAAAGATGTGATGAACAGGTTAAAAACTTGCGCCCTCTGCTAAAACTATTCTCAACTGACTATAAAAGAAAAAGGAAAAAAAAAAAGTTCAACCATGTTAACTCTTTGCATGTTTTCCTCTTTATTTTTTGGCTGCACTACAAAGCTTGCAGGGACCTTAGTTCCCCAACCAGGGACTGAACCTGGGCCCCTGGCTTGCCAGGAAATTATCTCATTGCGTGTTTATCGTTGTTTTGAAGGTAAGCGGGCAAAAGTGGCTTTGTTTTTGTTTTTTTAAAAAAGCTAGATCTGTGAAGTAACAAGCAGAAGTTATGAAACTCATATTCAAGAGTCAGAAGTCAGTTGTCACAAGAAATGCTGTTAAGGAGAATCACTTAAACTGTCAAAAGCCTCCAAGAAGCTAGCAACATACCTGACAGGTCTATCCTGTCATTACAGTCTTGTGCTTTTCTACCACAGCAATTTTTAGTCAGCAGCATTAAAAGCATTTGATGTAAATCAGTTCTGTAGATGATTATGAAAATATCTCTAACCGACAGAATTAATTTAAAAAAATGGGCTCAAGATTTCTGTTGTAATCCAAGAACCACATGCAGTTGTGGGTTTTATTATGGGAATTAAACAGAGGGATGTATTATGCTCTTAGGTGCTAGCTAAAGAAAACCTAGAAGAAAAGCTAGAAAAGTGCAGACATAAATAAGAAATACAATTTTGTTTTTTTCTGGAAAAGAGTGATAAAAAGTTTGCTTTGGTATTAAAAAAAAAGTTCTGGTAAAATCTGCAGACACTGGTTTTTAAAGTCAACACTTTCAGTATAACAAGGGCTTGTTTTATAAAGATATACAGAAGTAATGAAGACCTAAGTAGAAAGGGAAAGTACTTGACTGTATGAAATTTTTCATTTCCTTCTGTCACAAGAGGTCACCAACAAGAACCTGCAATACTCTTGGATTAAGCGATCTAATGATGCTGACAGAAAATGGCAGATGCCCCAAACAAGCAACTTAGGAGAGATAAAAACGGTCAATAATCTAATGAAGACTTTCCATCTCAAAAATAAAAAGAATTGAAAATGAAAGTAAGATTTCTTATCTACTATCTTACATGAGTTAAAGAACCTACATGAAGAAAAAGGTACCTTTGTATATACATTTTGTGGGAGTCGAAATTGGTTTTTTCTCTTTAAATGGTAAGCTGGCAATACATGCTAATTTAAAATCTGTATCACTTCTGACCAAATATTTCGCCTCTTAAGAATCTGCCTGAAGAAGGTACAATTAAAATTATTAGCAGCATCTGTAAGGATGTCCAGGTTTAGAGCTATATATATAAAATAGTGAAAATCCATCCATTGGAATGGGTTAAATAAAATCTAGTATAGTCATACAGAAGAACAAGGGTTAGGCAAACTTCTTCTATAAAGGATCTGAGACCTTGTGGACCAAACGATCTCTGTCACAACTAGTCTACTGTGACTGGAGGATGAAAGCAGTGAACAATTCCGGAATAAATGGGTGTGGCTGTGTTCCAAAATAACTTTATTTGCCAAAACAAGTAGCCCATGGGCTGGGCATAGTCTACTGAGCCCTGCAACAAATAAGCAAATATTAAAAATAATGTAGTTTTATATTAATTGATAAGGGAAGTTCTCCAAATAGACTGGTAAATGAAGCAGATGACAAAACATGCACCCAACAACTCACATTATATACCAATGTATACAGAACACATGTATATTCACTTAAGGCTATCTGCCTAAAATATATTTTTAAATTCTAAGAAACAGATAAATCAGGTTTTTTATATACAGCAGGGGTCAAACTATGACTCACTATCAAATAAAGTTTATTCAGAACAAAGATATGCCCATTCATTTATGTACTGTCTATGGCTGCTTACACAGCAACAGAAGAATTGAATAGTTGTGACAAAGACTGTTAGACATGCAAAGCCTAAAATACTTATTCTCAGGCCTTTTACAGAAAAGGTCTGCCCATGACCTGATAAATCTACTATGCTAGATGAAGTCATTACCATTTTAAAAAAAAATTCCTTAATCTTCTTCAAAGGAGTCTTGCAGATTAAAAACACCAGAATGTAACTAAAAAGGACAGAAGTCTAACATATGTTCTAACATTTATGATGTGTTTCTGGAAAGCCAGCAGCCCTCAAGCACAGTTAACAGCTAGTAACAAGTCTATAAACATAAAACTCCCCTCGTGGAGGCAGCTTCTTTGACCAGCTGAAAGCTGACTCCGGGATGCCCAGCCAGCTCTTCTTACCTGGTGATCACATGGTAGTAGTAAATCTTTCCTTCTGGGTCTCGGGCTGTCTTCCAGTTGGGAGGTAAGACAATGGTTTTTGGTTTGGGAGGAGATGGGGGTGGTAAATCCAGGAGATTATTTGTCACAACCATTTCAGGCTAAAAAGAATGACACATACAAGGTCTTGATCAGTGACATTTCTTTTTTTTTCCCCACTTTTTAGCTACACCACACGGCTTGTAAGATCTTAGTTTCCCAACCAAGGATCAAACCCGCATGTCCTGCAATGGAAACATGGAGCCTTAACCGCTGGACTGCCAGGGAAGTCCCAGTGACATTTCTTTTAATTTGACAAAAGGAGTCACCTTAAGTAGTATGTTTCAGTAAAAACATACATATACTTCTTAAAAAAAAAACACAAAAGACAGAAGGGTACAATCTGGGAAATGATCAGAGGCGGTTTACATGAAGAGCTTTTAGTAATCTAACAGAAAATTCAGAGCAGGCTCCAAGTTCATTATCCAATGCATCATATTTAAAAATATTCAGCAGCTCATTATCTAGAATAATACCCTTCTGACCTAAAAAAATAAAAAAAACCCAATGCTAAATGGCATATATCTAACTCCAGGGTACTGATTAGCTGAATGGACTTAGGACATAAACAAATGTGACAGAATGTTAACATTTATCCATTATTTATTTTCTATGTTTGAAATCTCATATTTACATTTTAAAAATATAGAAATGGGTGACCACGTTGGTTGTTTTTTTCCCCCAGTTTAATTAAAAAATTTTTTCTAAACAAATAGCTTTAGAAAATTCAATGCTACATTATGAAAAAACATAAAAACTTCAGGCTCCTCTGTCCTTGGGACTCTCCAGGCAAGAATCCTGGAGTGGGTTGCCATGCCCTCTGCCAGGGGACCTTCCAGACCCAAGGATCGAACCTGTGGTGTCTCCTGCATATTCTGCATTGCAGGAGGATTTCTTTACCACAGAGCCACCGGGAAGCCCAAAAACTTTATAATCACTGCTTTAAATTGAACTCTGCCTCTCTCAAACTCATATGAAGCCCCAACCCTCAATGTGACTGTATCTGGAGACAGAGCCCTTAAATAGGTAATTAAAGTTAAATGAGGTCACAAGAATGGGGCCCTAAGCCAACAGGCAGCCAAGGACAGTTTTATCAACTCAAGTGTTTCTTACCGGCTGTAAAGGCTGGGGCTGCCCTGGCGCAACTACTGTAGTCACGGCTGCGGCTGGCTGTACCACCACTCCTTGTGGGTGAGCCGTGAAAATCTGTTGTCCCTGGATGTACTGAAGACTTGGCTGGGCATAACTCTAAAAGACAAAATGAAGAAAGTCACAGTTCAAACATTTCTAGCTCCAACAAAGCAGCATCTGACTTCAAGTTGACAGAGATCTTGATTGGAAGAAACATCCATTACATTTTTAAAACTTTCAATGTATTTTACTACAAATTTGTAAAACAATCTTTTGTAAAAAGCTAAGAAAATTGACAGCCAAAAACCAATAATGCCCATTCTCTTACCAGCTGGATTTAGCACTGTAACGTTAATGCTAAGCCAAACATGAAAGGAAAATCACACACGTACAAAACTAAGCATAAGAACGTCCAGTGCAGTGATATTTATAACTATGAAAAAGAACTTTCAATTTAAACAACTACTCCAGGAAAATGGATAAACAATAACCTTACAAGCAAATGTGGTATTATATAGCCATCAAAACACATACACATGAAAATACAGAGTAATTTGGAAAAATGGTTAGGAATCATGTTACACAGAAAAACGTGTGATAATAAACTTCCAGGGACTTCCCTGGTGGTCTAGTGGCTAAGAATTCCATGCTCCCAATGCAGGGGGCCTGGGTTCAATCCTTGGTCAGGGAGCTAGATCCCATACACCACAATTAAGACCCGGTACAGGCTAAATAAATAAATGAATATTAAAAAAAAAAAACTTCCAAATTCAAAATACTTTATATATATTTACATAAACATGTGGTAAAAGAGATCATACAAAAATAAAGGCAGTTAATACAGTTTAGGTTTTCAGAATCAAAGCAGGACACTTTAAAAACAGGGGAAAAAAAGCAGGATACTTTGTCATAGTCATTTGAGCAAAATTTTGGTACAGGATCATCACACACACACACACACACACACACACACAAACTAACAGAAGTAAAAATTACTTCTTTTCCTTCAATACTAAGTAATGTATACAGGAAACATCTCAGGGAGTCTCTGCCATCCACAATAAATCTCCTTCAAGAGGTGATGAGGAATGATGGGAGGGACGTAGGAATGTGATGAAGATGATGCCTTACAACAGTGTTCTCTTTTAAGAAAAGGTTAAAATGTATTGGTTTTACAAAAAATTTTTAAAAATTTGATTAAAAACCACATAAATATACTTCCAGAAGTCATCTTCCCTCCCCCTCCCTCACCCCCTCCCCAATCCCTTTGAGGGAAGCCAGCTGGAATACTGTCAGCAGTCCTATTTAGAGTGGAGCAAGGACCCAAGACCAGCTAAGGACACGTGAGGGAGCTTGAAAGTCAACGTCCCGCCCTCCGTCTAGCCTTCAGACCACTACGGCCCTGCTTAACAGCCTGACTGTAATTCTATCAAAGATACTGAGCCAGAACCATCCAGCAAAAGTACTTCTGAATTCCTGACCCCAGAAAACTATGAGATAATTCCTTATTGTCTTAAGCTGTTAAATAACTTGTGACAAAACAGATAATTAGTATACTCAAAATCAGCCACCTGAAAGTGCTCACGGCAGGACCCACCTTCATCAGATTCAACACCCACAGACACACAGCAGGACAGAAAAGAGGGCTGCCAAAGGAACTTACCTGCACAACTGGTGGGGCTGTCTGTGCATAGGGTGCCGTCACGCCATAGACAGCCGGACACGCCTGTCCCTGGTAGTATATGGCCGCCGGGGACTGCGCCGGGGAGTACTGCTGCTGCGCGCTCACGGGCTGCTGGCTGGCATCCCAGACGCCGTAGCTCTGTCCTTGGACTGGGCCAGGTGCCGGCACCGGCAAGACAGTGACACTGGAGTCTTGGTGCACCACGCCATCACTCTGGGCCACATACTGTGAGCTGGAAACTTCCACAGGGGCTGCCACGTGTGGCACCACTGGGACAGGTGGAGGGGCAGCGAGGGATTCCGTAGAGTGTCCCACCAAGGGCTGAGAGTGATCGTAAGCAGCAGGAGAACACACAGGGTCCAGGCTGGGTGTGGGGAGGAGCACCTTTCCAGCGTTCGGATTGCTGGGATCCACGTAGGCCTGCATGGGATAACCTGGTGGGTAGCCGGCAAAGGGGTGATGAGGGGCGCTGTAGCCGAGAGAGTCATAGGGCAGTGGAGACGTCATTCCCAGGTTCTGCATCTGCTGCTGCTGTTTCTGAGCCTCCCGCTGGGCGACCTCTTGCTCAAACAACTTCCGACGCTCCTCTGTAGAAAGTTTATTGCGATCTTTAATTCGTACTTTCTTTTTAGAGGTTGGTGTATCATATCTAGAAAGAAAACAATAAAGCACCACAAGAAGTTTTTCCCTAAATCAGAGACATAACCAAAGCACTAGTAAACGTTATGTCACTCAATGCTAAACCATTAACCACACCAACTCCAATCTGGCACTGGCTAAAAATCATACCAAAACCTCCCCCAATAAATATGAGCAGAAATCAATTACCAAGATAAAAAATGCTTTCATTCTATGATTTGCATTCAAGGTATTACTAGCACAGTAACATGAACAAGGCATAAGAATTAGAAAGGAAAACCGAAACAAATTCGTATGATATAGACTCTTGACAAGGACAAAAAAGGAGAGGCTGGGGCAGAATGGGCAAAAACAATGCCACACTCTTTAAATTAGTAAGAATTTTATATGCTTAACATACGATCAACATATGCAATGGTCAACTGCATATCTGAACACTAAAACCAAACTGAATATGTAACAAAAGGTATGTTTCTCAGAAATAAATACACAAAAGATGTGTAAAGTTTTCCTAAAGAAAACTATAAACAATTAAAAACATAAACGAAAAAATTTACCTTTATTAAAAATAATAAAGAATACCTAACTAGACAGAGAATATGCAAAAACTCAAAGCAGATTCTAAGGAAGAATAAGTGTGAGAAAAAGACAGGGACATCCCAGAATATCAAGTAAGGATTTGTCCTACTTGCTATTAAGACTTAAATATAAGACAGTCATAGGAGCCTAGACACAGACCCTCCCGTATGTGAAGACCTGTTGGGAGAGAGGCGGTACTGCAGATCAGTGGGCAAAAAAGGAGCTTTCAGAAGTAAATGACAATGGTGCAACTGGGTATTCACTTACAAAAAAATGAAACCAGGTCTCTACAGTAAAATATATATAAAAATTTATTCCCAATGGAATAAGGACTTCAACCTCATTTAAAAAAAAGTACACACACACACAGAATCACCTTAAGGGAAGAATTTCTTAAAATATTGTAAACTATAAAAGAAACATATAATACTATGATATGTTCAATAACATCATAATTAATACATTCTGAATATTGAAATACACGTAAAGAATCAAAATGTAAGTCATAAACTAGGGAAATATACTTGCAGAATTATATTTAGAATATAGAAAAAGAACCCCTAGAGCTTAAAAAGACAAAATTTGATGAACACATAATAAAAAAATTCTGACAACTGCATTACATAACTAACTACTGCATCTCAATTTTTTTTTTAAGTATGTTTAATTTAAAAGGAACTTCTTGTGAACACATGTTTTCTAGTTTCCAGGAGGTGATCACGTGGCCTGTTTTTCTACCAGCATGACAAAGACAGCCTCTGCCACAGGGATCAAACATTTTGAACAAGTATGGCACAAGATTCACTAGAAAACAAAAGTTCTGACTTTGGAAGAATTACTATTATCTTTGAAAGGTTACAGATACACCCCTGTAAAGAACAAATCTTTGGCTCCTCAAATAGCATTTAAATGTTACGAAGTAGAAGCCATTCGAGTAACAAAGATCTATTAGTCTTTACAATATTATTACTGTCAAGAGACATCTCAACATTCATGAATATGTTCATTACTAAAGGCCCTGTTGCCCCAGATCAGAAGTGTGTTGCTCGGGCTCTCAAAAAATGACCTGCTTGAGACAGAGAATAACTCACAGAGGCCACTTACCTGTCATCTGGCCTTTTGGTTCCCCGCTCATAGGCAGAAGCAGGTGGTGAGAGGGAGCCCCTTCGTTTCCTTTTCTCTTTAATTTGAGTTTGTTTGTCTGGGTCTCTCTCTCTTGACCTGTTAGGAGTCTTTGGGGCAACTGTTTGGTCTCTGAAGCCTACAGCATCCCTTCCTCGTTCGGTTACTAAGGGAAAAGGGTTTTAAAAAAATTTACTTGAAGACTTCTCCACATGACAGCCCATCAACTGTATAGTTTCTATCCAACAAATGGATCAATGGACGCTCCTTCGCATACCCAGTCCTGCAGCTGGACGAGACACAGATCTGGTATGCTTGCGTGCTTTACTCCCTAAAAGACTCTTTCATGAATGCCCTTCTCTACCTTTTCCCACCAAAGTCTCAGTTCAAGCTTTCATCATTTCTAACAAGTTCTGTGGAACACATACATGTAAGATGTTCCCGATACCTTTAATAAGGCTTTTCAATTCAAGATGCAAACGCCTTCCACTGCCCTTATAATGCTGCATATGTACAATCTGTAGAACAGCCTGGCATGCTAAAGCATGACAACCTCAATAGAAAAGTCTCTTATTAAAAAAAAAAATTGGTAGTAACTCCGGAAGTTATCAAAGCCAAAGAGCTACAGCTTCAAAAAACCAAATGCCAGCTTGCTACTCAAAGATGGACGCCAGCCTTCTTCCCTCAGTTTCCACCTAGAACGGTTCTCACCCAGCCCCACTGCCACTGCTCCAAAGTTCCCTAAGCAATGCTCACAACTATCATTCTCTAGTTTCACTTTGATCTGCCCAATGACTATTTCTTCCTTCAAATCTAGGTTCCTTTCCCTTGTGTTAACTTCAGTTCAACTGCTCAGTCGTGTCCGACTCTGTGCAACCCCACAGACGGCAGCCCACCAGGCTCCCGCGTCCCCGAGATTCTCCAGGCAAGAACACTGGAGTGGGTTGCCATTTCCTCCTCCAATGCGTGAAAGTGAAAAGGGAAAGTGAAGTTGCTCAGTGGTGTCCGACTCTTACTGACCCCGTGGACTGCAGCCCACCAGGCTCTGCCATAATGTGGCTATTTCTTTACTATAGATGTGTAAAATAAGAAAGCAATCATACCAGTAGTATATGTTTGGACTCGTACCTTTGAATGTGTGAAGCAGAGAAATCATCTTATATAGAGGCTGATTTCCTCATATTTTTTTAAAATGAGGAAAAAGCTAGACTACATATTTCCCAAAGTATTTCACAATCCTTCTGAATGTTAAAAGCTCTAAGCTTTTTAATTGCTTGACACTGAGCGGTAACATATGAAGTCAATGGACTTTCCTTGTGGCGCTGATGGTAAAGAATCTGCCTTCAATGCAGGAGACCAGGGTTCAGTCCCTCGGTTAGGAAGTTCCCCTGGAGAAGGGAATGGCAAACCACTCCAGTATTCTTGCCTGGGAAATTCCATGCAGAGGGGCCTGGCAGGCTACTCTGGGGTTGCAAAGTCAGACATGACTAAGCAACTAACACTTTCCCCTCACTTTTTTCATGTACAAAGTATCTCTGAACACCTACTTGTGCTCTCCTTTTCAGTTTGGCTTTTCTTTGGAATTCGATATACCTCCTGCAAAAACACAGACCAAAAGAAGGGTTATTAGTGATGAGTGGAAGCGATAATTGCTTTGATTTCACACTAGCAACAAAGAAACGGGGAGGAATAGTCTGGTATTTAATTATTCCTCAAAAATTTACTTATAATTGGCTTTAAATAAGGATAGATCCTGGTACCTTAAAAAATATATATAACACAAATACATATTTATTTTTAAACATCTACCAGGCTTATATGACCTCATTAGCCAAGGAGCAGACTAAGTAACTAGGGCATTATTTCTGGCAGGAACACACCTCTTGAAAAATCTTAATTTCCATAAGCTGTCTGCATATCATCTATAGTTTCTTTACTGAGAGTATTCATATGAACAATTCAAACATCTCACTTGCCATTGCTACTTACAGAAAGATTAGCAATAACACCTTCACATTTCAGAAAAATTAACATGGAAAGATAATTCCTGCTTTTCAGCACATTTTCCTACAAATACAGAATCAATTTGGCTAATGGCTAAATGTAATTTACTCTTACACTGCTGCTGTTATTTTTAAAAAGAAGTTTTAGATCATTGTGGCTCTTCAAATACCATCTGATACTCTATCAAGTTTGTTCTTGAGAAATACAAACTAAGTCTTGAAACTTTTATTGCTGTATCAATCTAAAGCCTAGAAATGAATCTGTTTCCTGAAAATCTCCCACTGTTTAAGTCCATCAAGCAGCTCTTGGACACGTTCTTCCTTATCCAGTCACCTGGTTGAGTGGGCAAACAGCACACTCACACATTCTCAGTTCAGTTCAGTCGCTCAGTCGTGTCCAACTTTTTGCGACCCCATGAATCGCAGCACACCAGGCCTCCCTGTCCATCACCAACTCCCTGAGTCCACCCAAACCCATATCCATCGAGTCGGTGATGCCATCTAGCCATCTCATCTTCTGCCTTCCCCTTTTCCTTCTCACACATTCTCAACAGTACAGCATATACAACCCTTGCTTTAGAGTTTCTTTTTGAAATACTGACCACATACAATATGACCCGGTAATCCCATTTTTTAAGGAACTGTACTCCAAGGAAAATCTTTCTACGTGATTTTTGGTTCTAGCAACATCTGTGGAAAATAAAAATAACTCATATATCACACAACTGAGGAAAGATTAACATGTGATGTTCAGCCACCATTAAAAATGCCAAATGTGGACTATACACATACATGGCAATCTATATGAATATAGATTTTTAAAAGAACTCTTCAATAATACTCCATGCATGCTGATAAATTATCTAATATAAAGAAGATGACATTATTAAACATGCACTCATCCTGTGTGCCAGGTGTCACGCCAAGCATTTCAAACGCATAATCTCGAGTTTTAAAACCACCCTCATAGGTTATCTCTATTTTACAAATGAGAAAACTTACTTATCAGGTTTAGCAACTGATGCTATCAGAGCACTTTTGCTCCGACTCCAGAGCACATCTGTCCAGATGACAGAGTAGCATTATTCTGGAAAGGAGCACGATTTTGTGGATTTATGCACAAATGTAGTAAAAATCCACCATCCAACTAGCCTTTCCTATGTAGGATTTCCACTAGAGCTGAGATTCTCAACTCTAGCGGCATGATTAGATCACTCCAGGTAACTTATAGATGTACTATTCCAAACAAACTGAACCTGAAATTCTGGGAATGAGTCCCAGGCATCTGCATTTTTTACGATCTCCCCAGATGATTCTGAAGTCCAGAGAACTACTGGCTTCTCTTAATAGCCTTCACTCATTTCTTCCTCATAAGGGAGAATCTGACAAAAGAGCTACGTTTACGTCCTCAGTTCAGTGCCATCGGGGCTTTCTCCTCTTGGACTGCATCTGCCTGCAGAGAGGAGTCTATCACTGTACACTAGGTACAGGGAAGACTACACATTCCAACCTATCCTTCTTCCTTGACTGTTACCTACTGCCAACAGGTCAACGAGTGCGTCTAAAATGGGATGTTTTTTTCCAACAGTCTCAAAAAGTACGCACGCCAAGTTTGTTGGCAAAGCACTCCAGCACAGGTTTTTTTTTTTTTTTTTTAACACATTTCAAATGAACTCACAGAATAGACTAGAAAAAGGATTAAAACAAAACTATAAAACAATACTTCATAAGATTACTTTTTCTGGAAAGTATAAAAATTTAGCACTGATTAGACTGTTCTTTAGTTAGACAAGACTTTGAGAACAAAATACTTTACATTGAGAGTATAATTAAATTTTATTATATAGATATTAGATTATATATTCTGTAATAACAGATTTTTTTTTTTTTACAACTAAGACTAGATTATTTTTCCCTGTTAGCAAGTACAGACAGAATTTCTTCCTAAATGATGGCAAGACTAAGAACAAAAAAGAGAAAGACTCTCAGCAAGGTGCCATTTTTATCAATGGAATGGCACATAAACAGAAAATGTGAAAGCCAGGTTATGAGATAGGAGGCTAGAAGTTAAAGTGCTGACTTCAGGTAAAAGGAATTCTAGGAGAGAATGAACTATTTTGAGAAATAATGGTGATTTTTTTCAGAATTAAAGAAATATAAAATACTTCTGATTAAAAAGGCAAAGAACATCAAATGAAGCTGGCCAAGATTGAAGGCAGGAGATGGGAACGACAGGATGAGACACTTGGATGGCATCACCAACTCAATGGACGTGAGTCTGAGCAAACTCCAGGAGATGGTGAAGGACAGGGAAGCCTGGCGTGCTACAGTCTGTGGGGTCGCAAAGAGCTGGACACGACTGAGCGACTGAACAACAGCAAATCAAACAGGCAACAAAAAGATTACAGCTTAGCAAGTCTGCATTGGGGTTCATTGCTGCGTTCTCCCCCAAGCTCATTCTGGCTCATATCAAGATAGGGAGAAAACCGCATCCATACAGTGGAGTATTCTTCAGCCGTAAAATGGAAGTAACTACGGATACACGCTACAACGTGGATTAAGTCTGAAATATGCTACATAAAAGCCACATATTTCATAATTCTATCTATCCTCTTTATCAAGAGATTCTATATCTGCAAATTCACCAGCTCACTAACATGTATTTGTAATTCCGAAATAATTATGTTGAGAGAAAACTTCAACAACTCTTCCCCCCAAAAGATGAGTCAATTGGTGATGTTTTTGTTAATACTTTTTCTAAATAATTAACTGATAACATGATGCAACACTCTTATCCAAGAGTACATCAGAATCTTTTCATTACTTTCTCTGAAAATGCTTCTTGTGTACTAGTATCCTTGTGTATTTCTTTTCCAACTTCTTCAATATTATTTTTACCGACTTTACCCCAAAATCTGACCTGCAGCCTGGTTCAAGTATCCCTTCAACCTCAGCCAAGAATGGCATTTCACATTTTTAAAGGGAGGGGGAAAAGGGAAGAGAAAAAGAAAAGGGAAAAGGAAGAAAAATCCTTTTAAATTCAATCATGGATCATAGGTTGATCTCTGCAGCATTAAGGAAAAAAAGATACTTGAACAAAACACTTGACTTGAATAAAACGGTCATTTCTGTGATTTAAGAATGGCTTCCCTGGTGGCTCAGATGGTAAAGAATCTGCCTGCAATGCAGGAGGCTCGGGTTCAATCCCTGGGTCAGGAAGATCCCCTGAGAAGGGAATGGCTACCCACTCCAGTATTCCTGCCTGAAGAATTCCATGGACAGAGGAGCCTGGTGGGCTATAGTCCATGGGGTGGCAAGGATTTGGACACAACTGAGTGACTAACACTTTGACTTTGGGAATCATTAGCTACTAAAACAGAATAAGATTGAAGGAAATCTGAAACGAATTCAGCAAAGGTATGTAACATGAGTTGTCCAGAAAGGCTGTAGCAATCAGTATTTTTGGATCAGAAAAAGGAGTGGAAAGAATATAGGATTTAAATCAGAAGACCTGAATTAATTTTCAACTATGTCGCTTAAAGTTAAATTACATCCTCATGGGCGTGTTTCTTTCCATTTTACAGCTGATAAAAACACCACCACTTACTTTACAGGGCTGTAAAGATTACATGACACTCATTCTAGTATCTTTTGACCACCTATCAAATAAAATTTAAATATTATGGATTCAAGAAGCAGTGTGGTACCATGGAAAAAGAAGGACCTTCATCATCCAAACATTTATGAAGTGCCAACCTACACACTCGAGTATGACACGAGTGACCACGACAGACAGTCTCTGCCCCTGCACAATGTACAGCTATGAAATGTGATCTGCTGTGACTGGAAAGGATGTTATGAGAGCATCAAGAAAAGGCAGAATACTCTATCTTCAAGGAAAAGGAATGACATTCAGGGGAAAGGATGAAACTTAAGTGACAACAGACATCTAAATAAAAGTACTCTCAGAAGCGAGTCAGAGAGTGTGTGCGTGTGTGTGTGTGTGAACACTGGTAGTACTGTTCTGCTGGTGGATCAGAAACGCCTGAGGTGTGAATGTAGAAATAAATAAGGATCGGATTATGCCATGGTATGCAAGCTTTGTTAGGAAAAATGGACTTAACTTTAACAAAGCAATGAGCAACCATTTAAAAGTTTTCAATCCAACTTTGACATGAATGCTGGTATATTTCAAAAATGACCACTCTGGAGACTGAGTGTAGCGCAGACTGGAGGGGCACAGAGTGCCGTTCACTATTTTTAAGTGGTGACATTATTACAACTATGACTACAAAGACACCATGGTAAATAACTCTTATTACAAGGATTAAAGAACATTCTCTGCCCTTGAAGATCTCATGGTCCTGTGAGGAGAAATAGGCATCTAAGCAACTAATTTTAGAAACCTGGTACATCTGCTACCACTCTACAGAAACACAGAAAAAGGAAGGCTGGATTGGAAAATCACCATTTGTTAAAAACGGCTACATCGAAATCACTCAAAGCAACTATCCTAAACATAGTTGCACGAGATTCAGGCCAAATCAATGGGTGGATAAATTTCACAAAAAACAAAGTATTTGTAATTTCTCAAGGTGCTCCTATATGACAGTTTTTTTATACAGGGGAAAATAGTAACTTTACATTGGAGAAACCTAGGAGACACCACCTTAACCAAGCGATCAAATGCCAGTAATGAGAGAAATGAACCAAGCATAACTCCAGACAGGACCAAATTGAGGGATATTCTAGAAAAATTTTTAAATATTCAAAAATGTGAAATTTATAAAAGACAAAGATTGAGGAACTATTTCAGATTAAAGGATACTAAAGAGATAAAACTCAATGTAACACGTGATCTCAGGTTACATTCTGAATCACAAATTGTCTTTTTTTCTACAGAGAACATTATGTGCACAACTGGCAAAATTTGAATGAGGCCTTTTAAAAAGATTAATAGTATTGTGTCACTGCAATTTGCTGATTTTGGTAAGTAGATTGAAATTCTACAGAAGAATAACCTTGTAGTTGGGAAATAAACACTTAAAAATATCTAGGCACAGTGGGCATCAGATCTGTTAACTCTTTAAAAGTTAAAAAAAAAAATAAGAGAAAATGATGAGGTACATTCGGTAAAATGCTAACATTGGGGAATCTGGCTGAAAGGTTTAGAGGGATGTTCTACAGTTTTTAACGACATTTGTCACTGCAGTGTGTACCACACACACACATTAGTGTGTGTTAGTATGAACAGTATTCCTTCAGCTTTCCTATAGATCTGAAATTACATCAGGATTGAAAGAACATTAACAAGGAAAATTTATATAGTCTCATTATGGTTATATATAAAACTGGATTATACCAACTTATCTGTACCCAAAAAACTTAAGTTTCCGACTAACTTGATCATGGTCCTGAGGGAAAAATAACATTCATCACAGGTGTCTTCGAGCCCAGAGAGTCTATAGCAGATATCCTCTTCTTAAGATAAGTCCTACATCGAAATCACTCAAAGCAACTTATCCTAAACAGAGTCAAGGTTCTTTTTTTTAAAAGTGACTTCATGGGCTATGGAAACATGATCATTATGTCTTTACGGAGACAGAATTAAGAGCTCACGTAAAAGAATAAACTGTCAAAATGACTTCATTCAAAATCAGAATGTTTAGAGCAGCCAGATTCTGTATCATTTAGATTAGGTGTTGGCAAACTTACTCTGTAAAGAACAACACAGTAAATATTTTAGGCTTTGTTGGCCATCCAGTCTGGTGCAACTAACTACTTAACTCTACCAGAGCAGTGCAAAAGCAGCCACAAACAGTATGTAAATAAATGAATTTGGCTTTCCTCTCCTGAAAACTTCATTTACAAAAAAAAGCAGTGTGGCAAACTGGGCCAACCCACAATTCAGATAAATTATCTGATAATAAAAAAACCCAGACTACTAATAAGTTTTAAACCATGCTTGCATTTTATCAAGTCAGATATTTATTACAAAAATTCAACACAGTGGTATCCAAAATAGTGCTCTTTGCGGGCAATTCTGAACTTTAATGAAAAGGATAACTAATATTGATCCTTGTGGATACAGAATAATCTTTACTAAGGACTTTGAAATGTACAGAAATTCAGGACACATCATTTCATTTTGATATGTTGCACAGTAGATGTCACATATAATATTAGTTAGGAACCAAAATTCCAAGCAGTGACAAAGCCTTTTTTTTTGGCTGCAAGACTAGTGGCATCTTAGTTCCTCGACTGGGGATCAAACCGGAACCCTTGGTAGTGAAAGTACAGAGTCCTAATCACTGGACTGCCAGGGAATTCCCCTAAGCTCAAAACTTTTCAGTTGGGTAACTTTGTATTATTTAAAACTTCTATAGAGCGGTTCGATGCTTAACTTTCTAGGAAAATAATGTTTAATTAAAGATGTTTTGAGGGACTTCCCTGGCAGTCCAGGGGTTAAGACTTCGCCTTCCAAGGCAGAGGGTGTGGGCTCGACCCTTGGTTGGGGAGCTCATACCCCACATGCCTCTCAGCCAGAAAATCAAAACTTAAAAGATAAATAAAGATAATGTCTTGAGATAAAGAAGATAATAAGGATGGTCCTCAAGAAAAGTCCACCTTATCACATATACAAAATGTTCCTTAAATATCTAATCCAGAGGTAACTAACTACTCAAACTTCACCGTAAGGAGACACACATCCTGTGACCTAAGTGTTCATAAAAGAGGCTCTGGAATCACTAGCCATCACAGTCTCTCAGCTGTTTAACTGCAACTGAAACTGCCAATTGCACAGGAACCTTACCTCTTCTCATGATCCAATGAATGAAGATTTTTCCAGTCAAATTATAATTAGCCATCACTCATAACCAACTGTTTTGCCCTGTGAAGTCTAGGGCATATTTTCAGCACGAGGGGTGATGTACAACAATTCCTTTCACAAACAGAAATATATGCACGTGCCCCTGCTGAAAATGTCGCCCAGCTGACTTGCATGTGAAAATGAATACACGCTCATGTGCAGCAATTTGCTACGTGATGCTTCTTGTTGAGGTCTAAAATGTCAAAAATGTGTAAAGCCTTGTGGAACCAAGGCAGTGGTCCTGTGTATAGAGGTATAGAAAAAGTAGCTCACTTAATCCTTTCTCGCCAGGAGTCGGGATTTTCCCAGAACGACATCCATTGTCGGCAATGGACGCACCAAAATAATGCCGGCGCCAGTGAGTTAACCACCTCTGTCCTCTTTTCACCTATTTTATTTTTCATGCATCATCCAACTTCCCAACCATCTTCCTGTTTCTTCACAGAACGCACGCTAGGGTCTTGCTTTTCTTCAGCACGAAGTTGGAAATGGAGTTGAGAAAAGGGCACATGGTCAGCTGGTGATGTTAACAAGCTCTTGCTGCCCTGAGAAGCTAGACGGAAACGGTTCAGGTTACAAGGGGCTCATCAGGCCTTCCCGCCCACCCTCCTCCGCTCACTGACGGCCCCACTGTCTGCCTGCACAGCTAAAGCAGGCCTAAGACATCTCAGGTGACCTCTTTGAGTTCTTCACTCCATCCAGTATGTAGAAAGGCCAAGCGGAACACACGTCCAGCAATGTTACAGTGGCCCAGGAGAGGCAAGGAAGCTTGGAGTGGCTAACACAGCTACAGTCTTAGATCAAGACTTTTTAGTGTAACCTAGGAATTAACTCCAGCAACTAACACGAGCTTGGCAACAGGTGCTTAAAAAAGGTTGGTTGAATAACATTTTCTTTTCTGCCAATGTTTACTTGAACACACAGGTGGAAGTCAGACAGAAGTAGTTAACTCTTTCAATGCCGGGAATAGGATGGATCTATACAAATCACATCAAGTCAAGGTGTTTCTCTAAAACATGTTCAAATTATGGGTCCCTAGCTATAGTATATATATTTTAAGGACAACTATAATCAGTTTTGAAATCAGAACCATGAGTAAATGTTAATCAGAATGACAGATGGATTAAGAACCCCAGTACCAATGCATAACAAAACATCACAGTTCAGTCAAGCAAAAATTTCTCAGTACTGCAGTTCTAGATGGGTAATGATTCCAGAGCAAACTATAAAGTTTGAAGAAGGAAGATTTATTTAATAACTTCCTTGATGCTAAGAACTGGAATAAATCCAAAGTATGAAGGTTAAGAAAAATATACTTTAGGTACAAGTAAATGTTAAATTTCAAGTCAAGAGGATAAATCCAGATAGTACCGTGCAACCACTTTGATCTTTCAGATGGGACGACAATAAGCAGGGGAAGAGATAATTTGGTAGGACTCAAAAAAATTTATGTCTAGAGTATGAGTTTAAAGGACCAGTCATGTCTGAGTTAAGGATATCCCAGAGAATAATTTGCATCATTACGATTATAATAAAAAAAAACTATCCTATAAAGAAACAAAATACTTATTCTAGATTTTAAGAAGAGACAGCTTTTTAGGAAATTAAGATGATTCTCTTTTTTTTTTTTTAAATTATGTCAATCAGAGCCTTCTCAGGCAAAAGTGAACTACTAAGTCTACAGCCCCACTCTCATAAAGCCGTGTCTGTCAGGGCTTTTCTCTCTTCACCCGTGTGCTTGTCTCCATTTCCACCTTCCTTCCTAAGTCAACCATAATACGGGCTCTAACGAACACAGGAGGGACTTCTTCCAGGGACTCCTGTGCCCTCAGCAAAGCAGGCCTTAAATAAGGGTTCACACATATGACCGTCCCAGGAACTCTTTCAATTAATTGAATTCCAGTCCCTGTGTTCACATGCTGTGTCATAAACAGATTAACTTTGAATCTTTCCTTTTGTATTTTATAAAAGGTCAGACTTCGTAAGGCCTAACAAGGCTGAGTTTATGCTGAACTGCAAGTGATCAAACAGAGTAGCGTGAGTAAGAGCTCACGTGGGTAAGCGAGAGCTGAAACCACACCATCCTTAAAGAAGGGTCTCAACACAGTGAATTACAAATGCAAAAATATCACAGTGCACAAACAACTGACTACTCATTCTGCTCAGTGTAGGACAGTCCCCTACAGGCCCAATGGTAGGATAGAACGAGTGGGTTTTGAAGTCATAAAACGGGGAACTGAGAGGATCAGGTGTCCATTTTGCTACAAATCTGTATCCCTGGTTTATTTGATTGTTCGCCTCTGGCAGAAGAAAAGAGGAACAGAAAAGCAGCGGCTAGGTAGTAACCTATTCCCACAGAGTCCGCAAGACCGGGATCCCAGATCCAGATCACTTAAGAGTCAGAATTTACCACATCTCTCCTAGGCTCATTCTGTTACTCACTTCTGTGTTTCATCTAAGACCCAGACTGGGTTCTCTGCAAAGAAAACCCTGCACATCATGCTACATACTTGAACAAACGATTATATATGTATTACATGTAATGGTTCCAGAACTCTCTATTTTTTTCTTTTGGCCAAAGAAACAGGCATTTAAAACTAGGCCTAGTTCAGAAACAATAATAAAACTGATTCGAATTAGCTCCATAGAAAGTTGTTTTACTGGAACAGATAATTTATGTTCAGTCATTTTTGATGAGAACTTGCTAGAGTACCCTAGCTTTCCAATTCAAATTTTAATTAATTTCTAGTTAATCCAAGAAATTAATTCCCAACTATTTTCAACATTCATTTTTTTTCTTACATAGACTCTTGAAATGTAGACTCACATTTGTTACTCAGAGGATTTTTGTTTTTAATGTAAAGAACACTTGAATGACTAAGTTTACTACTGTGATATACTTTTGCAAGCAAGGAAAAAGGGGATATCTGTGTATTGGTTTGGGTGAGATCTCTGGTCAAAGTTTAAAAGACATTATTTATAGAAACACTTATAACTGGCTGACAGAGAGATAGCATTCCATTTTCAATAGTACATGCAGCTAGAAAAGTAGGTAATTCAACTGAAAGTTTATGGAACTCTAAACCCGGATCATTCAGACTAAAATGAACAGAAACGTTCTCTTACCTTCAGGTCCTTCCAACTGTCCAGGAGCCTGGTGGCCAAATCACTTATGTCTACTGTTTTGTCTGGAGGTTCCTGACTCCTCTCGCTCTCCACATCAGATACCCCCTCCTCTTCATCTTGGGATGGTGTTTCCTCAGCAATAGGCTCGTCGAGTTTTGTGCCACAGCTCTCTTTATGCTCTATTTCAGTGTCAGCCTCCGGTTCAGACGTGGGGAGCTTACTGGCCTCCACAGCAATTTCACTATCCACTTTAGGTTCGGGAAGCTGTTGTGTGAGTAGCTGCTGTGGCTGTAACTCTTCCTCTTCTTCTATGGGGACATTCTCCAACTGGTCAAGGTCCTCTTTGCCATCCTTGCCTTCTAGCTCGCTGGTCGCATCAGAGATTGCACTGTCCATGCTATTTTCACTTATAATTTTAAGTCTGCGAAACATGAGCTTCTTGGGGGTGTCTGTGTCAGCCTCTGTGCTCAGCTTGGTGGAAGGATCAGGAGTGTTGAGCGGTGTGTGAGCACGTGATGTATTTTCACTAGAATACCCATCTCCTTCACTCAGCTGAGGGATAGCGGTCTTGGTTTGAGACCAACGTTGAATAATAGGAAGTACTTTGCTTTCCTCCAACATATTTTTAGTAGGAATAGGTAAATGTTCCAGAGTCTTTATAATCTAATTAAACACAATAAAAAAAATCACTTTGTACAGTTGACTTTTCATGAGACTCAGATCAACTCTGTAGAAACAGTGATTTTTACTGTCTTATTAAATCAAGATCTAAGTCTCATAATCACAGACAGATTTAAATGTCATAATATTACTTTCTTATAGCATGGAAGGAAAGGTGTTTTATTTTTCAGCATTTTTCGGCTGCACCATAAGGCATGTAAGATCTTAATTCTCCAACCAGGCATCAAACTTGTACCCCTTGCAGTGGAAGCTCAGAGTCTTAACCACTGAACTGCCAGCGAAGTCCTGAAAAACTGTTTTAATAAGACTGACCAGTGAAAATATAATGTGGAGCAGATGACTGCTCACATATTATTTGGACTAATTTGATTAATATTCTTCACCAGTAGTTCTCAAACTCAAACAGATTTTAAAAAAAAATATCAACAGTACTGAACTTCATCTTAGGTATGTTTTTCTAAAAAATTTCCCAAGTGACTGTGGTAAGGGCTTGGGAACTACGCAACAAAAAATATGTATTTAAATGTCTTATATACATATAAGAACACAGATATTACTTAACTTCCTTCGTCTTTGACAAACAGCTGTACAGCAAAGAGAGATTCTCTATCCATTCCAATATAATCATCCACCCCCACTCTCTGAAATTCAAGAATTCTTTCCCAAGTATTTCCCCAGTGTAGTTTTATAGAAACCCCAGGGTTTCCCCAATGCCCATTCACTGCTGAATTTCTTGAGAGAAGGATGGAGGCAAGGCGGTACCTCAACTCACCACTCACATTTCTGTTTGTAAAAGTACATTATTAAATGGCTTTGGGGTTATACTAGAACTTATGATGAAAAAGAACTACTTTTAAACCAAGCTAGAAAATATTGTGTGGAATGGTATAAATATAATAAGTCTACTAGTGATGCTGTCAATGAACATTTACTTAGATGTTTAAAAACACTTAATTACTCTTCAAAATGTTCTTACTCTTGCCATCAAAAGCCAGCTCTTCACTAATTTTGTAGAACCCCAGAATTCAAATTCCATATAGCGTCTTAACTTTTAAAAACTGTGGTTTTAGCAATGCACTGCTCCTTCATGTAACAACAATGTTACTGTATCTTGCTCTTGCAGTTCCCGACTATGCAGCACTAAACTTAAGGTACCACAGGAAAACCACCGGGCAAACGCACTTCAAGGAAGACATGTGTAAAGTTATAGAAATGATACTGGGTTGATAAAATGTATGTAATTATTTAATATGCATGATGATTACAGAGCTACATTCATTATCCACTTGGCTTCCCAGGTGGCTCAGTGGTAAAAAATCCACCTGTAATGTAGGAGACACAGGTGGGTTCGATCTCTGGGTCGGGAAGATGCCCTGGAGAAGGAAATGGCAACCCACTCCACAATTCTTGCCTGGGAAATCCCACGGACAAGAGGAGCCTGGCGGGCTACAGGTTCATGGGGTCTCAAAGAATCGGACATGACTTAGGAACTGAACAGCAACAAATTCATTATCACTGATATTATCACAACACCCTCAACCTAAATAATAAATCTAGTTGTTTTAAGAAACAAGCGGGTTGAATGTGAACTGACCTCCTCCTGAAGCTTCTGGTTACTTTCCCGGCCATCACCTAGTTCTGCCATCCAGATCCACAACAAAGACAGCCCGTGACGTTCCAGAAAGGACTTCAGACAAGACTGTGAGTGTGTGTTCTTCCATGGGGGAAGGGAAGCAGGATGCAGGGTATTGGGGGTTGGAGGAAGGAGACAAATAATACCAGAGACAGCATTAAAAAGGGCCCATAGAAAAGAACTGAAAAGTTCATTTATATTCAGAAAGAAACCTAGAAATTTTGTTTTGATTAACTCAATTAGAATTGTGCAATGAATAAACACTTTAGAATAACATTATGATCTCTTTTGATACATAAAATGTCAACCTGGACTTTACTAAAGGTCAATTCTGAAGGATTACGGAAAAAAGTAAATTCACCATTTTTACTGGAAAAACTAAAACTATAAAAAAATTTTTTTTTAAATTTTTTATGATCCAACTTCTTATGCAATAGCTAATAGGCTGGAATAAATACAAACTCCTTGCTTTGAGATCATGTGGTAAAAAATGGCCTTGGCGTGCTAATAATCAAGTGCGGAGGGGAGACCTCTATCAAGAACTATTACACACACACCCAGAAAAAAAATCTCACCATGTTCTTTGACTAGAGAGAAAACAATATCTACTAACAGATTAACTGATGCTGAACTCTTAAGACATTTTTAAGAGTACAAGTTTTCAATGTCATATAGAACTCACAAAACCATTCTAAAAATAAGAGTAACTCTTATTAGAATTATTCTTTTTCATCATTATGGATTGTAGTTTAAATGTCCCACCTCAAATTCAGAAACGAATAAATTAATATCAAAGTGTTCACCTGTATGAGCTTGAGACAGGTAAGTTTTTGTTCCAAAGTTTCGATTCTAACCATTAGCCGGGATAAGCTGAGCACCTGGTTTTTATCAGAGAGACCCTCACCATTCTCCATCAAAGCTTCTAGCTCCCCATCCACCTGCCACGGCAAGGGAAAAAATCTGGTTATAAGACAAGAACAACAACAAAACTCCAGCTAATCTAATAATCTGAAAAGATGCTCAACCTCACCAGTAATAAGGAAAACACAATTAAGACCACAGGAAGAAACCATGTTAAACTCACTGTAAGAAGTCTGATAATATCTAGTCTAGGCAAAGACGTGGATCAAAATGAACTTTAAATTTAAAAAATGAACTTTTGTACACTAATAATGAAAACAAACTGGTATGATCAATTTGAAAAGCTTCATTCACTCATCAAATACTTATCAAGCACTTATATGTCAAGTACAGTTTTAGGTGCTGGAGACACTGCAATAAAGCAAAACAAAAAATCTGCCTTTATGTGAGGAAAAAAAATTGTATCAGGTGAAAAGTAGGTCAGAAAAAAATTAAACATTAGCTTGAAATAATGAAATATTTGTATCCTTTATGCCTAACAGTTGCATACCTATGAATAAACTCAAGAGAAACCTCTGCACATGTACATCAGAGAATCAGAAGAATGTTCACTGAAAAGCCATTCATAAGGAGCAAAACACTGCCAACAACCCAAATGCCCATGGCCAGGCTGGATAAACTGGCATGCTCACGTACTGGAATATACCACAATGAAAGGAATCAAGTCCAGCCAAATGCAAGACAGTTCATCGATATTTGTAAACTCTTATTCTTTGTTAATACTTTAGCATTTGGGGATATGAACGATCTTTAATGGGCCCAAGCACCATTTTTAATACATTTTGATAAAATATAATATACATACAGAAAAGTACTAGGTTGGTGCAAATATAATTGTGGTTTTGGATCATGAATTTTAAATCATTATAACTAGGCTCAAACACATCTTAATTAATGAAAATAGGAACCATTGCAATCAACATATCTTTGCCAACGAGAAATAAGTTTGTTTATTCCTATAGCATAAAAGTCCATGCTCAGGGATTCGACACTCTTGGAAAGCATTTTCTGCCTTATGCTGATTGTGGAACCATTTTCCCTGCAAAAAGTTGCCGAGATGCTTAAAGGATCGGTAGCTGGTTGGCAAGAGGTCAGGTAAATAAGGCAGATAAGGCAAAATTCCATTAGCCCAGTTCATTCAACTTTTGAAGTGTTGGTTGTGCGACGTGCAGTTGGGCGTTGTCATGGAGAAGACCTGGGCCCTGTTGACCAACGCCAGCTGCAGTCATTGCAGTTTTCAGGGCAACTCATTGATTTGCTGAGCATATTTCTCAGGTGCAACAGTTCTGCCGGGATTCAGAAAGCTGCAGTGGATCAGACCAGCAGCAGACCACCAAACTGGGACCATGATCTTTTTTTGGTGCAAGTTTGGGTTTGGGTAGTGCTTTGGAACATCTTCTTAGTCCAACTGCTGAGCTGGTATTTGCCAGTTGTCATAGACAATTCACTTTTCATTGCGCATCACAATCCGATAGAGATGTAGTTCATTGTTGCGTACAGTAAGAGAAGATGACATTTTAAAACAACGATTTTGTTGATCTAGGGTCAGCTCATGACGCATCTGCTTATTGAGCTTTTTCACCTTTCCAATTTGCTTCAAATGCCAAACAGCCACAGGATGGTCAACGTTGAGTTCTTCAGCACCTTCTTGTGTAGTTTTAAAAGAATCAGCTTCGATGATTACTCTCAACTGATTACTGCCAACTTCCAACCATGGGCCACAACGCTGCTCATCTTCAGGGCTCTCGTCTCCTTTGCAAAACTTCTTGAATGACCACTGTACGTTCATTAGCAGTTCCTGGGCCAAATGCGCTGCTGATATTGCAAGTTGTCTCTGCTGCTTTATGACCCATTTTGAACTTGGATTAAAAAAAAAGTGTTTGAATTTGCTTTTTGTCTAACATCATTATCATAGTCTAAAATAAACAGCAAGCAATAAGTCATCAGCAAAAAGAAAAAGTGAGAAACGCTCATTAAAATGATTTATAACATATCCACATTTATTTAAGAATGTATCCCAATATCAAACAACGAAGGTCAAGAGAAAAACTGCAATTACTTTTGCACCAACCTAAGAGATAAACAATTAGCAACTAAATAGGTAAACAAGCAGTGGAGCAACATCCATGGCAACCACACTCAGGTAAAAGGGTAGGATAGGGTGATGCGGAGAACATTGCCAGTGCTCCTGAAGAGCTGTGCATGCCCCTTCTCTGTTATAATACCCTCTCTTCTCCACTCTAGAGATAATATCTCCTAACTTTTTAGGAAATAGCTCACTGATTTTTAAAATAGGTTTACTTCATATATATGAATCACTAAATATTATAATTTTGTCTATTTTTAACTTTTTGGAAACAAAAGCACACTTGACAAAATTTTTGTGCCAGGATTCTTTTGCAATCAACTTTACATTTTAAGAGACAATGCTGTTGCATGTAGCCATATTATTTTCATGACTAGTTTTTTCATCACATGATTACATTTTAATTTTGTCATACTAATGTTAATGAGAATTTGCGTTGTTTCTACTTTTTCTAATATAAGCAGTGTTGCTGTGGCTCCTTATGTGCATTTTAAATGCCTCTCTCTGGTTATAGACCTAGGAGTGCATCTGCTGGCCCATACAGTAGACGTGCATTCACCTTTAGTTATACTGCCAAAATGTTTTCAAAACTGACTAAATCCATTTACACCTCCAACACTAGTCTATGACATCTGTTGTTCCTGTGTATCATCAGAATTAACTTTTACTGATCTGGTGAGTACCCCAAAAACCCCTGAGAGTAGTTTGATTCATACTCCTCTGATTAGAAATGAGACTGAACATCTTTTCATATGTTTACTGGCTATCTGGAATACTAAAGTATGCAGAAATTGTTTATTTTTGGGGGGGGCTATTTATTATTATTGATTAGATGGAGTTCTCTATATATTCTGGACACTACAATTTGATTGTTACCTGCTGAAAACAACTATTTCCTCTTTTATGTGGCTTTTTATGCTCTTTATTGTGTAAATTAGCCATTCTTCATTTGTTTCACAAATTCAAAAGAGATTAAGGTACATTTCAGATGATTTTCTGTTTATACTTTACAAACTACAAATCACAAATCACATCGGATAATAACAAGTATTTATTATACCTCCATCAATTAAGTATTTAATTAAATAGTACTAGTTGATGACACACCCAAAGAAGGCAATCAAAGATCTGTTCTGGAAGAGCTTACAGTTTTGTTAAGCAGATAAACTATATGTATATAGCTGCAATTGTAAGAGCAAGGAGTAAGAACTGTTCACCAATCAAGGGCTAATTAATATGGGGGGGGCAGGTACAGACTACAGTGCCATTAACATATCCTTGTTAACAGTTAAATATACAAAACTATATTTCAGACTGCTCCTCTCTTTCCCTCTCCTTGGCATCCCCTACCCAAAAGAATTCCAAAAACTAACACTTGGGAATTTCTTTCTTTCTTTTTTTTTTTTGCGAGGTGGGGAAGGGAGGGGAGGGGTGACAGCTGTACCGGGTGGTTTGCAGGATCTTAGTTCCCCAACCAGGGACGGAACCCAGGGCTATGACAGTGAAAGCACTGAACCCTAATCGCTGGACGCCAGGGAACGCCCTAACGTGCGGAAATGTCAAGAGGTTACTTTTGTGGCTCTATTCAACCACACCTGACCAGAATTCAGAGGCGAATGAGGCATCAGCCAGAATTTCAGTGAGAGACGAGCCAACTAAACAAAAGGGGAGTGAAGCTCTTCAGGAGTCAAGGACAGATGGCCTTTCTGAGATTCAGATTCATTGTGGGTCATTCCTCTATCAGGGTAAAGTGTCATCCAAACATTTCTATTTGAGAGTAGCTTCAAATTCACATCTGGAGCAACCCATGACTTCAACCCACCAAACGACCAGATTCGCGTTACATCTAACTTAGTCTACGTGACGTGGAACACTGATATGGACGTGCCACCAAAAGAATAAATACACGCAAGCAAAAACCCGGAATACCGACATCTCAGTCCCTTGGAGTTGTTCCTGAATCTTACGAGGAATGCAGAAAGTCATCTGCTGCCATTACGATGCCAGTATAACACCACCCACTCAAGAAACCATCACAGTGTAAGAACACTCCCCACCAACAAGGCACTTTTTAATGCAAGTTTTGGAAACACAAAATAGCCAAATGAAAGTCTTTATGCAGATTTTAGCTTAGGTCAACATGTTTAATGACTGTTTTGTGGTTGTTCTGGTAAACTATCAATTACATGAAATAAGCCTAAATACTAAAAGTAATCATTGAAGTTTTAAGAAAAATTTGCTGTTAACAGAAAAGTCCAGTGACCCCCACTTCCATGGATACACTTTAAAGAAACAAGAGAGAAGAGACATGTGCAAAGACTTTAACTGTGACATGAGGAGCTGAAAACTGAAATCACAAGTGTTCATGAGTACAAATATATGTAAATGAAAAGCTATATGATGAAAAATTTACAGCAGTCAAATGTGTGTGTATATGTATCTCAACATGGATCAAATTTTAAAATAAGAGTAAAAAACAAATTGCAGAAATACATATATATCATTTCTAAAACTACACAAGGGAACTCAGTATGGTTAAGAGCAAAGAAAAGAACTAGATAAGCTCTTTACTATTGCTTACTGAAAGACTTTGTAACCTCTCTGTGCCTTAGTGTTGTCATCTGTAAAAGAGGGAAAGTCTTTGTTCCTAACTTAAAGGGCTTTCCGTGAGAATCAAGTGAGTTAATGTGTCAGGTGATGAGAAGAGCGCTTGATACACAGTTACAACAGGTATGCTCTCTAAAACAGAGCTCAATACTCTAAACAGCAGGTGGTACAAGCGTGGATGTTTCTTATAAACTTTCCTTTTTTATGTTCTTTAAATGACCCTTTTTGGGGGAATTTTTAAATCGCCCCCTCCAATGCTTCCTGCTATCTAAATCTTCTAATAGAATTCAGATTCTCAATTCATTCTCTCCAATTAATTTGGACTTACTGAAATCACCTTTTAACTATTATCCCTTCCCTGTTTTATGTCTGTGGTCTGCTCAGTAAGATAGTAAGATGGCTGTCATCTATGATTCTTAGTAGTATGGGTTTCTGAAAAGCCCAGGAATGAGCTAGCTCAAAGAATCACAGATGGATTTGCTGGCTGATACTTGAGGGTCCCTGGCCCCTTCACCCAGCCCTCCCTGAAGATTCGCAGGTCTAGGGTTAGGTCCCAAAACATGCATCTTTAGGACCACCACCTCAGGTGGTTCTGAGGTGAAGAAACACTGCTCTACAAAGGGATCCTCAGAAAAAGATAGGGGAGGTTTGAAAAACCTTGTCCCAATTAAGAGTCCCTGGAGTAGCAAGATACCACTCACTTCCAGTAGTGTCTGAGGTGTGAACTGAGGTAGAAAAAAGGCTATCAACCACTGGTATAATGGATTAATACAAAGACCATCTGAGACTATCCCTTTCTCACTCCTGGGTCACCTGTTACTTCTCAAAACTCACCTTATGCTCCCAAAGAGGATTATCAGAGATTTTAAGAACACTTGCAAACAAATGAAAAAAATAGTATTAAAGGATTAGGAATGTAGATTAGACTTATGTGAGCAGATTAACAAGTTACTTATATGTAAGATTACAAATTTTACAGGCTTTTAAAAACTATTAGCCCATGTGTTTATGACTTCAGCAGTTCTTAGCATTCAAGTGTAATCGCTACGAACTAAAAATAGCAACTGTACTTTTCCAAAATTATCTCATCTAACCCTGACTGTCTCTGGTTGTAGTTTAACTTTTCAAAGTTCAGTAAGGAAAGTTACCTTCTTTCTTGAAATGTGTACGGTGAAAGCTGAGAGAAGAATGCAACACTTACTGAGTCCTTCTTACGAGATCGTTCTTTCTTCATTTTCCCTCCTGCTGCTCTGATGCTGACTCTGTTCTCTCCTCCCAGGTAACCCCGGCAATTAGCTGACCCACAGAAACATTTCTGAGCTTCTTTCCTGAGAAAGAAACATTATGAAAGATGTCTGTTATGTGAAGGCAAGCCATAAAAAATGTTGATAGTAGTATAGCAATTATATACAAGAGAGAAGTCAATCCAACCTAAAGAAAAAACCAAACAGTGATTTCAAGAGACACTAACAAATCTGATACTAGCTAATGGAAATGCCTGAAAATTGCTCTTAAAAAAATTCATTTTTTCCCAATCTTCTTTTATTAGCTACACAAAACTAGCCAAGAAGTTAGTAAGTAATTTCTCCACTTACGAGAGCTCCTACTAATGTATGAAAATAAGAAATCATGTATCTATTTGGGCTAAGAACAAAATTGCTTAAATAGATCAGTAACTATTACTTACATGTGAATATTTAACTGGCACACAGAACAAAATGTATTATTATGAATATATATAGATATAAAATGCATAATTAGTAAAGGACACTTAGAAACACGTGGCTATTAAAAGTTATTACATAAGGATGAGACACTACTAACACATATAGTAATAAATATATGTAACTATGGAGTCCAGGAAAAGTGGAAGAAAGAAAAGGCCTAAGTTAGCCCTGCCAACTACTTACTTGGCAACTAGAGCTACTCAAGGAAAATGTGAAGGACTATTCCAAAAGCAAACTGATATATTTTAGTATTTAATAGTAACAATCAGAGGCACAAAAATATTTGACAAATACAGCCGGGAATCACAAACAGATCTAATTTCCAGTTTCTCTTCTTTCAAAGGGGACAGTACAAATACAAGAGAAAAAAAATATGGAGCCCTACATGGAACTTGTTCAATCTCAACATATCTGACTATTGCCTAAATCGATTAGTTCATCAGGTGTTGCAAAATGGTGATACCATCACTACCTCATTTATTAGCTAAAATATCTCTAGAAAGAATTCCTCTCACCAACTGCTTGAATCTGAAATAGAATTCACTTAAGAAAGGAAAGATAAATGCTTGTTTTTTTCCCCCCCTTTTATTTTTTAAATCAGTGGTCACTAGTAGGCGAGATAAAGGGGAAGGGGCAAAAGATGCATAGGAGATTAAGAGGTACTATTATGCATAAAATAAATAGGCTACAAGGGCTTCCCTGTGGCTTAGTGGTAGACTCCACCTGCCAACGCAGGAGATGCGGGTTTGATCCCTGGATTGGGAAGATCCCCTGGCGGAGGACAGGGCAACCCACTCCAGTATTCTTGCCTGGAGAATCCCATGGACAGAGGAGCCTGGTAGGCTACAGTCCATAGGATAGCAAAGAGTCAGACATGACCGAAGTGATTTAACACATGCTGTACATACATAAATTTTGTAATAGTGCACATCAACTATATTTCAATTTAAAATACCATAAACTAGTTTTCAAAATCAAGAATTGGTTCCTTTCAATTAGGACTAATGCAGTTTTAAAGTATCATTAAACTCATGGACTTTATATAGTGTTTCAAACCATTGGTAGTTATTATTCTTATTGATGCTTAAGTCTAAATAAAAACCCTCCCACTTTTGGTAAGTGAGATTCTATTCAAGCTAGTCCTGAATCCTTGGACATACCCCTCATCATCTTTTATAACGGGTTTTCTGGCATGAGGAGATGATCCAGAGTCATCTTGTTCACTATCTGTCACAAACTTGACACCTGACATTTCTTCAGGGAGCCCTGTTTCTTTTAGTGGGGTTTTATAAAGCCACAATATAAATGCAAGGGCTATTCAGTGCTATTGCATCAGTTACTGCTTTAGGTAACAAAAAGATTTTTTCAGAGTATATGATATGATATAGATGAGACAAGATTAGTCATGAGCTGATAACTGACAGATGAATTATGCTACACGGGGATTTATTATATTGTTCTCTTTATACACATCCACATCCTGTTGATATTTCTATAATAAAAAGTTCTGAAATTACATTAGAAACATAAGTATATAAAGGAGGTTCAGAGGAACATGTAGTTCCTGTACAATATCCCTTAATGGCCTGATGTGACAGGAAGAAGGAAAACACACAAAACTAAAAGAGAACACTATAGATAAGAACTAAAAGTACATATAACTTCTTAGTAATTCACATTTAAGTTTTAGACTCCTTCATCTAAACAGTATTTCCCCACCAGAAGCAGCAAAACAGAACAGAATCAATACTTACCCGTATCTTTGGAACTGATAGTCAAATGTTAACTCTGAGCCTGAAGGAACCAGTTTGGTGGTAAAAAACCCAACTCTCAGTTGTCCGTTCACAGTCCACTGAGGTGTTGTTTTTAAAAGAAAATAAATTAGTGACTGGTTAATCTGTGTGTTTTTTTTAAGATTATCATTATCTGCCTTAATTATGTATGTGTCTCTTTGGACAATAAACACTTTTCCAAATGGCCAATGGAGGAATTAAAAAAAAAGTATCAATCTTATTTAATGAGCTACCAGTTGAGTATCATCTATAATTTATCTCTAATAAAAGTAACTGCTATTTTAACTTATTTTAAAACACATTTCCATATAGTAAGGATTCACCTGTACTAAAAACAGGCATATAGGGAATGTTTGTTATCACTGAGAACCAGACATTGTATTACTTTATACTATGTAAAAAGTAACTATTTTCTAAGATAAGATGGGGCACGGAAACAGGAAAATAATAATGCCAAAAGTTTAACTGCATGAAGCAGTGGTTATGATGCTGAGTGTACAGAAAGTGAAGCATCAGAAAAGGGCATAAAACGACAATTAAAATGGGGGTAAATATACCAGAATTGGACCTTGTAATTCCAAAATACCTAACATGTAAGTTGACTGGAGAGCGCCTGTCCAGAACATTTGAATATGTTACTGATGAAAAAACCAGACTTAAAGAGGTGAAGGGACACAGCAAAACTAGAGTCTCATGGCTAGACACGTGGTTACCAGCCGCAGTCAAAGCCAGAACCAGAACCTGATTAAGTAATTCCACACTGGGTTCCCCTAGTCATTATATGTTTCAGCTCTTGGGAGAGCTACATCAGTTAGCACACAGATGAAAGAGCAAAAAATATCCAAGAGTCAAAACCACTATTTCAATATGAGAGGAAATTATTGATATATTTTTCTAGGGAGTGGACCCATAGCTTTCTTAACCTAAAACAGAATCACAATATTCTAATGTGTATATGTGCGTGTGAATATATATTCATATATATATACACATATTATACATATATGCATATGTGTGTGTGTTTCTTAAGCTAAAAACACAAACCAGATGGTATGGAGGCCATTAATTATCTCAAAACGCTTTATCAAATTCAGTAAATGGATTTATCAAGTGTGTCAACTATGTGCCAGGCACAGGGACCTAACGATAACAAAGACCTGAAGTCTGGCCTTGTTGAGGCTAAGAAGTATGCCTACATGCACAGCACAGACTGTCTTTCTCTTCTGCAGCCATTCAGTACCTTACAAATGTTATTAAAACCACCAAATCTGGATAAGATTGATATGTAACTGACATAAAATCTGAATACTACACATTGGACTTCATCAAAATTAAAATTTAGTCCTTCATTTTTGGCACCTTAACAATATATAAAACTTAAAGGCAAAGAGATGTGACAATTGAATGTAACTGGAGCTCCTGGATGCGATCCCAGATCAGAAAAATGACAGATGGCAAAATTTAAGCAAGGTCTTTAAACAAGTTAATGGTTAATAGTATTTCCTGGATTGGGTAACTGTACTATGGTTACACTCAGTAGAGAGCTGGGGAAGCTAATGCAGGACGGCATACAGGAACTCAGTCCTCATTATTTATTATTCTATAAATCTAAACTTATTTCAAAATAAATTTTAAGAACAAAGTCAGAAAAAATGAATAAAAATAATATCCAAGGCTATCTTTGATACAGACCTAAAATTAATAGTCAGAACAGCAGCCGTGAACAAATATTTCAGACTCTTAAATCTATCTCAACTTACTTTTTGAGTCTCACAGTTTGGTTCACAGCTGTGATTCATGAACCGGGAGCAGTTTCCTTTCTGAGTGGCATCTATTATCTAAGGAAAAGGACAATTTAAGAGTCAAAAATGAGACCTTAAATACATGTGCATTTTGCAGAAGAAAAGTATCTGGCAAATTTAAGACTCTTAATCTCCTGTTTTTTACAGAACTCTCTCATATAACTTTACACATCACAGTGTCAAATATCCAGCTTCTTAATTCTGACGAGATCTGCTATCAACATTTCACCTCTGGGTCAAATTATCTCCATATTGATCAATGTCTCATTTTCTTTTAGCTATTTCTTACATCCTATTATATTATAATCTTACTTCACATGTAGAAAACTTCATTTTAAAATGCATGCATGAAATACCACAGTATGTGGCTCTCAAGCTTGGGTATGTATCGGAATCCACTGGAGAGCTTGTTAAAACTCTTGCTGGGTCCACTCTAATAGTGAGAATCAGGTTCAAGGATAAGTCCCTATAACTTGCATTTCCAGACTGAAGAGAGGTAGACATGAGCATCTAGCTAAATTTATTAAGCCAATCATTAATGAAATTGTAAATGGTGCTCCTCACTGAAAAACAACCTTTTTTGAAAACAATTTTCATAAAAGCATATTTGTGTCAATGTATAATAGGCTTATTGCCACTTTTAAATGGTTTAATAAAAAAATATTTTCAACTTCCCCAGCTTTTAATATATTGATAAATATAATCCACATAAACAAAAGCTCTTTAGGAGACATCAGTGATTTTTAAAAATTGTAGTATGAAACATAAAAGTAAATACTTCTCCCTCAGCCTTTTTTTAAGCAAATAAAAGAAAACTATACACACTGTTCAACTCCTTATTTTTGCCACTTACTATATTTCAGAGATCCGTTCATATCAATGACCCCTTTCAAACTCAACAGTTTCCAGATCTGTTTCAAAACAAACACATTCATGCCAGTTACCTCATCATTCTTCAGGGCCATGAAATAGTAGTGGATGTTTTTGTTTCGTGCATACTCCTTTACCCGGGCTTTAAACTCTTTATGATCTAGTACCTCTCCACAATATTCCAGGACAAAGGTGTTCCTGGCCAAAAAAAAGAAGTCTGTTAGTTTTCTCTAACATTTATCAGTAATTATGATTAAGCTCTCTTCTTGGCTTCTTTCAGTTAGCTTCTACCTTTGATTGTTCTTTAGTAGTTACTTATCTGTTTCTTCTCTACTGAAGATATTAATTCTCAGTCTCTTCTCTCTCTCTTTATAAAAGCTCATTCTCACCAATGATTTCAAGTATTACCTTCATGTAAACAAATACTTCTCTATGCTTTACTCCTAAGTTCTGACAAGAAATGACCTACCTGGAAGTTTTCTCTAATCCTTGCAAAATAAATACGCCCTGGGAATTCCCTGGGCCAGTGTATAGGACTTGGTCTTTCACTGCTATAGCCTGGGGTTCATTCCCTGGTCAGGGAACTAAGATCCCCCCCAAGACACACAGCAAAAAAATAAACGAACATGCCCTAATATTAACCAGTGGGATTCCCTGGTGGCTCAGTGGTAAAGAATCCACCTGCTAATGCATAAGAGATGGGTTCCATCCCCAGTCCAGGAAGATCCCCTAGAACAGGAAACGGCAACACAATTCAGTATTCTTGCCTGGGAAATTCCATGACAAAGAAGACTGGTGGGCTACAGTCCATGGGGTCACAAAGAGTCAGACACGACTAAGCAACTGAACCACAACAAATACCCAAGAGATTTTTTAAATGTAAAAATGTAAATCATTTGTATTTGTTATGATATACTGACAAAATCAGTATATTTCTTTTTTTTTTGGAGGGTGCATGCTAAAAAAAAATACCATGCTTAAAACTTTCTTTAAGAAGCCAGAAACAAATATTTAGAATAGATAAATCCATAGAAATGGCAGGTTTAGAGGTTGCCAAAGGTTGGGAAGAGGGAGCAACAGGGAGATTCTGCTGATTGGGTTAAGGGGTTTTCTTTTGGGGTGATAGAAATTTCTGTAACTAGACAAAGGTGACAGCTGCCCAATATCTGCCGATGCTCAACTGCTCAGTTGTATCAGACTCTTTGCAAGCCTTTGGACTCTAGCCTGCTGGGCTCCATGCCCGAAAAATCTCATGGATGGAGGCTGGTGGGCTACAGTCCAAAGGGTCACAAAAAAAATTGAGCATGACCGAGCAACTAAACACACAACAACTAGTTCAACCTGGACAGCATTGCCTTCCATTCCTACAACCTAAAACTGGAGGGTTTGGTAGGGATTTGCTTGGTTTTTTGGTGGAGTCTGTCATATATAGTGTCATAACACTAACTAATAGTTCTATTCCAAATACCTACTTACACTGTGCACATGTGACAGTATGTCCTTGTTAAGTGGGAATACTCTAAAAGTGAACATCTAAATAGCTTGGAATCAAAAGTTTATAAAACTGGATATTACATCAGCATACGGAAGTTACATGAGTGAAGGTGTCAGCAACATGGAAACATTAAGTCCTAATATATTTTACCAAAGCAGGGTTCTTTTTGAGTAGCTAAGGAAAGCTCAAAAGCTTTAGGAACTTTTAACCTGCTTAGGTGAACCAGTCATGCACTCTCTTCTCTCCCATTTTCCTCTTCATAAAAGAAAACAGACTTCGGAGGCAACAAATAGTCTCTGTTGCATATAATAAGAATTTATATTTAAGTTGAAGCTATGTTAGTGCAGACTCTGCCAAAAGACAACAGTATCCATTACTACCCCGTAACAGAAGTTTTAAAGAAACTGGAGTTTCTTTAAAAAATAAATACATTTTAAAAAAGATTCTCCAAAAGAAAAATCTGGCTAGCTTCAGTAGAATAAAACCTGCATCTAGATCAGAGTTAGTGATTTTAGAAATGCACTGGCCTGCCTTGGGAAATACTGAGTGAGATGTCTAATTTATTTAAAATATTATAAAGGATCCATTGAGTTTGGATATAGGATATACTTAGATGAATCTGTGAGATATGTTTCAAAGAAACAATTCAAAAATGGTTATGAAACAAGATATTGTGAAAATACTTTTCTGTAGAAAAGGGAAATATGATATTTCTATGACCTTTTTTTTTAATGAAACATGTTTTTCTGATTGGTTCTCAAAAAGATAGAGTGATATGAATATCAATTCCAACCTTTCCAAAGATACATGACGATTCCTGTCAGAAAACTAAAGTACCTGGTTGCTCTGAATCCTCACAATAAAAAGATTAAAACCCCTCACTCCATTGCAATCCCCATTCAAGTGTGGCCATATGCTTAGGATTCTGAAAGAATAGCTGTGCTGTAGTCACCAGAAGCCAGCAACGGTTTTATTTTCTTCCTTTATTCCTTTGATGTATTTTTAAAAATTCTTCCATCATAAACACACGTAATCTATATATACTTAACTTTAAAGAAAAAGACAATCAACTTTCATATGAATACTTAAATATAGTATGTATAAAAAATGAGTAGCTAAAGGAAATACTGAATATGGTAGAAAATAAACTGATCTTTTATTGCATTACATATAAAAGTAACATGAGTTAGACAGAGGGCAACATTTACTCATTCAAAAATGTTTACTGCTTATCAAGTATGCTTTAATTCTCTATTCTAATACCCTTAGACACTCTCCACCACTCTTATCCCAACTCAATTTTATATAGATTCACTTATAGATTCTGTCCTAACTCCTTTCTACAGAATTTCATGGGGATTTTGGGGGTCTACACAAACACTTGGTAATTACTTGGAATTAAAGGTACCGTGACTATCAGACAAAGAAGGACTTGCCTATTCCAAACATCACAAGGGACAAACTGCTCTCTCATATATATAGAGAAGAGATTTCTATTTAATTTCCTAAAATAAGTGAATTAAAAAAAAACTAGCTACCAAGAGTCAGTCTGCACAATAATCATTATTAAACTTCAGTGTAATAGGCAAATTATTTTCCTAAAATGTATCTAAATCAACTTCAACAACACAAATGAAGTGAAAAGTGATTAAAACCTAACTTACGAAGGAAGGTCTTTAGCAGCTCTCAAGCCCCAGCCTTTCTTTTCCGTGAGGATGACTTCCACATCTGCATGCTGTTTTCTCTGAAACCGTCTATTGGAACAATAATCCCCATTTGGACACCGAGAAGAACTGAAAAGAGACACGGAGAAAATAAATTCTTCAAAGCAGCAAAAGAACCAAAAACATGTTCACTAAATATATCCGTATCTTTATGGCATAATCCGCCTATGTGTGGTAAACCTCCACTGTGAGCCTTCCTCAATAATCCTTTCCATCCTGAAGCGATTCCTTAGAACTGAGTGCCTACACTGTTAGGTATATACATGGGGCCCAAAATACAGTTTTCTCAACTGGTCATTACCCCTCCCTCAGAGCGTTAAGACACATTTGCAGACGGCATGGAAGCCTGCGGCACTCTGACAAAATGCAAAGCTGTCTTATTTCCAATCGGTGCACCTTCTCTTATATTCAACTCCAAGCATCACTGACTTCATTTTTTGAAGGTAGCTAACTCCCTGAGCTAAACTTAAGCAAAACCAAAGCCATCATTAAACAGATCCTTGTTCAGAGCAAGCACAGCATGAAGCAGCAAGGCTCTTCCCTAACGGATTCTGGAATAAAATAAAAAATCTACTGAATTCTCAGTAGTCCAAAGCTGACAGGCTCCTCTGCCCATGGAATCTTCCAGGCAGGAACACTAAGGTGAGTTGCCATTTCCTACTTCCGAGGATTTTCCCGAGCTAGGGATCCAACCTGCATCTCCTGCACCTCCAGCACTGGCAGGTGGAGTCTTTACCACTGAGCCACCTGGGAAGCCCACGTATACTATAAGCCACCTTAATAATCGTTCGATGGCTAAAAATGATACAATTTTCATTCTGATTGTTTTTTAAAAAATCACATTTTTTAATGTAAAGATATTTACTATTTATATGAAAAATAATGAAGTAAATGTTTATCAATGGAAGATTAATAATTCATGTTAACTATGAATAGAATACACAATAGTCAAGGGAAAGATTTGGGTAGGTCAAAATATGTAGCTCTGACAGGTCTCCAAAACATATTAAAGGCGTCTGTGGCAAGTGAGGGGGAACAAAGTTTCACAAAGTACATACAGTAAGAATTTCATTTTCACACATAAAAAGAGGAAACGTCTACCTCTGCTGCTACAGGCAAAATAATTATCCGGAAAGATTACAAATAGAGGGATTGAGGCTTAGGAGAATAAGACATTTTACTTTAAGCACTTTTGAAATGTTAGGATTTTAGTTCATTTTACAATAAAAATTAAAAAATACCAACATTTACTTCTCAGGACATGAACCTTACAAGAGATAAAAGGAGACTGGGTAAAAAATAATATTGCTATGTCAGCATTAGGGCTACTTTACACAGCACTTACAATGTGATTTATAATCTAACATACAATGTGAGGGAAATCTGTCTCCTTATAAACTGGAGACTGGAGTTTTCATCTCCAGTTTCACATGGAAGATTTCATGGCTCATAAATACTCAACAGTAGGTAGGAGGAAAGTTAAATTTTACTCTTCTTAATAATTCTTCTCAATATTTAGAGGCATTTAGTAGAATAACTGAGCAAAAGCAGAGCATTCTAATTGACTTACCATTCAATCATGAGAAGACGATTAAGACAATCTTCCCCGCATGCTATCTCACCTTGAGCTCTTTCATCTTTAGAAAGAGGTGTACACTCACATTGCATTCGCTTAATATCCCGATGGGATTTATTCTTCTTTCTATTAGGTAAAATTTTATTAAAATTGGTTAAATAAATGTCCTAGCAACGATACAATATACACAGTGAAAAAATGCCAAATCTCCTTTGTTTTCCATTTAATGATTCTGGTTAAGTCAATCATTTAAAAAGAAAAAATGTCTAACTACTAAGCATTTATGAGACTGAAAACACTAAGAACTTTGTTGCAAAACAGATGAGTGGCAACCTCAGCCTTGGCAAACAGGAGGATGGGATAAACTCACGTCTATCATTTTGGACTCAGCCTTCTTTCCTAGTCCTTGTCATCTAAGCCTCAAATTCTGAGCAGTCTCAAGGTAGTACTCATATTTGGCTCCAGGGGAAAACTGGAAAACTCATGAGTATCAGGTAATAATACAGCTGGTTAAAATTAAGTTTAAGAATCAGTCCTTATGGACTTCTTTGAAGTCCAGTGGTTGAGACTTCATGCTTCCACTGCAAGGGGGTACAGGTTCAATCCCTGGTAGGGAAACTAAGATCCTATGTGCTGCCATGTGGTCAAAAAAAAAAAAAAAAAGAATCAGTCCTCATGGTTACACAAATAATAGTTGAGATACTAGGCTGAGGAAGATAAGGGGTTGCTAAAACAACAACAACAAAAAAACAAAAATAGGGAGTTTTTAATTAAGAATTTAACTCAATCAAACCCTTCAGCAACATCATTTTTGTGCAAATCCTGTTTAAAAAAAATTCAAGGATAGCTGAATAAGTTCCCCTTCTTAAGATCAGGGAACTAGGACTTACTCTTTGACTAACAGACAAGTGAAGAGCACAGCTGCTGCTCCAGGAGACTGTCTTAATCTCCTAACTAATCTGCCTTCACCTTCAACATTACTTCTTCTACAGTCCCAGTTTTAGAAAGTACCTAACCAGGGTCAGAGTTTTTACCAAGTTGCAATAATAAGAAAGATTTATCTGGATCAATTAAAGACATGTAAGAACATGATCTGCCTGAAAAAAGATGACTAAAGATAAACAAAACACCTTCTCCCAAGTTCTTAAAAGCCATATATAAAAGCAGTAGCTTTATTTTGTATTGCTCCAGGCCAGATGAGGACTACGGAGCCCAGATTTCTTTCAGGTAAGCCTATTGTCACCAGACATATAAGAATGCTCATACTTGAGGGTAACTTGTCCTTTCGGTGGCTTCTACACGTGTCAAGCACTTTCAAATGCTGCATGTGTGCTAAGGCGCTTCAGTTGTGTCCAGCTCTTTGCGACCCTATGGACAGTGGCCCGCCAGACTGCTCTGTGCACGGGATTCTCCAGGCAAGAATACTGGAGTGGGTTGCCATGCCCTTCTCCAGGATTTAAAATGTTGTATATATATAAAGGCCTCCCCCTCCAGAAGGCCCTCAAATGTCTCTCACCAACCAAATTTATTGTGTACAGTCTTATATACATCTGAAACTCACTGCTAACTAACATCCAGAGAGTTGGTTAATTTTATTTCTATTCCTGCACAAAGATCATGTAAGTCGCATGACTCTACTCATAAAATACCTAAGGAGTACTACTTAAAATAGTCAATATTTTGAAGTTAAACCTAATTTACAACTAGATACAAATGAATGTTACTATAAGAGGCTCTTTTTATCCCTCAAAAAAATAAAGTGCTGCTTTTTTTTAAATAGGAAAAACTTCTGATGGGTCTAACGTTAAGATGAAGTCTTTTACCTTTTCCACAGTGGAAAATGTCTTCATTTTAAAAAATTCTGAATGCTTAAAGGGATGATGGCTAAGTTGATTCTCAACTAGAGGAGAAATTTCCAAAAGGAGGGAGGTGATTAGGAGACTATAAACTTTTTAAACACATATTCAACATATATTTACATTGAGAAAATTAAGACTGTCAGAAAGAGGTGAAAGAAAGTTGACCAAGAAGCTCTGCTCTAGAAGATTATGTTTTCATTAGCCTATTCTCATTATACCTTATTTCATGTAAGGGATTTTACCATTTATTTCCTAAAAACTCGTTATCTTATTGCCAAGTTTAATCTATTAGCATCAGATTTTAAAACATGACAAAAGAACACTATGTTTCAGTCTAGTTCTAGCTTGAAGAGCACCTAAAGATATTTTTCAAAAATCTTCACAACGAAGAAAAAAAAAATCCAACATAACTTTTTTTTTCTCTAAGAGCAGACAATTTTGTGTGGAGTTTTGTTCCACTCTCTATTCCAGGTTCACATGTAAAAAGAAATTTAAGAAAAACTGGGCCGCTCTATATACTTTGGTTTTAATGTACTTCTAGAACCAAAGAGGTAAAGGGAAGAAAAAAAAAACAAAGCAGACATCCCCTTCCTGAGAGGAAAAAAAAAAAATTGAGGGGGATTCTAACACCACCAAATCTAAATAGGCAAATACACTTTTTAGATTTTTTAATTTACATTTTATCACACAACTATATTTCATACAATTGAGCTCATATATTAACTTCTGAAAACTAAGTTTCTTCGTACAAAAAGAGGTTAAAACTTCTCAGACAGGTGGTATTCATTTGACTTACCTTTCTGTTAAATAAACATTTTCTTCAATCAGATCAAAGTAACAAGGCATCTTCCCTTGCTTGGCATACTCCTTCCACCGCTGGGGGTCCCTGAAGTCCTCCATGACACAGGAAGGCCCAACCAACGCTGAGCCGAGAGGCACTGTTGTCTCTCCCTGCTCTACCTCCACTCGAACCTTCTTTCTGTCCTGAAGCTCACCATCACTTTCAGAGTCACTCTCCAGTTCCTGTCTCCTTTTTTTAAGAGGCCCTCTATCTCTCAGATCACTTCTGTCTAAGTTTTTCAGAAGATCTTTCTTCTCATTCACAGCCAAAGAGTCCTTAATGGAATTACTGCTTATTTCAGGTGCTTGCACTGAACCCTTGTCCTTCTGAAGGGACAGAAAAAATTTACTGGACTGACTTGAAAAGTGAGATCCTCCCCGTTGACCCCAATTCTCCTCCTCTTCTCGGTCATCCGTTAAGGAATCTGGTACCTGCCCTTGACTTCGATCATACACAACCCCAGCTCCTGGCGGTCTACTTGCTGATCTTGGATCCCAGTAGCCGTTGCCTTGCCAGTAACTGCGCGCCCCACTATACTGCTCTGCACTTTGCTGATGCTTGTGTCCACCACAGGCTCCATAGCTGCTGTCAGGCTGCTGATACGTGGAGGTAGGCTTTTCTTGTTGAGAGAAGTCCCACCCCAGGTTTCTGAGCTCCTCTGATGAACGGAAGCCATCCATTCGGGAGATCTCACAAGAAGAAGAAAAACTTGAGTCTGTTTTTCCCAGTCGACTATCTGGCCTATTAGGAAAAGTAGACTGTTGCCGAGACTTATTTGAGACATCTTCAAAATCATCAGAAGAATAAACTGGTAGCTCTTCTTGCTGCTGAGAAGCTATTTTAGCTTTCATTGTTTCCTCAGAATTTGAATGACCTAGAGGGTCGGATTTTATGTCTGGATGACTTGTACTATCAACTCCATCACTCTGAGGGTGAGCAATTTCAGGCAGGTGATTATCTATCTGTTTTCGGCTGGGCTGTATAAAAGAAATTTCGGGATTTTTCTCTGCTGCTTTATGAAAAAAGAACTTCTCAGTTTGAGGACAGGCTCTACTTGTTATACTCTCAAATTTTTCCTCATATGAATGTCTCCTTGGCTCCAATCTCTCATCTTCCCAGTGATCAGAATAGTGTCTGTAACTCTGACTGCTCCGAGAAGAACAAGGACTAGTTTCTTCCATGGTCAAAGTAGAATTCTTTGGCACAACCACAACAGACTGAAGACGGTTTCTTGGAACACTGCTGTCATCAGAATCTGTATCCTCTGAATCACTTTCATCACTTGAACTTTCGGAAGAACCAGAATAATCCTCATGGACAGTAGATACGATCTCTGAGGCGTGACCACTACTGTCACATTTTAAGGTATATGTTACACCATCACTGTCCTCCATAGCTAAATTCAAATCACAAGAAGAAAATACAACTTCTGAGTCATCAGAGGTATGTGCATGTCCTCTTCCACCTTCTTCATCTAAAGAGATCTCTGGTCTTCCTCTTCTATCAGGCAATAGAGAATTCCCTTCTTCGTGAGCCTCCTGCACACATTTCTCAGACAGTCCATTATTATGCCTGTTATCCCATGAAGCAAATCCCCTTCCTGAATCAGGAAGGCCACTACCTACTTCTATTACTGTTTCTTTCTCTGCATGCTTTAAAAACTCTGAGTTTTTACTCTTCGGCACAGCATCCAAAACTGGAGATATATTCTCTCCACGTTGCAAGAGAGTTAAACTGTTCACTTTTATTCCTGGGGGAAGACTCTGAAGAGATGAAGCAATACATGAGCTACCTGGACTTTGATATAAATCATCAAAATGATTAACAGATGCTGAACTGGTACTACCAACATTCTGCTTATATTCTCCACATGCAAATTTTGAGTGCTGATCGGTTAGATTTCCATTATCACATATAACTGTTTTTGATTTCAAATGCACATTCATAAAGCTATTTGAAGACATCTTCGTTACTAAAGGCTCAGTATTTTCAGCTCCGGAATGACATGAAGAAGGGTGGCTGTCATTTGAAGTACAGTATATATCTGAATCTTTGGTTTTACAGCAAGAAACTCTCACCTCAACTGGTTCTTTAACAACTGTTTTGGAATAATCTATAGTCATAACTGGCAAAGATATGAGTTGATCTTGGTGTGGTGACACCAGAGGCTCTGTTTCTCTAAATGGGCTTTCTGACTTACTATGCTTCATGCAAGTATCATCCAAGTCTTTTTCTTTACATCTGTTAATATTTTGAAATCCATTTGATGAAAGCATGCATGTTTTGACCAAGGGGGATACCTCCGATCCAGTCACACTATCATCAGAAGACATCAAAACAGTGTCAAGTTTAGAAGTGCAAAATGCTGCCAAATCAGATTCTGCCCCTGGAGATCCATTTATATTTAATTCTGTGGGACAATAACTTCTTAACTGATCATTCTTCACTTTACATAAAGAGTCTACTTCCTTAATACTATCATGGCTATCAAGTCCTATAAATTCAGACTTAAAAACAGGCGATCCATCTAGCTTTTTAAAAGCAGGTGAATCATTTAATCGATTTGATGGAGATGGAGACCGAGTCTTCTCTCTCTCAGGAATTTTACTAATCACTCTTAATTCACTACCTTTTGAACAAAGAGTCTGTAAACTAAAAGAATGAGACTGTTTGGTTTCCTCATTCAATTCTGTACAACAGAAAGAATTTTTAAATTTATCAGACTTGGATACAGGTTTTGAAGGGGCAGATTTGTAACGGGAAGCATTACTGTCATGCTTGGAATATGACGACCCCCGTCGGAATCCGAGTTCAGTGGGGGGAGAACAACATCTTTTCATTGCTTCATTTTCTGAAGTCCTTTTGGATTCTCTTTCTAATTTGGAAGAATACTTTACTCTCTTCTCAACCTCTAAGTAAGAGGACTCAGTTTTACAGTCTCGATCAGACTTAGAGTAGGCTGATGATGTCCTCAGGTCTCTGTGAGAGGAAGAATGAGATGAGGTGCGCCTAGAGTATGTCTTCTTATACTCGTCTTCTGAGTCCGAGCTCTCTCGCGCCCTGCTATCTGCATATGCCCGAGAATAGCGAGTCCTTTCTCGATAGGGGGAACTCCTATGGTAGCGACGATCAGAGTCGTAATAGTGGGATCGTTCTGACCGAGAATAAGATAAACTAGTTCTCGAGCCTCTGTCAGATCTAGACCGAGATCTGCTCCTCCTTCGCTCTCTCTCTCTACAGCGAGAAGATATATACCGAGTATCTCTTTCAAGTTTTGAGTAGCTAAAATACTTATCATCTCTCTCTGTTTTAGATCGTGAAGATTTCCCTAAATCCTCACTTTTTAAAGTTGCTAAGCTCTTTTTTGAATCTCTTTCTCTGTCATTGCTTGCTGAAAATTTTAAATCATGCGATCTCTGACTTGAGGAAGTCCGTACAGAATCTTCATCAGATTCTGAACCAAGAAAGGTGCCTTCCGATTGTGAGGATTTCTTCTTAGAACCTGTCTTTTTAGAGCCCAGACTACTCTTAGAACTATCTGGAACTTCTTCTTCCTTCCCAATATGGGAATCTTCTTTTTGTGAAGGAATATCTGCTTGCTCGTTCAAACTGTGAGTTATGCGTCCCTCTGAACTATTAGACACAGGGTCCTGCTCAGTGTCCACTTCTGATGACTCAGGTACAGCTGTTCCCGGAGGCTCCTTCAGGGCTCTAGCAGCTCCATCTACGGGTGCTGTCATCCGAACTGCAACCGGCGGGTGTGGCAGGGCCACTGGGTCTGTTACTGGTGCTGGTGACGAGGGTGTTGTGGCTTGGGGAGGTGGAGGTGGAGGAGGTGGAGATGAGGGTGGCGAGTCTACAGTTGTTGATTCTGCTATGGCTGCTGGTAACGGTGCTATGGGAGGAGACGGAGATGCCACTGCTGTGGCAGGAGTCAGCAGTGGCCTGGATGTTACATGAAGCAGATGTTTCTTAAAATGGATTTTGCCCAATTCTACCCTTGATTTCGGTGGCGAAGATTCTTCTGTAGTAGATAACGTATCTCCAACGTCTGTTTTAACTTTAGGGGTCGAGTCTACTTGAAGAGGTACAACTGGGGAATTTGGAGTATCATTTTGCTTTTCATTGCCAAGTGCAGTCAGAAACCTGTTCTGCAAAGTTTTCTTTGTAAGGCTGAAGCTGAATGACACCTTCTGTCGGCCCTGTTCCTCCAAATTAACTTTTGTCTTGGTGCCTTTGGGCAAAAATCGACTAGAAGCAACACCTTTGAACATTGGTCCTTTGATGAAGCCTGTTTTCGGCACATTTTCAATCTTTGCCTACGAATGAACAAAAAGAGCAGTTACTACTACACTACAGTTACTTTTAAATGGCTAGCATCACAGTTTAAAATGTCAGGGAAATGAAAAGTCCTTTTCAATGACAAAAACAGCATGAATTTCTTTAAGCTATAAAAGTAAAAAAAAAATCCTCTTTATTACGGAAAATTTTATACATACCCAAAGGTAAAATAGTTTAATAAACCTCTAAGTACCCATCCCCAGTTTCAACAATTATCCATACTTTTCTACTCTTATTGTCTCTTAAAGGATTTTACACAGTTTTAGAACTATTTTCCAGGCAGAATTTTTAAAATAATCTGATGTGTATTTCAACATACACTGTAAGAGGACATGTGGGTAGAGGGCAACAGCTAACATCTCCGTAACGAAAATACTTTGTTCTTGTCCCTATCCTGTAAGAAACATCTAAGTCGTTACAACTAGCAGTCTTCTGGCGTCACACAGGATCGTCACTTGAAGGGACTACTTGAGGGGACCTCCCTGCTCGTCCAGTGGCTACGGCTCCACAGTCTCAGTGCAGGTGGCCCAGGTTCCACCCCTGATAAGGAAACTAGATCCCACATGCCACAATGAAGAATTCACATGCCTCTACTAAAGATCTTGTGTGCTGCAGCTAAGACCCAGTGCAGCCAAACAAATAAATATATTAAAAAACAAACAAACCAAGAGTCGCTTGGGTACTTGGCAGAAATATAGATCTGTGACAAAACTCCAAGAAACATCAATTCAATAGCTCTAAAGTGAACAAGAAGTTTGTTTTGTTTTTTGAAAACAAGCAATTCAGGCAATTCTGAGGGACTTCCTAGATGTGGGGAACCACTGGTACAGAGCAGTTTCCCACCTCATTCATTTTACAGATGAGGTTACCAAACCAAATGTGAACCAGGCCTTTCTGCCTTCCTGGAAATTACTGTCCTGGCACATTACCACTACATCTGCAGGGCCAATACATACCCAGGCCAAGCCAATTTATAGTCTATCCTACTATAAGCAACAACTACAAAGAACATATCTAAGAAGACTTTACCCTTCATTATTTGCCAAACCACCAAAGAAACTGGTGGGCTTCAGGAGTTAAAGGCTTAACCTCAGTTGTAGACAGAACATCAGAAAAGTCTACAGCAACAAACCCAAGTCTAAATTAAAGATAGTATACTTGCCATCTACAACATTTTTCTAATTGATGTTCTTTAATCAACTCTGGCTATTTAAGAGAACAGTTTTCCACTTCAACATAGTAAAAATCTGAAATCAGTTTTCAAAAATTATACAGTAACCATTCAAGTGGGAAAGTAAACATTTTTACATGCACTATCACAGAGCAGTCATCTTCAAATACTTCTTAAGAAAGAGAATTTACTTTTCAAATTAAATCTTACACGGAAGCTCAACGCATAAAAACAGTAAAAATAAACTGTCTTAAATTACCAGCTTCCTTTACCTTGACAAAAGCTCTTGAAGCTTCAAAGTTTAAAAACCATTTTCTTGAAATATACAACATTCCTCACTGGAATGAATTATTATAGATCCAAAAAAAAAATTAAGCAAAAACTATTACTTCATTTCATATTCAAAACGATAGCTAAATTTTTAATGTTTTCAATCTCATAATCACTGAATACCTAATTAAATTAAATTATACTTACCTCATTTTCTTCTTCTCTATTGTCATCCAGCCAAGAAAGCATGCAAGAGAATAAAAAAGAAATCATAAATACTTAAAATGGAATGAAACGTAGGTTGTTTTTTTATTAAAGCTTAGGTTACATACAACCTTCAGGAATATTCTATACGGGCTATTCTGTCCCTTCATAGCCTTAGTTCCATTTAGCATAGCAAATATTCAATGAAGACAGTGTTATGCACTGTGATGGAGAGAAAAGGTGAATAAAGCAGAGTCTATCCCCTCTGCTAAACCATAAGAAGCTCTTATGGTTTTCTGTAAATATAAAATATAATTGTTACAAAATACACTAATACAAGGAGAGAGCAAATAAATACAAGGAGAGAAGTATACACAAGTGTAACAGCAAAGAGGAAGATAAGCAACTTAGTTTAATGGAAGGATAAGAATGCAAAGAATTCTTACTAAAAGATCTTTTTAAAGTCATTAATGAAATTGTTAGGCCATAATTAATAACATGAATCAGCCCCAAATGTTTTTAATAGAAGAACATTTGCTCTGGTAAATAATATCAAGAGCGAAGAATAGGAAAGTTTGAAGCAAAGTTGATAGAATAGGGGTAAGAAGTCACAGGTAAGAGTAGTAAGTCTCCTGTGCCCTCACCACAAAACATAAAAACATAATGTGAAAACATGCATTTAACTCTCCAGCATGAGATCGTGCTAGGATGCCTTGTTTCTTCGGAAAAGCTACTACAGAGGAATACACAGCCAATTTTCTGTCAAAAATGTACAGTATGCAGATCTGCAGCTTACTGAAGAATTGTATTTAAAGAATTTTGACTATCCATGTCAACACAAAGACACATCTCTGTTAGGTCATAGGACACATGTGGGAAAAGATTTAATTAAGAGTTTTTGTCACAGCAAGCTCCAAGAACCAACAAATGACACGATTATTCAAATCAACAAATCAACCAATCAACCAACTTCTCAGGCTAGAACACAGGAAGTTTCCAAAGGGAGGATGGGTATAATGAGAGATTTGACCATATCAACAAGATTCATAAATATAAACGAGTTGGATAGTTAGGAAATCTAGTTCAGATACCATGTTACACAGGAAATGGTTATAGTTACAAGGACATAATTTTATTTACTCTGGAAAAAGACAAGTTACAGGACCATGGTGATTTATCTCAAAATATCAGAAAACTTAGAAGATAAAATAGCCTTTTTTGCACAATTCCAGAAGTTGGACCTGTGACCAACAGAAGTACAGAATGACAGATTTTACCTTATTTTAAGTCAGATTATGTTAGTTTTATTTGAAAAATACATGTACACAAGAAAAAACTAAGCTTACAAAAAGATATACAACTAAAATTAGATCTACCTAGTGGCAACTGCTGTTCCCTTTTGTATATCCTTCCAAAAAGTATGTGCTTATATGGGCATACACATTGCTTTTAAAGGAGAAAAGACAAACACAAATGGACTGGAAGCCCTGGATATAATTATACTTCAATGTACTTAGATATAGCTTCAGTTGTAGTTCTACCAGCCTAACAGATATCTATAAGTCACTGGCATTTTTTTCTTTTTTCTGGCAAGTGCTTTTTTCAGCTCCTTTGCCACTGAAGTCTTTCTTACTGCTTTATGAAAACAAAACAGGAGGTAGCTGCAACTGGAATGTGCCTCTGTACTGAGTACTTAAGTTTCCTTGTCATCAGAAACATTTAAGAAAAATCTGGGTAAGAACTTACTTAAGATCAGACACAATTCCTGCCCTAGATATAAGGTTACAAAAGGGAGGCCCTAGAAGGCCTCATTCCAGGATTTCAGTTTATTGAGTTTCCTGAACCATATATCAGATACAGCATTTTATCTTGATTTTAATAAATACAGGCTTTAAAGAGTCACTCCTTCCTAATCTTTAACGCTTTCTTACTAAAACTCAAATATTCCTCAAATACTTAAAGCTGGTGTTTCTCATATCTGAGTGACATACAGGCCTCTTTTTATTTTTTCTTTTCTATTACATATGAATCCGTATTAATTTTGCATTCAGTGAAGTAGGGTTTTTTTGCTTTTCTTTAATTTTTTTAACACCAAAAACATCTTGTATGGGGTACAGCCAATTAACAATGTGTGGTAGTTCCAGGTGAACAGGGAAGGGACTCAGCCACACATATACACATACCCATCCTCCCCTAACCCCCTTCCATCCAGGCTGGCACAGAGCACTGTGCAAAGTTTCCTGTGCTATATACATGTGGGGGATCTAGATGAATGGCGTAGAAGAAATCCCTATTCCTTTTGAAATCATTCTATAAGCCTGAGATTATTTCAAAAACTTAATTATTTTTCAACGTAAGATAATGAAATGAGAAAAACTATTAAATATCCTCACAGAATCCTTCATCCTTTAAGAATTTTTTTTTTTTTAAAGACACTAATGGACTCTTGGGGATCCTAGAGCCTCAGCTGGAGAAACACTACCTGAAATCATTCTAAATTCATATTTAGGTAGGAATTGAACTCGACTCTATAATAAATAGAGTATAAAATTGCAGAAGTAGTACTGTAAAGAGATGAAAACTCAAGAGAAAAAGAGAGAACTGGCTGATAACAGGAGGAAGGAAGATAACGGACAAAACGGAAGGCTCCTATTTCATAACACTTTTCACAACATCTTAGCCCAGAGGTTGACTTCAAGTAGTACTCTGAGCTCTCCAGAAGAAAACTGGTTTGCTATACACACCAAGGCCCAAGTAAGAGCCATGGGGATCCTTCTCAAGTACTAAGTGATCATCTCCAACATTAGGAAAGAAGCAAAATTTCACAGCCCCAGCCACCCTCCTCCGCCATCATAAACTGCAGAATGACAATCACATATATAGCCTGCCTTCCTCAAAACAGCGTGAAGTACACAGACGAGATCGGGCGCGTTCAGGGTGGTATGGCCGTAGACTGAAGTACACAGAAACAAAGGTATCAATAACATCTTGTCCTTATTGTATAATCTTCTTGGGTTTGCCAGTCCCATTCCTAGCATAAATTCTCATTACTTCTTGAATCAAAGAAATTTCTTAACAGTAATATCCGGTTTTAGCCTTCTCCTTTTAAGCAATTCTCAAAGGAAAAGAGGTCAATACCTCAAAACCGACCTTGAGGAAAAACAAGCCATACAAGTCATAAATGATAACATTTGCCATACTCTCATCCAAGAAATGGAACTCAGGACGACAAGTGAATAAAAACACTGATGAGAAATATATGTGATTTATGTGGACAAAAAAATAGCCATGAATACCACTGCTTTTTACCAAAGGCCTGGAAACTTTAGGCAAAGCAGTTTGGAATGAAGATACTAACCTGAACTAGTGCCAGTGGACGTGATAAACGTAAGCACTATTTCTCATTTGCTCTAAAGTCCACATCTTCAACTAGCATAGTATCTCATAGAGTTTTGACTGATACAGATTTTGATTTATACAGATTAAATGTTATTTTTTAAATGTTATTAAAATTACAGCAGGAATATTCTCATAGTATGGCATCTTTTCAAAGCTATCTCTGGTTATATAAACAAATATAGGTCAAAATAGTATTTCTCTCTCCCATGTCGTATTCATCAATTACTCTTATATCTCCAAATAGTTGAAACTTTATTTTAATGTGGAGTGTCTATATAGATAGTAAAGTTATCTTCTTTAAACAAGAAATCACTTGGTAAACACAGCTCATCTCCAGTGTATCACTTCCTAGTCAGTGAGGAAAGCTAAGAATATCATCCCAAATGTTCACAATAGTATGTATACCTGAAATGTTTCTAAACTGGTCTTCCAAATTAGCCTCCAGCAACACCTGCATGAACTGAATTATGTTCACCTGTTAAAGTAATCTGTTTCTAATTTGAACATTTTAGGGCTTATTTTATACAAATGAGTTTCACTACATTTTTCTGTTTTGAATTAAATCTCTTAAACTGTTTTTTCTCATTAGCAGATTGTGGAAGGTGTAACCATTACCAAATAACCTTCAAAAGACATAATGCATAAATGCTAAAATTCATTTTTAGTACTAGCCAATGAATCACAGGAGAAGGGGACGACAGAGGATGGGATGGTTGGATGGCATCACCGACACAACGAACATGAGTTTGGGTGGACTCTGCGAGTTGATGATGGACAGGGAGGCCTGGCGTGCTGTGGTTCATGGTATCACAAAGAGTCAGACACAACTGAGCGACTGAACTGAACTGAACGAATCACAATGGAAAGAGCTGAAGGCTAAGTTCTTAGTAACTGGACCATGTTATGTATACTACAGTCTTACAGCCAATTAGACCGCCAGCACCATTATAAGTAGCTAATAGAATATTTTCCATTTTTCCAGGTATTTCATTAAATGCTTTACATACAACTAGCTCATCTGAACCTCAAACCTAAGAAGGGTATACTACATATTTGCATTCCCATTTTCACAAATGAAGAAATGTAAGTCATAGCTGGTAACATGGCAGAGCCAAATATTCAGGCTGTTTGACTGCAGAGCCCTTGCTCTTTAAGTCAAATATGTATTAGCTATTACACAGAACTGGGAGAAAAAGAGTAAAAAGTTTCAGAGAAACATATTTTGATTTAGTGTAATAGTAAATGTATCTGCCTAGCAACAGAAGGGGCTGCATCATGAAATAAAGAATAACAGAAGTGTTCAAACTAGAGTCTTGATGATCAAACAGATGGTGAGCAATAGCTGTTCTTTATTGGAGAATTCTAGCTAATAAATGCAATAATCATCAATGGCAGCAAAATCTAGCAGATGAAAGGTTGATGAGGAACTTTTATAATGAATGTATCAAGCCAACCAACTACACTAGAATCCGATGATTAATTTTGACATCACTAAAATTAAAACCACCAGATACGTGCCCTCCCCTACCTGAGGCCAACATGATACAATAAGTAACTGGAAAACTACTAGCAGAAAGGCAGTGGGGTGAAAGGCCTGATATAACTACCAGTCTTCAGAAAACGGAGCAAACATAGAAGGAGACTATCACAGATTGAGATTTGAAATCTAGGACTCACATGATTACTTAGATCCTGGTTTTTTTAAAAATAATGAGTAGGGACAGTATACTAAATAACAGTAAATATTTACTGCCAGTTGCACTAGGTATGCCTGGGGAAGGACATGGCAACCCACTCTAGGATTCCTGCCTGGAGAGTCCCCATGGACAGAGGAGCCTGGCGGCTGCAGTCCCTGGGGTTGCAGAGAGTCGGACACGACTGAGTGACTTAGAATGCATGCACCCGCTAGATGCGACGATGATGCTGTGGTCATTTTTGAAGCCTCTCTTACTTCTGTAAGTATGAAGTGAGAGACTACCTGGGGTGCTTTAAAATATTCCAGTAGCAACAGAAGAGCAGGAGACAGATGAGGCCAGAACGGCAAACACTGGCAACTGCTGAAGCCCCGTGAGCACACTGGGCAGAGCAAAGGGCATCACTGCCGTCTCTGCTGTGTGCACGTCTGAAGGTCTCCATAGTGAAGAGACTTAATGTCTAAGTGCAAAACGAAAGAGGATCACTGTGCCCTCTCTCCTGTGTGAACGTCTGAAGGTCTCCATGATAAAGGATACTTAATGTCTAAGTGCAATAGGAAAGAGGATAACCAGTCTCCAAACAAGAGACCATGTGTGCACATGTAGCCAGCAAAATGCTGGCAAAAGATATGTGTTCCTGTTACCATCCAATCACCCACCTACCCACAATCAGGGCCGATTCACCTAGCTGTGGCTGAGCATTAAACCCTCGACCCAAGCAAAAATAATCACCAGGATTTACCCATCTGGTTTACAATTTATTTCTATGGTTGTAGGATTTAACTCCCCAATAATAAACCAAAATAAAATCATAAATATGTAGCCATAGCAAACATTATGTATGATGAAAATATTTTCTATGAATTAACTTTTGCCAAATAACATCAATAACAGAGCTCTACATCAGTCAGAGTCATTTCATTTTAAAATAGTTAAGGTGAGAAACTTAAAAAAAAAAAAAGACCATAACAGTGAATATAAGATGGTTTTGTGTTTGGAAAGGAGAATACTAATATTCTGAATATTTGAACCTATTTTCCACCCATTTGCCCATCTCTTTGGATAAGGCACCACAGTGCTAAATTTCCACTTCCTATGAAAATTATCTTTTGAGTTCTCAAGGTAAATCTATTAATAAAAACAGTATTCTGTATGTCATTTTGCAAATGAGAAATATGAGTACAATTTCCACTACCAGATATCAAATTCCAGATATATACTATAATAATGCATAACTCCTATACCATGTGCTTTTAGTTTTAATTTGCATCTCAAAAGTCAAGTTACAGTAACTTACAATTTTGGAAATGTAGTTGGTCCAAAGCCCTAGTCAAGTCCCAAAATATTCTAGTCATCACAGAGGAGCAGGTAGTGCCAACAGGTTATTGTACAAGGTCAAAACTTATGCTCTACAACAAAGAAATACTTCAAGTTGACAAGGGAGATGCCCACCTCACAGAGAAACAACAAAGAGTAAAATAAACGGATAGAAGGACTATGGCTTGGAATTAACAACAGTAACTAATACCACATCCAGAAGTGCAACCAGACAGGTAGGTCTTCAAGTCTACCACTAACACCCAGGAGAACGCTGAGAAGCCAAGGCTGACGCTGTAAACACTGTAACTAGTACAGTGTAATGAAGAAGTACTCGATGACTTGGCAAAGTTTTCTTTTCTAGGGCCTTTTGTTCAGAAGGCATGCTCTAATCCCCCTTTATGTGTTTCCAAAACACCTGACGGAGAGGCATAACAGAGTAATCAGTTCAGTCGCTCAGCCGGGTGCGAATCTTTGCGACCCCATGGACTGCAGCACGCCAGGCCTCCCTGTCCATCACCAACTCCCGGAGCTTACTCAAACCCATGTCCATTGAGTCGGTGATGCCATCCAACCATCTCATCCTCTGTCGTCCCCTTCTCCTTCTCTCAATCTTTCCCAGCATCAGGGTCTTTTCCAATGAGTCAGCTCTTCGCATCAGGTGGCCAAAGTACTGGAGTTTCAGATTCAGCATCAGTCCTTCCAATGAATATTCAGGACTAATTTCCTTTAGGATTGACTGGTTTATCTCCTTGCAGTCCAAGGAACTCTCAAAAGACAGTTAAGTCAGTTAAAAGTCAGAAAAGTCAGTTAAACTGGATTTGAAAACCAACTCCAATACTTTTTAATCTACAATACTAAGAACTGAAATAGTAGTATTGTAATTACTTCAAAGACAATGAAAGGAGAACATCTATTTACCATGAAATTCTTCACACAGAAAATATTTGCAAACAGTACAACTGACAAGGGGCTAATACTCAAAACATACAAACAACTCGATTAAGAAATAAGCCAATCAAAATACGGGCAGAAGACCTTAACATAAACATTTTCCCAAAAAGACATGTTGATGCCAGACAGGTACATGAGAAGATGCTCAACATGGCTAATTACTAGAGAAAAGCCAATCAAAACTACAATTACCACCTCACACTGGTCAGAATGGCCATCAGAAGTCTACACACAACAAATGCTGGAGAGGGTGTGGAGAAAAGGGAACCTCCTACACTGTGGGTGGGAATGGAAACTGGTGCCACCACTATGGCAAACAATATAGAGGCTCCTCAAAAAGCTAAAGTTGCCATATGATCCAGCATTCCCACTCCTGGGCATATATCCAGATGAAACTGAAATTCAAAAAGATACAGGCACGCCTATATTCATAGAAACACTATTCACAGTAGCCAAGGCAGAAATAATTTAAATGTTCATTGACAGAGGAATGGATAAAGAGGCTGTAGTGTGTGTGTTTATACATATATATGTATATACATAGGTATATATATGTATGAATATGTATATACATATATATATATAATGAACTACTACTCAGCCATAAAAGAAGAAATAATGCCATCTGTAACAAAATGGATGGACCTAAAGTTACCATACTAAGTGAAGTAAGTTCTAACACGAAGCACAATACACTGTTCTACCTAAGGCAGCAGTCATAATCTCTCTCAGACCACCACCACTAGATCTCTGGGTTTCATTAGTTTCTCTTCATCAAGATCAACAGAAGAAGCCAGAAAGTGTCTTGAGCACCAATCACTTTCATAAACTCAACAACCTACAACTCAATTCCCTGACCCCCCTCGCCTAATCTAATAGTTTAAGACAGTCTTATAATCAATGTTAGTATGATTATATTTTTCCTCATTCACTCTATGAGGAAAACAGGATAAAGATAGTTATGAACAATCAGGTCAACTCAAACATTAACTAAGCACATATGACTATGTTCCCGGCTGCTACTTACTGGGATTCCTCCATTTAAATGAATAAGTCTCTAAAACATATTTATCACGGTCCTTGAATTTTCTAGAACTAGGGCCACAAAGGGCTTCCTTGGTGGCTCAGACATTAATGAATCCCCGTGCAGTGCAGGAGACCTGGGTTCAATCCCTGGGTTGGGAAGATCCCCTTTAGGAGGGCATGGCAACCCACTCCAGTCCTCTTGCCTGGACAATCCCCATGGACAGAGGAGCCTGGAGAGCTACAGTCCATGGGGCTGCAGAGTCAGACATAACTGAGTGACTAAGCACAGACGTATAAAATCCCTTAGGTCCTAACAACAGAACCAACATGTCTAAATCATGCAACAGAACAGATAAATGCTAAGGTAGACAGGCTCCAATGAAATGTCAGCCTTTCTTCATGCTCTGTATTAGGAACCACCCAAGGCATCTTAAAAGTTAGAGAATTATAAAAAAATACACATGCATACAAATATCTTCTAAAATTTTCATATGAAAAATTAGTAATAAAAATACTTAATAGGTACATGTCACAAAAGCACACGGCTAATGAACTGAGCAGCTAGCATGTATATCTGAAAAAAAATTCAAATCAGAGATTCCAACTTCTGCTCCAATTTCACTTCCTCTGACACTATCATTATCCTCTCCAATAATAAAGAAAAGTAGCCAAAGAAAGACGAGCCCCAGATATTTTTTGGAAGAATCACTGTCTCTCTGTAATACAGAAGAATATTCTATAATTGGGGAAATACTGGTTTTATAGTTAACTATCACTGTTTCAATTTGTTACTATTTAGTTATTAACCTTAATTCTTTATACCAACTGCTGTTAATCTGCCAAGAAGACTATATACTATATTTTTCATAATTTAGACAACTGGTTTCCTAAATAATTATACTCTCATTATTTATTTTTTAATGGACACGGTAAACTTGAGCGAAAATAAGATACCTATTATGGTGACCCTGAGGAAAACCTCAGGAGTCCACTTTAACCTATTTTAACCTACCTCAAAAGTCATCTGTTTTCTACAGATAATCTTTAAAATTTTTGGCACAGAAGAGTACCACAAAAAGTGTAGCTTATGTTTTGGAATTGACATAGATACTAGAATTAAAGAATTAATGGAAGAAATATACATTTAACCAGGCAATTTTAGAAAGCCTGTGTGTTCAGCATCAGAAAAATGGACTTCTCAAGAAAGGGTTTTTGCATTCACCTATATAACTTATGAAAAACGTTAGTTCTACTTTACAGTCACACAAAAAGTAATAAAAATTTTAAACATGACATCTTCTGCCTACTAAAGGAGAGCGTATGTAATTAACAACTAATCCCCTAGAAGCGAAATGTCACACCAAAGACTCAGAACACAAGTTTGTCCATGCACCTCCAAAGAGGCAATCGTGAAGCAAGCAGTGGTGATTACTGTATGGCCCTCCCCAGAGAGCCTAGCTGCAGTTGGCGGGAAGGGGGCAGCAGCAAGAGCTACAACCAGAAACCACCACCTGCCCCAGGTTTTCACCCACCCACAGCAGTGCTCCCAGTAAGTAGACCTGGTAGAAGCCTGCCAGCAGGATCAGATCCCTATCAATACCCACACCATCCTAAGGATATTTTCACTAGTGAGATGTTAGCATGGGACAGAAAAGGCATTCTAAAATAAAAACACCTTAAGAACCTTAGACCAACTCTAAACCTCCATCTAAATGACCAAAGTATTTGCTCAGCTGGAAAAGATACTGAAATAATCATTAAGCTTAATTAAAAAAAAAAAAACCTACCAATGCTATACTTGAATTCCAAAGCTGAGGGACTCAAACACAACACCCCATTAGTGTACAATAACCAAAAATTACACAAAATAATTTCCTTTCATTTGAATTCATGAAAGTACACTTGCAAATATAAATCCCATTATGGAAACAAAAAACAAACCTATTGAATCTTCAGCTGACTAGGTTGTTGGCTAGTTTCAAATTAACCATTTTCAAGAGACTGCTCTTAAATACCTTGAGTTGAAAAAACCAACTAATCAAAGTAGGGCAGGAATAAAAGCTATTTTAATCCATCAACACCAGATGAGACAAACAGAAATAAATATGGGCAATAAAATAGAACTTTAAAAAAGAAAAGGAAAGAGAGAAGTGTAGGAATCAAACTCTAAACAGAATCATGAAAATACCATTATAAATTACCAGAAAAATTCACCCAGTGGGAAAACATTTGGAAGGAGATAACTTGCCACGCAGCTCATGTCCTAAGGCTTTTAAACTACTTAACATGATATAAAATAAAGCAACTTAACACGGTACATTTACAGTATAGAGTATTCCCTATTAAAATAGATAAGCACATCTTACACACAAATGCAAGCATGCAGATGATGCAGTATGTGTAGTAGACAAAAAGATCTGGAAAGGTATACGCTGAACTGTGACTAGTGGTTACCTCTAGGATGAGCTGGATTTGAAGAGATGGAGCCAAGAAGAGATGCTAAAGGTAGATTTTTACTTTTTCCTCTGTTAAATATATTATCTTGCCCTGTTGCAATAAGCATTTATTATTCTAGTAATTAAGAAAGAAACCATTTCTGGACTTTCCTGGTGGTCCAGTGGTTAAGATCCTGAACTTTCTGTGCTAGGGGAACTAAGATCCTGCCCGCACGCCTCCAGGTGCAGCCTAAATAAATAAATAAAAAGAAAAGATGAAAACATTTCAAACCAATATCAGACAGTGTTACTGTTTTCAAAATATCACATTTATGTTTAGTACAAAGAGGTAATAGTTGTCAAGTACCTTGAATTGAAAGCCCTATCTTCAGAGATTAAAAAAGACATGACAGTTAAACACAGTATGTAACCCAGGCCGAAAAAAGAGGATGCTACGGAAGTAACTGGCACACTTTGAATGTGAACTATATATCAGGTGTGTTATTATAGAAGCTACATTGCCTAAAGTTGATCACTGCGTGTTGGTTATATCTAAGAGCATTCTTGTTCTCAGGTTATACTATGAACTGTCTAGGTAGAGGTAAAGGGTCATAGTGCCTGCACCTTACTCTCAAATGGTTTAGCCCAAAATAAACAAACACAGGGTTTGACAGGAAACAACAGAATTCTGTAAAGCAACTATCCTTCAATTACACATAGATTAAAAACAAACAAACATAGGTGTATATATATTTTTATAAAGAAAGATAAAGCAAATGTGGCAAAATTTCAACAGCTGGTCAATCCAGATGAAAATATGGGAGTTCACTATGCTATTCTTAGAACTTCCCTGCAAGTTTGAATTTTTTTTCCCCAAATAAATGATTCTTCCCCCCTAGAGAGCACATCTCTCTCAGGAAGGAAAAGAAAGAATCGTAAGCCTGACTTTCAGCGACAACAGGTGTAAATGTTTCAGTCTCTGATATGAATCATGTCTCAGGGTCTTACCATAGCCCTCAGTACACACATTACAAAATAAGATACTCTACAGTATTTCACAAGTAACAGAAATTACGAAGCTGGTCAACTTTTTACTCTAGCATATGACTATTTTTGCTTCTCTGCAAAAACTGACAATGCTCACAGAACAACACTAAGTATCAGGGTTAAGAAAGATTATTATCAATATCTGTTAAAGAGTAAATCACAATGTATTACAATTTAAGGGGAATTTGTTCTTCAGTTGCTAAGTCATGTCCAACTCTTTCTGACTGCAGCACACCAAGCTTCCCTGTCCTTCAGTACCTCCCGGAGTTTGCTCAAACTCATGTCCATTCTATCAGTGATGCTATCTAACCATCTCATCCTCTGCCGCCCTCTTGTCCTTTTGCCTGCAATCTTTCCCAGCATCAGGGTCTTTTCCAATGAGTTGGCTCTTACAGATTAAATCAATTAGCCACTACAGTGAAAAGTGGCAGAATAGATCTGAAACACCAAAGTTCCACTAAAACTAGAAAAGGACGACTGACAGGTATGTCTCCGCAGTTTGCATATTTCTTAGGGAAACAACAGCAACTGCTCAACAACAGTTACTTGATACCCTTTTAAAGACATAATCTGTCAGTAGGAAGACTCGTTGGCCAGAAATCTAGACGAGGCAAGACCAAAATGAAACCTAGAGAGATATACTCTATCCTGAGCTTCCCAGGTGGCTCGGTGGTAAACAATCTGTATGCCAATGCAGGAACATGGGTTCAATCCTTGGGTCAGGAAGATCCCCTGCAGTAGGAAATGGCAACCCACTCCAGTATTCTTACTTGAATTATTCCATGGACAGTCCATAGGGTTGCAAAGAGTCAGACACGACTGAGCACACACACATATACTCTGTCCTAAGAACAGAAGAGTTCCATCAGGCTTACTGTGATCACCAGGAAACCTTCCGAGTAGTAGTTTGGGCTCCCATGTACCTCTGTAGCCCAAAGACTATACCTTGGCCTGAAGAACATACCTCAATCACTATAAAGCTACTTTTCTCTTATAAAATAACAAAAACTGATTATGGACTGGCTGCAAAGCTCCTAAAGGTCCAGACTCCATGGGGAATCTTTCAGCTGGCTTCCTGTGACATCTCTAACCCCACTGTAACATAGGTGAATTATGAGACTTTTATAAGAACGTGATTATCCCCACTGCTTTATATTTAATTTGAACATGCTAAAGTATTTTTGCCAGCCAATAAACTTTACTTTTGCCAAATTCACCATGCTTTTCATATCACAGTGCCTTATAAACTACTGTTCTTTCTAGCTGCATCTTTCCAGCCAGTACTAATAAAAGTTTAAAACAATCATCCTCCAATTAAAAATAAGTAAATTTTTCAAAAAACTTAACACTGTCCTATTTCTTAAATCCTCATAAAACTCTCAGCAGAAAATATTGTTATGATTCTTACTTTACCTACAAGGACACCAAGGCAATACAAAATTTGCCTGGGTTCATACAGCTATTAAGTAAAAGAGGTGAGATTCTAAACCAGGAGTTAGGATACAGAGCCCAGTGGTTTAACATGTTTTGTGCCTTGGACCATTCTGGAGTCAGATGAAGCCTGCAAATTCCTTTTCAGCTTAATATTTTTAAATATATGAAATAAACAAAGGAGACCAATTACCTTAGGGACAAAAAGCCCTAATGTATGATACAGTAATGTATATGCTTCTCAACAATATAGTGGTGGATCTCTAATCTGAAATTTCTATGTAATGATGAACATAGATAACGAGGTATCTACAATAATCACAACATATAAAAACATCTGTGATTTGTACTAGCTGTAAAATCACAGGTACTATACCACAGGCTAATAAAATCATAGGTTAATACTACTATAGTTTTCTGCTTACATTAGTAATTAAAAGAAATGCTAACTTCTAGTTAGAGGTTAGTGAGGAGGTAATTTTCCCCCTAAGTTTATGGATGCCATCCATGTTAACACTGCCCTCTATATCAATCCTCTTAGCATTGCAGTTAAGAAAAAAATTCAAGAAGGCAAAATAGTTGTCTGAGGAGCTTTTACAAATAGCTGAGGAAAGAAGAGAAGCCAAAAGGAAAGGAGAAAGGGAAAGATACACCCAACTGAATACAGAGTTGCAGAGAACAGCAAGAAGAGAAAAGAAGGCCTTCTTCAATGAACAATGCGAAGACATAGAGGAAAACAACAGAATGGGAAAGACTAGAGATCAAGAAAAGTTGGAGATATCAAGTGAACATTTCAGGCAAGATTGGGCATGATAAAGGATATAAATGGTAAGGACCTAACAGAGGCAGAATAGAGTAAAAAGAGGTGGCAAGAATACACAGAACTATACAAAAAAGGTCTTAATGACTGGGATAACCATGACGGTGTGGTCACTCACCTAGGGCCAGACATCCTGGAGTGTGCAGTCAAGTGGACCTTAGGAAGTATTAGTACAAAGACAGTGGAGGTAGTGGAATTCCAGCTGAGCTACTTAAAAATCCTAAAAGATGATACAGTTGAAGTGCTGCACTCAGTATGTCAGAAAGCTTGGAAAACTCAGCAGTGGCCACAGAATTGGAACAGGTCAGTTTTTATTCCAATCCCAAAGAAGGGCGGTACCAAAAAAATATTAAACTGCCAAACAATTGTGCTCATTTCACAGGATAGTAAGGTAATGCCCAAAATCCTTCAGGCTAGGCTACAGCAATATGTGAACCAAGGACTCCCAGATGTACAAGCTGGGTTCAGAAAAGAAAAAGGAACCAGAGATCAAACTGCCAACATTTGCTGGATCATAGAGAAAGCAAGGCAATTCCAGAAAAACATCTGCTTCATTGACTACACTAAAACTTTTGACTGTGTGGATCACAACAAACTGTGGAAAATTCTTAAATACACAGGAATATCAGACCATCTTACATGTGTCTTGAGAAACCTGTATGCAGGTCAAGAAGCAACAATTAGAACCGGACATAAAACAGCAGACTAATTCAAAATTAGGAAAGGGGTATGTGAAGACTGTACATTGTCACCCTGTTTGTTTAACTTATAAGCAGAGTACATCATGCGAAATGCCAGGGTGGATGAATCACAAACTGGAATCAAGATTGTAATCTGGGAGAAATATCAACAACCTCAGATATGTAGATGATACCACTTTAATTGCAAAAAGTGAAGAGGAACTAAAAAAGCCTCTTGTTGAGGGTGAAAGAGATTGAAAAAGCTGGCTTGAAACTCAACATTCAAAAAACTAAGATCATGGCATCCAGTCCCATCACTCCATGGCAAACAGAAGGGGAAAAAGTAGAAGCAGTGACAGATTTTCTTGGGCTCCAAAACGTACAGCTAAAGCTATGGTTTTTCCAATATTCATGTACAGATGTGAGAGCTGGACCATAAAAAAGGCTGAGCGCTGAAGAATTGATGCTTTAGAATTGTGGCGCTGCAAGGAGATCAAACCAGTCAATGCGAAATGAAATCAACCCTGAGTATTCATTGGAATGACTGATGCTGACGCTCCAATACATGGCCACCTGATGCGAACAGCCAACTCACTGGAATAAACCCTGATGTGGTGAAAAACCAAAGGCAAAAGGAGAAGAGTGCAGCAGAGGATGAGATGGGTAAATCATCACTGACTCAATGGACATTAAATGGAGCAAATTCCACAAGACAGTGAAAGGATAGGGCAGGCTGGCATGCTGCAGTCCACGGCGTTGCAAAGAATCAGACACAACTTAGCAACCAAACAACACCAACACTCATCCTGGGTCTTTCTCTCTCCACAGTGGATGCCTTGGTGCTCTCATCCAGTCTTGTGGCTTCGAACACCACCTAAGGGGCCGACTACAAAGTTTATCTCTAGTCCAGACCTTCCTCCTAAATTTCAGACTTGAACATCAGTTCAACCAGAATATCTAAAAGGCATCTCAAACTCATCATGTCTAAAACTGAACTCGTCTATTCCCCAAACGTGCTCTTCTAACACTCACCCCTATTCTGGTTGATGGCAATCCCATCTTTCTCCCTGCTCAGACCAAAACTCTTAGAATCATCCTTGACTCCTCTCTCACATGCTACATCTGATCTCTCAACAATTCACATTGGTATGATCTTCAAAATATATCCAGAATTCAACCATTTTTCACTATCTCCTGCTACCACCTTGATAGAAGTCATGAGCACCTCTCTCCTCAATTTCCAGCTTCCTGATAATTATATGTATCTCCTTGCTTCTGCTGTTTGTTCCTCTCTGCAAACTTCAGTGATCATTCGGAAGCTGAAAGCAGACCGTGTCACTCCTTGGTTGAAAACTCCAGGCAAAGTACTTATGAACGTTCTACAAAGCTCTGTGAAATCTGTACCCCACCCCAACATAATGTATTACTACTATTACTTTTTTGCTCATTCCATTATAGCCATACTGAGCAGAACTCTCTAGGTCTGCCTCAGTGCCTTGGAACAAACTATTCCCTCTTTCTCCCCAGATAGTAACAAGGCTAACTTCTTCCCTTTTAAGTCTGCCTACAGATCCCTCTCAAGAAGGCTCACCCAATGCACCTCATGTTATGTTTCAACATCTGCCCCAGAAATTCCAGATCCCCCCTTACTGTACCCCATTTTCCAAAATAATAACCTTTGAACATTCTATATTATGCATTATCACACCTCACTAGGAAAGGTGCAAACACAAGCAAAACTGTTTTATACATAGCTCACCCCTAGCATGCCTATGTTTGGCACAAAGTAAATATACAATCAAAGGACAGCAATCTCTGTAAAGGATTTGCCTGTCTCTCATTAGACGCACTCCTTGAAGACTCCAACTGGATTTAATTTGCAGTGTCCTCAACACCTGGCCCTGGGTCTGCTCAACAGCAGACACCTAATGCACAGAAACTCAGGTGATTAGTCACTTTCACCTGAAACATAATCCTAGATGCCAGAGGAAAAGCTCGGTCTTACAGCTGTGTCTGATTAAATAGTTGGTAGGAGAGAAACACAGAACATCAGGTTCCAACTGTTACTTCAATCAAACTGAATTTCAGTTTCATGATTCATTTCTTCATGTGTCTAGGAAACATTTCAAACTATCCACAGTCTGAAAGGGGCACGTGGTCATTCCGCGCCCCCAGGCCCCGCACCACCTCTCTAGCCCACCTAACCTTCTCATGCTTAACATCCTACCTCTTGAGCGTTCCTTGATGACCCCAGCTAGAAGCACTTACATTGTCACACTCTGTGTCAAGTACTTTTCATATATTATTCTCATTTGATTCTCCCAAAAGTCCTAGGAGGTTGCTTCCATTACAACACCTATTTCAAAGATAAGAAAAACTCAAACTTAGATGAAGTCACTTGTTCAAGGTTCAACGAATGTTCAAACCCAGGTTATGCCTGGCTCTGAAATCCAAGTTCTTTAACCACTATACCGCTTTTCTCTCTCCAGGGCTACAATCCCTAACTAGCTTATACCAACTACTTCATAGGATTTGTTGTCACTTGTTGTTCAGTTGTTTCTCGAATCTGTTAAAGCAGGTGATATCATTCAGGATGCTTCCTACCAAGACCCCTCCCAGTTCTTAGAGTATTACGAAAGAAAACATTTTATAATCCTCTACATACTCCTTGTAGGTTAATACACACACACATATATTTTAGCACTTAGTCACTACAGAAATTAGAAATCTCCACTGTTAGGAAGCAGGACAGATAGAAAAGCAATGAAAATAAAAATCTCCAAGACCGTATATAAAAAAATATAACATTCCTGATTCCTCTCCACATTCATGTCCATCACTTGAGTCCATTATTCCATATTATATGAAAAGCTGTATTTTCCTTCAAGAAGTTTAAGAACGTGATCCTTAAGGCTTCCGTACTTCACCAAACAACCTGGTAAAAGGAACTGAAAAGCAACCACTTATGACCATTCAGGAGCTAGCATGTTATTTTGGACAGGACAAGCGCTCACTGAGCAGTTACTGGATCACGATACAGATTTTTCCTTTTCTAAGGTTTCCCAAGTCTCAAACCAAGAGCCTGCAAAGAGCCATAGCAGAACTAAGGTGAAATGTGTCAAAAGAGCACATATCTTGGAATCATTTTGGTCATAAAAGTGAATTTCATTTGATATCTCTATCAACTGTTTAGGTTTCAAATACGCCATACATTCGTAGGTCTAGACTTGAGCCAACACCAGCAAATGCAGTTTAAGGATAACTCTTCAAAACAATAGTCTTGGGAGGACGTAGGGAAAGAAGTGAATCCAGGCTCTGGAGTGGAAGCTGTCTTAAGAAGCCAGATACAGTAGCTGATCCGGCCCTCAACAGCAATGTAAAAATGTCCCAGGCTTAAAACGTACTATTGGTTTCTAGATATCTCGGTTTTCAAAACCACTGTCTTGCTCAGAGAATCCTCAAGCGATTCCTGCTTCTGAACAAAGTCTTCACAAGGAGTAGAAAGTCATCTATTCACGGCAAGAGGTTGCTGTTACCGAGGAAGTTGAGTGTCCGAAAGTGTGCAAATCTCTTAATCTGGTAGAGAACGTATACCCCTCCGGAAGCTTTCATTTTCGGGCGGAAAAACAAACCCGGTGTCACCTCCACATAGGGGCCACTCAAACCTCGCCACCATTACAAAACCGAAGTGCCAAAGGTGCAGAATGTGAAGCCGGAAGCACTACCACGCCAGGATCAAGTTCCAGGAGAAGAGGGGAAAAAAAAAAAATCAAAACCGGGAGTGCAGCGGGGGCCCCTTGGCCGCCCCGGGCCGAACGACGCACGTAGGCCCTTCCGGTCAGAGCCGCCGTCGCCGGGAGGCCGGGCGACGGGGCGGGCTTCCACCCGAGCCCGGGGATTCGCGGCCTACTCTCGCCGGTGCCCTCTCGCCGAGTGTGGCACCGGTGGCCCCTCCGACTCGGTCCCTTGCGTAGGCAGCGCAGCCCCGGCGGCCCACGAGGGTCCGGGGGAGGCCGCCGACCCTCGGGCGGGCCGGATCGGCACGGACGCGGCGGCGGCGGCGCCCCTCCCCCACCGGCCCGGCCCAACCGCCGCGGCGGCGCGAGCGGCGGCGCCAACGCCGGGCCCAGCTACCGGCCCGCGGC
>ML660201.1:48184710-48263849 GCA_007570785.1 Antilocapra americana | reverse complement strand
CGCCGCCCGCGCGACTCCAGCGCGGGCCCGTTACTCCCCGCGCCGGCCGCCAGGACGCGCCGGCCGAGGGCAGCGGGAGGCCGCGGAGCTGATACTTACTCAGGGGTCGGGTGCTCGGGGTCGTAGAAATCCCCCATCTTTGGAGGCGGCTGCGGCGGCAGCTGCTGCTTCATCGGGAGCCGCTGGCGACCGCGACTCGCGCCCCCTCCCCGCGGCGGGGCGACGCAAGGGAGGGGAGGGGAGGAGGCCGCTGGTGCGACCGCGGCGGCGGCGGCGGCAGGGGCGGCCCGCGTCGCTGGCCCGCTCGCGCCCTCCCTCCGGCGCCCGCCCGCCGCTCGCTTCCCCCACACACTCGCTCGGGGAGCGACGCCGACCCCGCCCGCCCCGGAGCGGCCCAGGCCCGGCCCCTTAAAGAGACACGCGCCCGCCGCGCCGCCGCCCGCCGGCGGTCCTCAGAGAGCCGCGGCGTCGGGGGCGCTGCCGCGCGGGGCCCGCCGACCCGGCCCGACGTCGCCCGCGACTTCCCGGAACGGGGAGCGCCGGGCCGCGGCGCCGCGGGCCCAGCTCGGGGCCGCCAGCCGCCGCGCCGCGCCCCCTCCCTCGGGCCGGCTGGGGCGGCCGGCGCGCTGAGGTGTGACACGGCGCGCCTCGGGGTTGTCTGCGGGCGAGCGGCCCGAGCCCGCCCAGACCCCACGGGCCCGCGAAGACCTGCCCTCCCGGAGCGCCGGAGTCCTCCGCGGCGCCGAGGGCTCCTCCCCTGGGCCTGCGGGCTCTGAGGTAAGGCGGGCGCCTCTTCTCCCTAGCCTCTCGCCCCTCTCTCCTTTATTCCTCTTCGCCTCCTCTCCCCCTCGCCTCTTCATCTCGTCCCGTCGGCACGCGCGGAAGTAGAGCCAGGCCGGGGATTCGCGCTAACGCCGAGCTCTGGGGACGCCCCTTCCTCCTTCCCGCCCCCGCCGGGTCGGCGGAGCCCAGCCCGCCCACCGCCCGGCCGCGTCCGGCCGCCGCTGCCCTCCACCCCGACGTCTGGGAGCGGCGGCTCCCGCGTTCTGCGTGGTTCCTCAGGCCTTGGGGAAATGCCCTTTAAGAAAAGGTTATGAATCGCTCTCCTGCCCAGATGACGTAGTAAGATTAAGTCGGATAACTTGAAAGGGCGGTGGGTTTTATTTTTGGAAGCATAAACAGTGCCTAAAGCCGTTAGCTGAAGGCTAAGGGGGGGGAGGAGGGTTTCATAAGATCAGATTTTTTTTGTAGTTTTATTTTTTCCACTGTAACTTTGAATCGGATTTTACTAGCAAACAACTGGATGGAGCTATGTGTTGTGCGTACTCCATCTCCTAAATTTATATGTGAAATTCTATCCCCCAAGATAATGGTATTAGAAGGTGGGGCTTTTGGAAGGTGTTTAGGACCGGACTGTGGAGCCTGCATGAATGAGATTAGCACCCTTATAAAAAGCCCTTTGAGAGAAGGAAATGGCAACCCACTCCAGTATTCTTGCTTAGAGAATCCCATGGACTGAGGAGCCTGGCAGGCTATACAGTCCGTGGGGTCGCAGAGTCGGACACAACTGAGTGACTGAGCACACACAGATTTTTTGCTATAGCCTTGCAAAGTTTCTGTCCTTGGCCTGTTTCTTCATGAGCCCATTGCTCATGGGCTTCCCTGGTGGCTCAGATGGTAAAGAATCTGCCTGCAGTGAGGGAGGCCTGGGTTCAATCCCTTGGTCTGGAACATCCTCTGGAGAAGAGAATGGCAACCCTCTCCAGTATTCTTGCCTGGAGAATCCCATGGACAGAGGAATCTGGTGGGCTACAGTCCATGGGGTGGCAAAGAGTCGGACATGACTGAGCAACTTTCACTTCACTAAAAAGCCCATTGAGCTCTCTCCTGTTTGTTCTGAGGCTATAAGGAGAAAACTCAGTCTGCAACCCAGAAGAAGGCCCTTGTCAGAACTCAGTCATGCTGGTACCTCAGTCTCCAACTTTCAAGCTCCAAAACTGTTTGAGAAATTAATTTCTGTAGTTTATAGCTACCTAGTCCATGGTATTCCATTTGGGCAACCAATATATGAGAGTATAAAGCCTTTACTCGCTCTTTTTATATCCTCTATGTGTGTTTGTCTGTAAACAAACACACATGTATATTTTGTCAGTGTCTATTAGTGCTTTATCATCATTATTTCTCACTTGAGGATTATTTTGGGGTTTTTTGTTGGTTTTTCGGCATATCCAGAGCCCATCTGACTCCCTTGGTTCAAGACTCCCATGGCCACTTCTTTAAAAACTATGAACATTGCCTAATTTTTCTGCTTTTTCTCATTGTAAGATGAGACTATTAATGTGGACAGGACCTCACTGTTGTAAGGATCCAATGAGATAACGTTTATAAAGCTTTAAACTTTCGATAAATGTTAGCACTTACTCACCAGAGTGCAATGATTAAGAACTACCTGGCACTATATACCCACCCTGCCACTTTCTAGCTATGTGACATGAGGCATGGTTACTTTTCATGCTTGCAGTGCCTCATCTGTATTGCACAGAGTGTTGTGATTATTAAACTATATTGTATAAAACATGCTTGCACAATGCCTCTCCCTAAGTAAGGTTATCTTTTAGGTTTGAAAGAATTAATTGGAGCCCTGTGCCTTGGATACCATATAGGCTATTGGGAGCCACTTCACGTTGGACAGACTGGAAAGGACTTGGATGAAATAGTGTAAAGTGACAAAGACCTAAACTGAGATAAATGAGAAAAACAGCAGTCAGTTACAACTCTCCTGTTTCCTAAATAACAAAGTAGATAGTTCTTTTGCAGGAGATACCAGTTGATATCTATAATACCTCGTCTTAAGAGAGCATTAGTCTGGTTAGAACCCAAAGCAATAAGCATGGTGAACTATGGGGTTCCGTGGGAAATACTATGCCCCAAACATAAATAAATGAACCAAGATTTTACAGGCAAGATTGAATACTATTAAATGGCCTCATCTATGACTGTACTAGGAGTTCTCTGTACAACTATTTTAAATTCAAAGAGAATGCATTCACAGAACGCCTACTTAGGCCTGGCCTCTTGATCAAAGCTGTGGAATAATTTGGTCTATAATTGACCATCTCCCACTTTTTTGTTTAGGACTTTCTACAAATAAGTTTGAAGGAAAAATGTCCAAAGTCTTAAAATGAAACATTATAAGAGGCGTTCCACAAAAGCCTTCATAATTGTTCCTGCCATTACTGCACCTATAGGCCCAGAGCACCCCATCTCAGGGAACCCAAAAGAAGCCAGTGGTGACCCTGAAACAAAGTTGACTCAGGCATTTCTTGCCTTAGGGGAGGTGGAAGGCCAAAGATCAGACATTGCGCCCACTTACGCTCTTGATACCTAGATGGGAAAAGAAAAATAATTTTTTTAAGGTGGAGAGAGTACCTGTTGATTGCTTGAGCACATTGTCCAGAACTACTATGTGTAAACATAATTTTTGAAGTATTGTGTTGACAAGGCGGTTCTTAGGATTGGTACAACACAGAAGCAATAAGATCAAGACAGCCAGCTATTCTGAGGTACCACTGGGTGGTTCCTCTTTTCCATGTGCCAGGCCAAAGCTCTGCTGCTTCAAATGAGAACCTGGCTAAGGCTCTAGGAGAGAGAGAAAAGGTTGTTTCCTCCTCAAAGTGACAGCTGGAGCTGACTGAGGAAGCTGCCCCCACCTACTTAACCTCACCTCCTACCATCCCATTCTACCTTCAACAAATCCTACCCCCACCTGAGGATTCTCAGAAGACTGTTCCTTGAGAAAGGCCAACTTGGGAACGACATACAGGAACTAAGTCTTCAGTCCTACAGCTCCCCAGAGTTCCGGTCTTTGCCAAGAGGGGACAAGGTTAGCAGTGGCAACAAATCCAGTGTGGGCAGTGTGAGCCAGGGCCATGTGGGAAACTCTGTCTCTCCCACAAATATCTTCACATTGGAAAATTAAGCCCATTCTTAATGACCATAGCCTGTGGTTAATAATGGTCCCCTGGTGTAAAAGGTTGAATTTAATATCAGAGAGGCAGTTTGGGAGTATATGTGAATGATATTCAAGACTGGGTTATATCAAGATCAGATGTTTGAAAGTTGACACTTGGCAATACAAGGTTTATGAAGATCATAGCAGTTTGTAAGACACTTAATAACTTGCCTTGATTATTTATCTATTACCTTGAATCTGTTCCTTAATGTTAATGATCCTATCATCAGTTTGTTTTTTTCCTAGTACTTTTAAATAGAGGAATTGTGTTACATATTCCAGAAATGTATTTTTCATTATCTGCAATGAAAAAACAAAACTGGCTGTTACTGTAGTTGCATATTAACCATAAAATCATGACTACAAGCAAGTACATCCTAGCATTAGAAAAGAAACATGATTTGGATATCAATAAGCTGTTATATGGGCGTCCCTGTGGCTCAAAGGGTAAAGAATCTGCTTGCAATACAGGAGACCTGGGTTCGATCCTTGGTTGGGGAAGATCCCCTGGAGGGGGGAATGGCTACCCACTCCAGTATTCTTGCGTGGAGAGTTCCATGGACAGAGGAGCCTGGTGGGCTACAGTCCATGGGGTCCCTAAAAGTCAGGCAGGACTAAGCAACTAACACGTTCACTTTCAAGCTACAGTACATAAGGTCACAAAGAGGTGGACACAACTGAAGTGACTTAGCACACACTATTTAATAAAAACTGTGTGTGTGTATCTTTTGATTCAGCAAATTCTGTTTCTGAAATTCTACTTTATAGACTATTCATACCAAAAAATATTGTCATTAAAAAGAAAGAATTTTCACTGTACTAGATGTTCTGGAGGAGTTTTCATGAGGTTTGGGGATTTTTTGAAAGGGAAAAGCAAGATTTTTAGACTTATACATGCTGCTGCTGCTAAGTTGCTTCACTTGTGTCCGACTCTATGAGACCCCATGGACGGCAGCCCACCAGGCCCCCCGTCCCTGGGATTCTCCAGGCAAGAACACTGGAGTGGGTTGCCATTTCCTTCTCCAATGCGTGAAAGTGAAAAGTGAAGTCGCTCAGACTTATTTATAAATATACATATATACATGTATATATTTATTTAATTTTGTGAGGATAATGAAAGATATGAACAAATGTATGTCATTTACTCAAGTTGTTTTGAGAGTTAAAGGAGCGAGTGAGAAAAAAAATAAGGAAAAATTACTACTACCATACCCTGGTAAATATATATTGATCTGTAGATGTTTGTGGGAAGTGCTGCAGCCTGAGAGCTCCTTTAAGAAATTAGGAGAAAAAAGTGTGTATCTACTGGCTTAAAGGAGTGTTAACTTTAAAAAGTAAGTATTTGAAGTCTATATCTATTAAATAAAGATATGCGTGAAAGTGGCTCAGTTGTGTTCAACTCTTGGCAACCCCGTGGACGGTATGGCATGGAATTCTCCAGGCCAGAATACTGGAGTGGGTAGCCTTTCACTTCTCCAGGGGATCTTCTCAACCCAGCAATTGAACCCAGGTCTCCCGCTTTGCAGGCAGATTCTTTATCAGCGGAGCCACAAGGGAAGCCCAAGATGTGCATGCTAATATATTAATAAGTGCCTGTGTAAGTATATCCAAACAATGAGAAGGATGCAGAATGATACAGACTAGTTTGTTGATATTACCAATGTTGTATGTGGGGTATGAGAGAAAGGAAGAAAAAGACGAATCCTAAATTTTTACTTCAACACCTAGATGACTGGTGAAGACTTGAGACTGGGAGAAAGAGATTGGGGTTAATAATTATGCTTTCAGTGTATTAAGGAAGGAAATGCTAATAAACATTCAGATGGAAATATCAAGTGAGCAGTTCAAAATACCCATTAGGAATTTAGAGGATTCCTCATAAGAAAATAGAAATTTTGGAGTCCTCAGTATACAAGTGATATTTAAAGCTATAGGACTGCATGAGATTTCCTAGGGACAAAGTACAACTAAAGAAGAAAAGCAGATAAAAGGACAGTACTCAGGATTGAGCATTTGAGAAGTTAGCCTTTAGAAGTTATAAAGAATAATAGGCCAGCAAAAGGACACAGGTGAAATTAATAACAAACAGGAGAGAGTAGCCACATAGAGGCCATGAAAATAGAACTTCTAAATGAATTAACAAAAAAATTAAGAAGCAATATTGCTTTCTGCTGTCAGCTACTTTGCACATTTATCCTTGTATCAGTTATCAATTGTAAGGCCTAGTGGGAAGCCAGAAGTCTGCACTTCCATCCAACAATAAGGCACCACTCCCCTCTGGGGTATCATAGGAAGTGAAATGGGAAACCTGAAATTTCACCCCCACCTTGCACTTAGGAGATGACACTCCATTCCATCTGGCCTAGTGTCAGAGAGGTCATTCTAAAATAGAAGGTTTACAAAAGATCCAGAATCTCATAATGCTCTGACGGTCCAGGATACCTTTTTTAAAAAATCATTCATCAGGAGAATTACAAACTGAATGACAAAACACAATTTTGAAAGATGCTGACACCAGAAAGAGACAAATACCATATACCACTTAGGTGTGGAATCTAAAATATGACACACATGAACCTGTCTGTAAATCAGAGAGACTTAGTCCCAGAAGAAGAAAGAAAAGCTCAAAAGTATTCAAAGAAACGATGGCTGAAAACTTACAAATTTGTCAAAATAGATAAACCAAAGATTCAAGAGGTTGAACATAATTCCAAACAGAATAGACCCAAAGAAATCTATACCCAGGTACATCAAATTTAAACTTCTGAAAACTAAAAAAAGAAAAAACCTTGAAAACAATGAAAGAGAAATAACACCTACAGGAAACATTTTTTGGATGGCAGATTTCTCCTCAGCACCATGGTGGTCAGAAGGAAGTAGCAAAACATTACGCAGTTTCTGAAAGAAAACTGTTAGGGACTTCCCCGGTGGTCCAATGGCTAAGTCTTGGCACTCCCAATGCAGGGGGCCCGGCTTCGAGCCCTGTTCAGGTAGCTAGATACCACACATGCAAATAAAGATCCTGTAGGCCGCAACTTGTATGCCTGGTATGACCAAAATAAGTAATAATACTAAAATAAACCTATGGGAAAAGAAAAACCCTGTCAATTCCAAATTCTATATATGGTAAGATTATCCTCCAGGAATGAAAGAAAACTTAGAAAAGCTAAGAATTTGTCACCACTGAACCTACTATAAAAATTTCTGGAGAATGTTCTTCAAATATAAAGGAAATAATGAAAGATAGAAGTTTAAGCTATCAGGAAAAATGAAAGCACAATAGAAAGAACAAAATATTACTAAATACAATATACTTCCTGTTCTCAAGTTTGCTAAATTATGTTTGACAGTTGAAACAAAAACAATATCTCTAATATCTGACTTGGCTTGGAGAGACTATAGAGGAAATATTTAAGACAGTTATAAATAGGGAAGGGCAAAGGAACTTAAAGGGAGCTACGGTTTCTATACTTAATTTGAACTGGTAAAATATTAAAACCAGTAGACTGTGTTAAGTAATGTATGTATAATGTAATATTTAGAATTCAGTTCAGCCGCTCAGTCATGTCCAACTCTTTGCGACCCCCTGAGCTGCAGCACGCCAGGCCTCCCTGTCCAATACCAACTCCCGGAGCCCACCTAAACTCATGTCCATTGAGTTGGTGATGCCATCCAACCATCTCATCCTCTGTTGTTCCCTTCTCCTGCCCTCAGTCTTTCCCAGCATCAGGGTCTTTTCAAATGAATGGGCTCTTCGCATCAGGTGGCCAAAGTTTTGGAGTTTCAACTTCAACATCAGACCTTCCAGTGAACACCCAGGACTGACCTCCTTTAGGATGGACTGGTTGGATCTCCTTGTAGTCCAGTAGATACCCCCAAAAAAATCTATATAAGAGATACACTTAAAACATTATAGAAGACTTCCCTGGCGGTCCAGTGCAGCAAACATGGGTTCAGCTGCTGGTCCGGGGAGATTCCATGTGCATAGAGTGCTTAGCCTGCGCACCACAACTACTGAGCATGTGCTGTGGAACCCATGAGCCACAACAGTATACTCGGATCCATATCTCACACCAGAAACAGAAATTAACTCTAGACGAATCATAGGCCCAAATGTCAAACCTCACATTATAAAACTTTGAAAAACAGAAGAAACCCTTTGTGACCTTGACTTAGGCAATAAAAGCGCAATCCATAAAACAACAAATTGATAAAATGGACTTTACCAAAATTAAAAATTTCCTGCTTCTTAAAAGACAATGTTAGGAAAATGAAAACACAAAGCACAAGCTAGGAGAACAATCTTTGCAATGCATATATCTAATAAAGAACTTAAATCCAGAATATGCAAAGAATTGTCAAAAATCACCAATAAGAAAACCTCACAGTTTTTTTAATGAGTAAGAGTTCTGAACAGGCACTTCATCAAAGAAGATATCCAGATGGCAAAGAAGAACATGAAAAGTGTGCAACATCATTAGTCATTGAAAGTGAAAGTTGCTCAGTTGTGTCCAACTCTTTGCAACCCCATGGACTTGTGCAGTCCATGGAATTCTCCAGGCCAGAATACTGAAGTGGGTAGTCTTTCCCTACTCCAGGGGATCTTCCCAACCCAGAGATCGAACCCAGGTCTCCTGCATTGCAGGTGGATTCTTGACCAGCTGAGCCACCAGGGAAGCCCAAGAATACTGGAGTAGGTGGCCTATCGCTTCTCCAGTGGATCTTCCTAACCCATGAATCTAACTGCGGCCTCGCATTGTATGTGTATTCTTTACCCAACTGAGCTATCAGGGAAGCCATTGAGGCAACGCAAATTTAAAATGGAACAAGATGTCACTACACACCTGTCAGAACAGCTAAAGTCAAAAAGGTTGACTATTTCCATTATGGGCAAAGATGCATTTTACTTTCTTCTTGCTGGTGGGAGGTTCAAGATGCAATAATTTGTCTTTTGTTTTGGAGGTGACATCCTGGACCTCTGAACCCCCAAAATTTTTTACTGATGTGGTGGTCCCCAATTCCTCATAAGATTTATCTCCCAGTTGTTGTAGCACATAAAGAAGATACCTCCACGCTAGCCATTTATTGCTTATTTGGTCCATTAATATGATGTCATCAACATAGTGGACCACTGTGATATTCTGAAGAATGTCCATATTATTTGGATTTTTCCATTTTATAGTTTGACTGCAGTCAAAGAGTTAAGGTAGCTTTGGGAAACATTGTAAATGTGCACCACTGTCCATTTCAAATGAATGTGAACTGTTTTTGAGATTAGAGATTGTCCAATGTTTACAGACTCTTTTAACCCTATTGTAATATGCAGAGCATCTGTTCGTTTGGTTCATACTACTTAACCCTAGCATATGACTGAACATAATTCAGCATAGCCAAGTATCCCATATGGTAGAGGCAGGTTTTTTTTTGTCATTTTGTCCCTAATACAGTCTAATTTCTGCCTCACCAGAAAGCATTCACAACTCAGGAAACTCATGCAGTAATTTTCCATGCTTTTTTTAAATTTAGAAATGGTTTGTGTCTAGAGAACTGATGCTCAGATCTTACTGAAAAGGCTCATTTGTATTGAGCTACACAAGTGGTGCCCTTTGCTACTGTTTCATCTAACCCAAGGACCTAAGGAAGTTGAAATTAATCCCAAGCCTGGAGTAATAAATTAGTAATCTCTTCTTCCCTCTATGAACATCCTTTGTTTTCATTTTTTGGTTTACCAGTTATGATGGCACTAGAAAACTTTTTCAAAAACGTGCTCTCTCAACAGCAATTTCTTGACTCCTCTCCATCTGCCAAAACCTGTGGGTAGAAACAGAAGATACAGAGATAAATTAATCTCTGGCTTTGGGAGGCTCTCAGAGTAACTGAGGAAACAGTTGAAACAGTTCAGGAACCGTGCTGTATTGAAAGTGCTGTAAAGATGGGACCAGAGTGCTAAGGGAAAAGGAAGTAACTCTTTATGCCTAGAGGAGTTTAGAAAGGACATGATACGTGAGCTGAGCACTGATTAACACTCATCTGACAGAAAAGGGCAGATGAGGGCAATCTAGGCAGTGAGCATTAGCCCCATTAGTGAGTTTCTTAGTAACTTTGGATCATACTTGAAGCCAAGTATGGATCATACTTGAAGAAGGGTTTTCTTCACTACAAGGAACCAAAGCAGTGGATAGACAGCTTTATATGCTAAGTTATGGGAATCTGAGGGCTCCCTGATGGTAAAGAAGTCTCCTGCATTGCAGGAGTCCATTGGGTTCGATCCCTGGATTGGGGCGATCTGCTGGAGAGGGGAACGGCTACCCCAGTATTCTGGCCTGGAGAATTCCATGGACTGTATAGTCCATGGGGTCACTAAGAGTCGGACGTGACTGAGCGACTTTCACTTTGATGAGAATCTGAATGTCTTTACATGGACTTTCGACAATGGAGTAGCAGCTAGCTAAGGTGAAAGGCTACCTGAAATGATTCTTAGATATTAATACATGCTCATCACGTGAGAACATCTGGCTCACCTGCCATGTCTGGCTTCCTAGGGTTTGTACTGTGGTGTAGTATCATAGCCATCAGGAATGTGCCTCCTATTCCCTTGGAATACATTTTCACAGCTTTAAAATTCTTTAGTCCTTTACAGATTCATGCAGAATAAGGAATCCAATGATCTTTCAGAGTTGGGCTCCTTGGTGGAGTGAGGGCTGCTTTTTTTCTCAAAGGATGCTTAAAGGATAGTTTGGGTCATCACGGTTGACTTTTGTCAAAGTTTAATTTTTAAAACTGTTGGAAACATGACTCATACAAATACAGAATGAATATGTGTCAAAGATTTATTGTAATAACTTATTAATAAGGGAGACAGTTAAAGCTGGTTATAAGAGCATGTTGAAGAACTGGGTATTCATAGAGATTTGTAAAAGAAAACTAAGAGTAAAAAAGGGATGTTAGAATTAAAATGTTAGATTCGATATAAAAGAGGAGAGCATTCAAACTGTACCCTTTGGGGTTAGCTCTTCTATTGGATAATATCGAGCATATAATTTGAGAGTCTAAGCTCATAATTGATAGTAATAGTGCTTTATTCCCTTAGGCTAGGTAATGAAATAACTCTTGGACGAGACCACCAGCCCTCTTACTTCCCAGTAATCCATTGAAAGTATGTACCACCTACCTTCTTGCCTTTTTTCCAAGTAATTTTTCTCAACATTTCATGTTTCTAAAGCCAGGCATTTGAGCTGTCTTATCCCACCCCACCCCTGTCTGTCCCAGCATGCCTCTGTAAGCCTGACTGCCCTCTACTCTCTATGCATACCACTCTCTTCTACTTTAGAGCTGTTGCCCACCTTCCCCCATCAGCCAAAGACCCTGAGGTCAAAGAACAACTTATCCTTCAAGGGCAAATGCAGTTGGCATCCTCTTCTCAGAATCAGTGCTGTAATGAATCCCACTTGACACTCTTCCAGATTACTTAGTTCCAGTTTATCTTGGCTAGTCTAAAAAAAAAAGTGGTTTCTTGGGACTTCACTATTTTATTTGCTTGGAATATCTCTAGAGACAGCCTGATGTAAAACTAAGTCTTCAACTATTAATGCATTTGCTCCTGTGTAATTGGATTTGATGACTTGGGCACACCTGCACAAAAGCTTTCAAGTGAAATGTGCCTAATTTAAAACTGGCCCTAGGGGACATTTTGTACAATTGGTGGGAAATTTGTGATATCATGTTGAGACTTAAAGTGACTAAATTCAGCTTTGAATGAATTTTTGATGCAAAAATATAAATTTAAAAAACCTTGGAATTTGGACCACAAAAAGAAGGCTGAAAGGTCATTAATTCTGGCAACTGATCAAACTGCATATCCAAATGCAAAAGAATGAATTTGTTATCATACTAAGTGAAGTGAGCCAGATAAAGACAAATATCATATATATGTTTTATATGAAAAACATGATACAAATGAACTTATTTACAAAACAGAAATAGACTCATAGACAGCAAACAAGCTTACCAAAGGAGAGAAAGGGGTGAGGGACAAAGTAGGAGTTTCAAATTAAAGTATACAAACTGTTGTACTATGTGTAAAATAGATAACCAACAAGGACTTACTGTATAGCACAGGGAACTATACTCAATACCTTGTAATAACCTAAAATGGAAGACTGTAAAAAAAATATATATATAACTGAATCACTTTGCAGTATATCTGAAACTAATACAATATTATGAATCAAGTATATTTCAATCAAAATTTTTAATGCAAAAAAGAAAGTGAATTGCAACTACTGCCTCACAAAATTAGCTCAAAATGGACCAAACATCTAAATAAAACTGTATAACTCCTAGATGAAAACATAGGGGTAAATCTTTTTGACCACGAATTTGTCAGTATTTTATTAAATTTGATACCAAAAGTTTTCTGTGTATTCTCCCCATCTCAGATGGAATTCATTTCCTTCTTGTGCTGAATCTACCCATGTCTAACCCATGGACTATTTTCTCAGCCCATCCTCTGATGTAACCTTATTCATGGGAGAGCCCAGAGGACACTCCATTTATCAAAGCAGTCAAGAATGCACAGGTGAGAGAGGTACTAGCATCAAGAAAAAACAGTGATGACTGTTCTTGGAGTCTGAGGCTAACAGTGGAGATGCTCTTAGACAGCCAGGCTTCCTCATAGGATGCAAAAATATCAATAATAGAGGCCAACTGATATAGCATGTAACTCTTAAGAAGCAAAGTGGGCAAAATTATCTTAATTAAATGAAAGTTCTAGAATAGGTTAACAGAATTGGGGTATAGTCATCATCTTACTTTATCTTCCCAACAGTCCAGTGAGGCAAGTATTCGATCCCATTTTATAGAGAATCTGCATGCAAGTCAAGGCTGAGAAGGACTGACACCTTTGCCAAAGATCCACAGAAAGAGGCAGACCTGGCCTCAACTCCAAGGCCACCTACCACCCAAGTCCAAGTATTAGCATTAGACCACAATGCTTATGAAAGAAGTATGAGAGACACTTCCAGCCCCACCAGTGGCTGATAGATCTCTGAGAGACAGAAACAGCATGAACTTGTTCAGAGGAGGAACAGAAATAATGTGTGTTGAAACTTGATTTTATGTAACTTTCATCAGAACTGAGAAGTTAGCACTGAACTGCTTAGATTTACTGCATGAAGCTGGTGGATTGATCAGCACAAAGGGTGCTGTGGTACATCACCCAAATACCCCTTCTGGACTTACCAGGCACTTAACCTCACTAGCAGCCCATGGGTTCTAATCACAGGACACAGAGCTTCTGAAATGCCATACCGTGCTCCACACTTGACCTCATCACAGCAGTGGTGCCCCTTTAAAACTGGGGAGGATCACCCTCCTATCCTTGAACACTGTAGACTCACTTGCTCCCTTGACTTCCTCAGAGAATCACGGGTCAACCACTGCACAAATTTCCTTTATCTTTACCCTGGCATCTGCTTTCTGCCCGTTAGGAAGCTCTCCTGCTCTTAGACTGAAAACCTGGGGTCTAGACGTAGAAGTTCTGGAGATGAACAGTGCTGATGGCTGCACAACGATGTGAGGGTACTCAATGCCCCTGCACTGTGTACCTAAATACAGCACACGTCATAAGTGGGTTTTCTCCATAACCTTGGAACTGCAACGTGAGTTCCTTTAAGAGGTGGAAAATGTTAGCCATATAACCCAGTTGTTAACAGCTTTCTTCTTTGCCATTAAATCAGAATTACTTAGTATCAGAGGACATCTGAGTTTATTTTTTACATGAAACAAATATGTTAATACTTACTTCAAGGAACATGACAGTAACCACTAGGAAATAAATCTTATAAGATTTTTTAAACCCATCAGGTTTAGTTTAAAGTGATACAAATCTAATATAATTAAGTTGTCCATTCTATAATGATTAAAACCAAGATATTATATTAATATACTATTTCTTAGGACTTTCTTGGTGGTCCAGTGGTTAAGACTCTGTGCTGCCAATGCAGGGGACCCAGGTTTCATCCCTGGTCGGGGAATAGATCCCACATGCCACAACTAAGTTCTAAAGATGCTGCATGCCACAGCAGAACACCAAGGGTTCTGCGCGCCCCAATCAGGAACCTGGCACAGCCAAATAAGTAAAGGGGTAAAATATTTTAAATATATAAATATATTGTTTCTTAACTAATTTCTAATACAATGCAATGTATAGCTAAAATTATAAATCACTTATGAAGCAAAGTGTATGATAAATGCATGGTTTCCCTGGGTAGAATGTACATATGGATGTGATGCAAATTCTGGTGTTTAGCTTTTAAAAAAATAAATCACGTATGAAAATAGCAAATAACGTGATTATTTTCATTATAAGAAATCTTTTCCTATTTAATGAAGCAGAAACATATTTACTGCTAAAAACTGATTAAACTAGCATGTAATTTCTTTCCTTTTTTTCCCCTAGGCCAAAGAACAAACAAAAAAAAACCCCTCAGTTTTTAAACAAAGATTTACCATAATAACAAATATTTCATGATATGATTTGATGAAAATGATTTAACTACTTAGTTAAGTAATGCACAACAAATCTAAAATAAATCACTTTAAGGTTTTATCTGGGAGTTTTGTCCAGTGTATCTGAAGAGACCTAGTAGTCCCGTTAAAATATTCCAGGTATATTTAAAATAATCGCTGTCAATAGTTGATGCTTTTTTTCTGTTAGGAATGATCATTTAAAGACCTGCTTACATTATATACATACAGAAAGATATTTTTGGCATTCAGGACAGAATTTTTTTTAATTGAGGTATAGTTGATTTATAATATCATGTTAATTTCGAGTGTATAACACAGTGATTCAGTTATATAGATATAAACACACACACACATATATTCCTTTTCAGATTCTTTTCCCTTATAGTACTGTGTGTATGTCATTCCCAATCTCCCATTTTATCCCTCCTCCATCCCCTTTGGTAACCATAAGTTGTTTTCTATGTCTGTGAGTCTATTTTGTAAATAAGTTCATTTGTATCATATTTTAGTTTTCGTGTATATGATATCTGTCTTTCTCTTTCTGACTTACTTAGTATGATAATCTGTAGGTCCATCAATGTTGCTGCAAATGGCAATATTTCATTCCTTTTTATGACTTATGCTCATGCTTTTTTTGGTCTGCTCACAAGTGATTATCTAACAAGAGCTAGTCATTGTTGGGCAATAGTCAGGGGATAGAAGAGACAAAATTATTTAATAAAAGTTATCATTACTTCCACTGCCTCGCTCTATCATGTATCTGAATTCAGAACTTGGGGCAGAGTGCCCTGTTCTTAATTTAACTTTACTCTTAATAGAAATGAGCCAAAGACAGGGAGAGAGACAGGAAATCCCCTCCAAGAGTAGAGAAGGGTAAGGTCTTTATGGGTAAGTAAGAAGGCCTTTTTCTTACAAAGGGACAAAGGGCTATTGGTGGTCCAGACCTAGATCAGACCAATGTTAGAAAATTTATGGGCAGTGAGGACCTGGAAACATGTATCAAAGCCCTAGGAAGGCCTTCTCAGGCCCCCAGGGGCATCAGATCCTGCTTTGCAAGACCATACATCGTAGTCACAATGGAACTGGTGAAGCGATGTTGCCTCTTCACTCTGCCAGATTCAGAAGGAATTGGACAAGTCCCTTCATCGGCCAGAAAAGGGAGGGACTGTGACTTTTTAATGAGTAATAATACCTTTCTTCTTAATTTGTACAGGTTTTCATGAATACACTGTTGAGTTTTGTGTACTGTTGCTTTTATTATTTATGTCTACTGCTCACACACACTGGTTTTCATGTTTATTTGACATTAAAATTAACGAGAGATCTTTTAATTCTTTTAATAGTTAGCCAAAATTTGATTTTAGAACTGTTTTGCTTGAAGATCTGAAATCACTTTGTGATTTTTAAGTTCCTTTATTGAGACTACCCCCAACACTTTTTAAAGGCTCAATCTACCTAAACGTTTACACTTGGGAAATGGCTTAAGAGACACTAATTTATCAACATAATGAAATACCACGCAGTCAACAGAAATGTTGGAGGCAAACAATATGGATGTGCACAATAGCATCTTTTTTTAAAACTGTTTTGCTTTATAGTTGATTGACAAATTTGTGTTTTATGTGCACAGCATAGTGATTCAGTTATAGAGATACATATATTCATCCTTTTTCAGATTCTTTTCCCGTATAAGTTAATACAGAATATCAAGTAGAGTTCCCTGTGCTATACAGTAGGTCCTTGTTGGTTATCTATTTTATATATAGTAGTGTGTGTATATTAATCTCAAGCTTAAATAGCATCTTAAATGCAGAAACTAGAACACTGATTAGAGTGAGTCAGATTATTTCGGTTCAGAGTTGAATTGGAAAATTTTAACATATTAAGTTGGAGAAACATGAGGAATTTTTCCCTTAAGTCGTTTTCTTCAATGTGGTTAAAATATATGTTGCACAATAAAAATATGCAGTGTATGTCAAGAGCAGTGATCACTGTTAACGAGTAAATTAAAATATTCCTTGAAAATTGATTAGTAAAGAAAAGGACTTTCAAAGGGCAAAGAGCTTAAGTTGTAAAAGGGAGAGCTGGTTATAGAAAAAATGTATTCAGCAAAAGCCTGCCAAAAAGACCCTAAAACATCTCTCCTGAGGGTAAATTCAAGAAAGGTCAAGGTAATAGGCTCCTAGAGTAATCAACAGATCTGCAGAATGCAGGTCCAAGGAACTGTTGCTATTGATAAGCTTGAATATTTTGACATTCCCCCCCCACACACACACAGGGAGAAAACCAGACATGGCAAAGGGAAACGTAGTGTATGTATATGAGCTCAACAACCACATAGCGAATGTGTGCAAACCTCTGCGTCTGTGTTACAGCATTTGCCCCTTTCCCAAGGATTCTCCTCCTCTCACCCTCCTTCCTGGGACCCTAGGTCAGGACGCTTGAATGGGGGAGTGGCTGGTACATTAACCTATGTACGCTCCTTGGATTCTGCCTCTGTTCTGGCACCTCACTGGGGTGTGCCGGCCAGTGAGGCTGAACTCAAGCTCCACTGCCTGGGAGATGGCCTCACGCCACAGTTACCCTGCAGCTGAGGCGCCTTGTTGGTTCTGATGTCCTGTTGAAGGCAGCACCATGCTGGATAGAGTACCGCCGTGTGGTACAGCTGTCTTGTGACGCAGCACTGTGTTGGTGGTGACAGCACGTAAAAGGAATTCCATGTTAGACAGAGTGCCATGTTGGGTGTAGCACCATGTTGGCAGAGGGACCAAGTAGAAGGGGGCATGTTGGTGGGCCATCAGTGATTACTGAGCGCTGCACAGGCTTTCTAAGTGGCTGCTCCGGGGAATCCAGACAAAATGTCTACTCGGATTTCTCATCACAGTTCAGAACTGTGAGTCCTTAATACGCATATTGTCCTTGGAAATTCAACCCTGAGAGAAGTGTACAACTAGAGCCCCCATTTCTGACATCCTCCTCTAGTCCAAAAAAGTAAGAAAGTAAAAATCATCCATCATTCCACCCTACCTAGCTAGCCACTGATCATATTTGCATAATATTTTATTTGTGTGTATATTTGAGTGAAATGGCACACATTATACATACTGTTTTACATTATTTTTATTTAATAGTATATCTGTCCATCTTTATAGTATGGGTAATTTTAATTTTTATTAAATATAATTGATTTATAATGTGTTAGTTTCAAGTATACAGTAAAGTGATTCAGATATATATAGATATGTGTGTGTGTGTGTGTGTGTGTGTGTGCGCGCATGCATGCACTCAGTCTTAACTCTTTGCAACATGGACTGTAGCCCTCCAGGCGCCTCTGTCCATGGAATTTTCCAGGCAAGAATATTGGAGTGGGCTGCCGTTTGCTGCTCCAGGGGATCTTCCTGACCCAGGGATCGAACCCACAACCCACATCTCTTGCGCCTCCTGCATTGGCACGCAGATTTTTTACCACTGCACCACCTGGGAAGCCATATATATATATATTCTTTTTTAGTTTCTTTTTTATTGTAGGTTAACATAAGGTATTGAGTATAGTCCCCTGTGCTATACAGTAGGCCCTTGTTTGTCTATGTTTTACATATAGTAGTGTGTATATTTTAATCTCAAACTCGAAATTTATCCCTTCCCTACATTTCCCCTTTGGTAACCATAAGTTTTTTTTCTATGTCTGTGAGTCTATTTCTGTTTTGTAAATTGTCTTTATTTCTAATGGCTATATACTCCTCCATAGTATAAATGTACAACTCATTTAATTAATCCCCTCTTCATTTTGGGTGCTAACAATTCTTCACTCTTATATATAGGGGTGTATATCCTTGCAGAGAAATCTGTTCACCACCATGATATTTTCATTAGTAAATTTCCTAGAATTAGAATTTCTAGTTCAAGGGATAAACTGAAGTGATGCATGCTCATGGTGAAAATTCAAATAACACAGAAGTTTATACTGCAGATACATATATACTCTTCCAACCTTTTTCCTCTGCATGTTCCCACACATATGTGTATGCGCGCACACACACACATAAGCTCATAAAAGGTAAAGTGGTATCCTATTATGCATATTGTTCCAAAGCTTGCTCTTTTATAAAAAGTACAGTAGATCATGAGCATCCTCCTGGTCTGTAAGTTTACCTCATTTTAAGTTGCATAGTATTCCAGAATATAGGTATGTTTTGTCAGCCATTTCTGTGTGGACAGACATTTAAGTTGCTTACAGTTTTTCTCATAAATTTGGTGGCAGTAAATACTCTTGTTAGTAGAACTTTAACATGTGTAATTCCATAGGACAGATTTCTAGAAGTGGATTTCTGGGTCAAAGGGTGTTAGGAATGTACTGAAGTTCAGTCTCAGTGTTGGTATTCTACCAAATCTGATTTTTAAGTTTGGTTTTAGCCAAATATCAAAATGCCTGCCTCATGATCACTTCTGATTTCCTTAACCTTGTCATCAGTGATCACATGGTAGCCTGGATGTCAACAAAATTCCTGCTTTACTATTGACTCTGGTATGTAGAATAATGCCCTCACCCAAAGATGTCCATTTCTAATATCTGAAGGCTGTGAATATGGTTAAGTTATATGGCAAAAGGGGATCAAAGATGCAGACAGAATCAAGTTTGCTAATCAGATGATATTAAAGTAGCTTATCCTGGATTATCTGGATGGGGACAAGAAGGAAGCTGAAAAGGAGGGTCAGACAGAGTCAAGACTATGGAAAAACAGAGAGATGGCTTTGACGATGGAGTAAAGGGGCCACAAGCCAAGGAATATAGGCAGCTTTTAGAAACTGGCAAAGGCAAAGAAATGGGTTCTTCCCTTTTGTCACATTCATTTTAGCCCATGTCAGACTTCAAACTATAAAGTAGTAAATCTGTAATGTTTCAAGGTATTAAGTTTGTGGTAATTTGTTAACTGGGCTTCCCTGGTGGCTCAGTGATAAAGAATCCGCCTGCCAATGCAGGAGATGCAAGAGATGTGAGTTCAATCCCTGGGTCGGGAAGATCTGAAGTAGGAAATGGCAACTGGCTCCAGACTCACGCCTGGAAAACTCCATGGACAGAGGAGCCTTGACAGGCAGCAGTCTGTGGAGTCACAAGAGTCGGACACAACAGAGCACACACACAATCTGTTAACAACAGCAATAGAAAACTAACATAGTCATCATGAGATTTCTGGTCTAACAGCAGACCTGGTTGAGTAAGTGTTTATAGCATGGAAAATCAATGAAGAAAGTATCTGATGAGCGTCCTTGACAATGGAACACACATGGTAAAGATCGTGGGTAGTTTTGGAATCCTAAGCATATAGTGTTTTGTCTGGAGCCTTCGGCTCACTCTTCAGAGAGTCCCTTTAGCAAACAAGGATGTGTTGGTGAAAGGCAGAGAATGGACGACTTTCATCACTTTTCTTCAGGCAAAGACGTTACTTGACCTGTCTGAGATTCAGGAACTGTCTTGTCACACCTATACACGTTGCTCAAACAAGAAACTGCAGCCATTAGGTGTTTGAGTACCGGATAACAAGAAGCCTTATCACTATTTTTTGATAATACCAGCATAGTAGGACTTACTAACAACCAATGGTTGCTTACAACAAAAATAGTTTGCAGGAACCTGATAAAGGGAACTGAAACCAATTTAATTTCCTCTCTTCAGGTTTAAAAAAAAAAAAAAAAAACTGGGACCAGGCATACTTTCCTGTCCTTATACACTGAGAACAGGCAACAATAACTTGGCTCTTCGCTTCAGCAAATACTAGATCCTAGAAGACTGTGAACTAACAGAGCTTACTTGTCAAAACTAGCATTTTACTCATCAATACTTGCTTAAAGGCTATTGCCTCACAGTGCCTGTCAATCCAAAATTATTGTTATAAACTCTGCAAATTTCAGTTTCCTGCTTTGCAAGTCCTTCCTTAAATCTACCCAGTTTGGGTCCTGTCTGTGTATTAGTCACTCAGTCGTGTCTGACTCTTTGTGATCCCATAGACTGTAGCCCGCCAGGCTCCCCTGTCCATGGGATCTTCCAGCCAAGGATACTGGAGTGGGTTTCCATGCCCTCCTCCAAGCTTGGGCCCTAAAGCTCTATACATATCCTCTCTGACTTTCCCCGCTGAGAAATTGTTATGACACATTGGCAGTCTCTTTAATACTGTAAGTTTGTTAAATTTAACTTTACTTGAACAGATTTTCAGGGGGTCCTTTGGAGAGGTTTACTCAATAGAAGGAATTTTGAAAGTGTTAGTCTACTTACTGTGTGTGCACATGCACTCAGTCATGTCCGCCTCTTTGTGAACCCCATGGACTGTGTCTGCCGACTCCTCTGTCCATGGGATTTTCCAGGCAAGAATACTGGAGTGGGTTGCCATTTCCTTCTTCAGAGGATCTTCCTGACCTGGGGATCGAACCTGCATCTCTTGCATTGGCAGGCAGATACCCTGCTCTGAAGATTCTCCTATATTGTCACTCCAGGAAAAATGCTGCAGGGTATGCAATGGAAGCTCAGTACCACGTGGATATTCATAGACAATTTTGTTTTCTTAAACTCAAATCCCCTTGTTCCACAGCAACAGTTCTAGGTCCAAGGTCAATGGAATCTATGTATCAGAAAGGAAAATATATAAGTGAAAGTAGCAATGTTAGCTCTGATATTTAGTGTTCCCTTCAAGTAAAGCCAAACGCTTCAGTTTGTGTGTTTGCTTCAGTGAAATTGTATCATCAACCTAGTATTAAGTCCAGGAATTGAAAAGGAGATAAATCTTTACCCAGTCAGTTCACTATTAGAAAGGAAGGAAACTTTAATAACTTGATGACAGCATCACTGTCAGCTGAACACTTCACTGTAGAATGTACAGAAATAAATTGGGCTTCTTTACTCACTGCTGAAAATGAATGACTATTTAGTATCTCAGAAGTACACACAGCAATCGACCAGTCCATGGTACTTGGAAATCATGGTGCCCATGAATATTAAAATGTAAGACTTACAAAATCTGGCAATAAATAAAATAATTATAATTATAAAATAATTACTATATAATATTATTTGAAATAATTTTATAATAAAATAATTGAATTACATTTGCATTTGAACAAAATATATTTATGGTACACATCTATTACACACAATTGTTAAAGATACAGCCAAATTTTTGTCCAAAAAGTTTATACTAATGCATAAAGTGTGTACCAGTATACATTGTTAAGGCTCTGGAGATACACTGCCTAATTGTCCTCCAGAAAACATGAGCCAGTTGATTCTCCAACACTGAAGAATAATGTTCATTTATCTGTTGTTAAAAGGGAATTTTTCACAGAAGTTATGAGCAGGAATAAATAATGGGGATTTCATGTGCCTGGCCACATCTGTGACCACATTCTCTGTGCTCTCAGTTTATCTCCTCCAGGGACTGGGAGCCCAGTTTGTACCAAGATCATCCATTCTGCGGTTGGAAAACTCTTGTTCCATTTTTGGCTCCTAAAATAACAGAAAAAATGTCCCTTTTGGATTTCTCTCGTTATTTCTCCATGCAGTGGGAAAGTTTTTTCTAGCTTACCTCTTTATCAGATGCCGCCACCTTTATGCAAGGAGTTCCATTTCCATCTTCATATGAGGCATGGGCCAAGTCTTATTTCTCACACTTACGTGGACATGAACACTCAAGAGCAACCATCCACTCACACACCTCTCAGACACAGCTGGTTCACACACTGACCACTCTGGTTTTCAGTTCTTCAGCTCCTGGCAGTTCCCTTTCTTTCCTGCAAATTTAACTTTGCATGTAAAAGAATGGTATACTTTAGACAGCCTCTCTGTTTGCAGTCAGAGTATCTTCAGGTTATCTTAATCTGTCACACTGATGGAACTGGAAGTCCCCTTCAGGGACGGCCATGATGGTCAGATTAGCTCAGAAGGAACTATTTTCTAGAACAAAAGGCACATTTGAGTGGACATGATGCCCCTAGCTCCCTGTCGTGTTGGAAGCATCTGCTCCTGTAAGGAGTTTGCATGGAGGGTAATCACCTGAGCACCACCCTTGCTTATTCCTGTGGCTCTGCCCACACGGATGATTACTTGTTTCCTTTTGTGCCAGAACTGACCAAAGAGGCCTATGTAATGATGAATGAGCTAGAAACAAACAGTACCCTCTGCCATGACGGGCCCAGCCTGCCCTGGCCTGCAGGCCCCAGGTCTGGCAGCCCAGAAGTTCTGTGCAGGGACGTGCAAGAGGCCATATGCTGTTCAAGCCAGTGACCGGAAATGGAGGGAAGAGGGACTTGGAATGCTACAAACGGCTACTTCCTATGGCACCCAACAAAATGTACCCCTTTGTATTTTGTTACTTAGTTGCTAAGTCGAGTCCAGCTCTTTCCCCTAGACTATAGCCCACCAGGCTCCTCTGTCGTGGGATTTCCCAGGCAAGAATACTGGTGTGGGTTGCCCTTTCTTTCTCCAGGGATCTTCCTGACCCAGGGACTGAACCCAGGTCTTCTTCACTGGCAAGCAAGTTCTTTACCACTGAGTCACCTTTACTATGTTCTATTTCCTGGGCTGTTCTAAAGACCCAGGAACCCCAAACACGTCCTGGTAATGGCAAGGGCAACCAGAGAAGGGAAAGAATCTGGACTCTCTAAGAAGGCCTCCAGCTGCTGGGACAGTGAGTGGAGCCTGGACACATCTGCCTGTTTGGCCACAAAGGAGATGCAAGGGCTGCCCATCTTGGCTACATGCACGCTGCCAGCGCTGACCAGTGACAGCCCACATGTCCCCAAGGGGAATGACGTCTGGGGACTTCAGAGCTGCTCTGGGGATCTGTTTTAGGGCCACTGTGCACCTGCCAGTCAGTGAAGGAGAACGGGGCTGGACAGGAGAGAAGGGACAGCCCTCAGGGAAAGCCTTTCAGTGTTCTCTCCAGAGAAGCCCCATCTGGCTGCTCACTGAAGGCCTGAAGAGCAGAATCGGGGCCTTCGACTAGAAAGGTACTGTTTAGTTCGGTACCTTTGTCAGACGGCCTCCCACCACGGGGTTCTCACTGCTCACTTCACGGCAGGAATGACTCATTTTAAGCCTCTTCTTTTGTGATAAAAACCTGCCTGTCAGTCATTTTCACCTACACCCTATCCTTTCCCTTTTGCTGAAGAAGGGAGTCCTGCCTTCAACTGGCTGAAGAACACAGAGAGCTACGGCCTGAGCCATGAGAACCAGGGCACCTCGGACCCAGTGCACCCCAGGATGGCCATTCAGGAAGGGAAAGAGGCTGACCAGTGGGACCAAGGCCTGCCAGGGCTACTTGTCCACTTTCTAACTGGAGACTTGTTAGGACCCCACCTCTACATAGGGAAGATATCCTCCCAGATAGGAAATAAAGTTATCTGGGGACTTCCTTGGTGGCACAGTGGTTAAGACTTGGTGCTTCCACTGCAGGGGGCACAGGTTCCATCCCTGGGGGTGGGATTGGGACTAAGATCCCATGTGCCATGTGGCATGACCAAAAATAAAAAGTTCTTGGCTGAGCACTGAAAGTCGAGACCAGTTATTTTATCCTGTCCCTGCATATAAGACAGCATATTGAAACCAAAAGCGTTCTGTGAAGCTAGTCAAGGGTGTCCTTGGAAGGCTATTCCGGCAGGCAGGCCACTGTGTTCCCTGGGCTGGGCCCCAGTCTCGAAGCAGAGGGGCTGGAGTCTGGGCAGGAGTGCTGGCAGCTTCTCTAGAGCAGGCAGGACTTACTGGGGATCTCATCCTTCAATGCACTGGCCGTGAATCCCTATTTTCTGTGTGCCTGCTGGAGGCCCATCATGGTTTTCAAATAATTGTGCTGGATACAGAAAGGGGGAGAAAACAGGAACTGATTAGGACCTGCAGACCTAGCAAGGCCTCAGAAGCCACACCACCTATATCCACCCCAACATTCTTCCTGCAAATATCACCGTTTGGGGACAAGGAGCCCCTTTGACTAGTCCCACTTCTGTGAGAAAAAAGTATTCCATTCAATCCCTCTTATTCTTTCATCCTAAAGTGTATAAAATGTTTTAAATGTTGAAAAGCAGACATGCATGTTTCAAGGGCTCACTTCAAAGTTTCTCACAAGAATTAGGTTCAAAAAAAGAAAAGAAGAGGGCTTTCTCTCCAGAGGAATGGGGGCCCATGTACTCTGAAGGGCCTTCCCTCTGTAAATCAACTAGATGTTCATGAATCCTACCTTTTAATGCACTGCTAGGCTCTTGGGAAGCAGGTGGGGAAAGGAAGCGGAAACATCAGTGGGCAGAGCAGTGAGCAAGCAAACGCCAAACCCACCAACTTGGAATATGGGGGTGAATCCTAGATTCCCCACATGGTGAATCTGAACTGAAACGGAAACTTCCACTTGGAAGCTGGAATTATTTTTTATTGTGGTAAAATACGCATAAAATAAAAATTTCCGCCTTGGCCATCTTTAAGTATACAGTTCGGTGGTACTGAATACATTCATAATGTTGTACAAACCATCACTACCACCCATCTCCAAACTTCATCCTCTCAAACTGAAACTGCGTGTGCGTGGAGCAATAACTCCCCCACTCCCCTCTCCCCCGGACCCTGAAAAGCACTATTATACTTTCTCCCTTTATTAAAGTCAGTCGTTTTATTTTTTAAAATAATTTAGTGGCGAATACTTGATTTACAGTGTTATGTTAGTGTGCATATGTGTATGCAGTACACAGCAGAGTGATTCAGGTATACATCGTGTGTATATGTACTCATTCTGTCTTACACTCTTCTCTCACACAGGTCACCACAGACCATTGTGTCCCCGTGCTATCCAGCAGGTCCCCATCATTATTTCACCCATTGTGTGTGTGTGTGGTGTTGACCCCAAGCTCCTGATCGACCACTCCCACCCCGTGTTTCCCCGTTAGTAATCATAAATTCGTTTTTGAGATCTGCGTGTTCCTGTTTTGTAAATAGATTCCTTTTTATCATTTTTAATTAGATTCCACGTATGAATGATCTCATATGATACTTGCTTTCTCTGATTTACTTCGCTTAGTGTGGTAATCTCTAAGCCCATCCATGTTGCTGCAAATGGCATTATTTCATTCTTTTTTTTATGGCTGAGTTTAGCTATTGTAAATGGTGCTTCATGAATATTGGGGTGGATGTATCCTTTTGGATTGTTTTTCTCAGGATATACCACTAGGAGTGGGATTACATGGTTGTTACATTTTTAGCTTTTTAAGGAACCTCCATTCTCCTCTTCACAGTAGTTGTACCAATTTACATTCCCACCAACAGTGCAGGAGTGTTCCCTTTTCTCCACACCCTCTCCAGCATTATCATTTATTGTCTGTAGACTTCCCCCGCCTCAGCTTTCTTGAGATATAATTGCCATAGAATATAATACTGCGTCCTTTAAAGTATACAATGTGTTGATCTGACACACTTACATATTATAAAATGACTGCAACCTTAGCATTAGCTAACACTTCTATCACTTCACATAATTATTTCTTTTTCTGTGGTGAAATCCTTTTAAGATCTACTCTCTTAGCAACTTTCAGGTATTGATATATTAACAGCATTATTAACTCTAATTGCCATTCTATACATTAGATCCCCAGAACCTACTCACCTTATAACTGGAAGTTTGTATCCTTAGATCAACATCTCCCTGTTCCCCACACTCCACCCCCATTCCCTGGTAACCACCATTCTAGTCTCTGTTTCTATGAGTTGAACATGTTGTTTGTGGACTTTTTAATGATGATCATGCTGACTGGTGTGAGGTGATACCTCAGTGTCCTTTTGACTTGCATTTCTCTGATAATTAGTGATGTTGAATTTCTTTTCATATGGTTTTTGGCCATCTGTATGTTCATTTAGATCTTCCGCCCCTATGATTTTTTTTTCCCCAGTAAACTTAGTTTTTTATTTGTCCAAGGCAAGCTGTTACAGGCACTGAGGCCCCAAGACTTCCAGAAGGGAATGGTAGGGGAGGAGCCATCCTACCTCACAGGTGCTACCTGCCCCCTCCTGCTTCCTGCAGGAGGTAGGAGAGCAGATAAAGTGTCCCCTGTGCCATCAAGTATCTCCTCAGTTTTGTGAGTGTGTCAGTCGTTCATTCGTGTCCAACTCTGCAACTCCATGGACTGTAGCCCACCAGGTTCTGTCCCAGGGATTCTCCAGGCAAGAGTACTGGAGTGGGTTGCCATTTCTTTCTCCATGCCCCTATGATTTTTGACTACCTCATGTAAGTGGAACCATTTATTTCAACTTACTCCATTTAAGTGGAACCAAGTAATTTTAACTTATTCAGGATTCCTAGAGTTTAAATTCAATCACATTTTTGGTCAGCTGAATTTCAACAAGGGTACCAAACAGAAAAAGAATCGTTTTTCCAACAATTGGTACTGGGAAAACTGAATATGCACACGGAAAAGAATAAAGTTCTTTTTGCTGCCTCACCTCATATGCCCCCTCCTCTGAGCTGAGAGAGGTAAGCCTCTCTGTGGTCAGATAAGGAAGCTCCTGCATAGTGGTCACAGTCAAATGATCTCCGAGGCTGGGCTGCCTATGCCTCATTGACCTCACTCCATCCTCTCCCATAGAGCCCTGCCTTTCCACAGAGGCAGGGCCCTGTTCACTGATCTGGCCCTCCATTCAGGGGCCAGGGTTAATAAAGCTTAATGCTCACAGCATAAGGCTAAGTGGCTGCCTGGGAAAAGCCACCCTCTTGCTGAAGGAGTGGGCCCAGGCAACGAGGATGGGCAGGTGACCCTGCCCCAAGCCCCAGCTGATTGAACCAAGACTGCACACTTAATACAAGGAGAGTCTTCCTGGCCTGCACACAATGGCCTCCGTCGGAGAGGCTCTCCCCAACAGGCAGTGGCCTCCGGGGAGCCCCAGGCCCTGCCCTGGCATGTGGACCACACATGGGCTATCTTAGCACTCACGGACTATGTCCACGCCTGGCCAAGGTCTGTGGGACCACTACTGTGTGCCACTTGAATTGGCAGAAGACACCCACTGACTCTGGGGGACTGGATTTCCCTGGGCTGGCGTTTTCCTCCTCTGCCTCTAAAGTGGGGAGGGCCATCCTGGGTGTCCAGTACTGAGGTCCCTGAGGCCTTGCCTCCCTGGAGACACGGATCCCCCCGAGTTACCTTCTGCTCCATCTTGACTTTGGCATTGTAGAAGGAGACAGAGTCAGGGCCCTCGGGCAGCATCGTCTGCTGCAGCTGGCCGAACCTGTCCTGGTCGTCTTCTCCCTAGAAGAAGCCCAACTCAGCATAGACCCTTCACCTGGCATCGTCAGGATCCGCTCTGATGGGGCCTGTGATGGGCATCAGGGCAACCCCTTGCTGGGCTCACAGTCCTTCAGCTCCAAGTCTCCCAGGTCATCACAGACGCCTGTAACTGCCATCAGGACGAGATGAGCCCCTCAAGAAGGCTGGCAGCAGCATGTGGCATTTTCTGGGTCCTCATCCCCAAAACTGGGGAGAGATCTTCCTGCCCACCTGCCTGGGGCTGCTGCAGGAAGGCCAGGAGCAGCCCAACCGCTGCCATGCTTGTTGAGAGGACAGAGGACAGGGGGCACTGCCCACTGCCCCATGCTTGTCCACTATCCCAACCCCTCTCCTGTGCCACTCACCAGAGACACAACCTTGCTGAGAGGTATCATGCCTGGCCGGATGCTGCCACCCGGCTTCAGTGCCATCTGCAGGTCCTCGGGGACGAAGAAGGACTCATTGTACCAGATGTCAAATTCTGCAGGGAGATGCAGAGAGGGCACTGTGAGGGTCGGGAGTCCTGAGGAAGCAGGTCAAGGCTATGTGTGCCTGTCTTGTGCTTGACACAGGTTTGCCCGCTTATTCACTTCCTGCTCCCAGGTCTCAACCTTTCCCATCTCCATTTCCTGCCCTCAGAGTCCTGGAAACACATCTAAAGCCCCGTTCCCCTGCCCCTGCCACAGAGAAGTTCTGAAGCCACTTCTAGAATCCAGGCTGTGGCCCTGCCCTGGGCCTCCTGGAATCCCAGGTGGCTGGCCAACCTCCGCCAATGGCACACCCGTGAGCAGGCGCTGTCGACACTGGTCCACCAGGTGCTGGCAGTACTGGATCTCAGCCCTGAGGTCACGGAGGTCCTGATACTCCATCCGGTACTGCTTCTTGAGGTCTTTGAGCTTCAGGATCAGCAGGAATTCCTCCTCATCGATGATCATCAGCCCTTTGTTCTCATACTCACCTGCAAGGGGATGGAGGAGGTCAGGGAATGAGGGGCCCACTTGGGGTGCAGGGAGGAAGGTGGTCAGAAAGAGGGGGCAGTGCTGGCAAAGCATGAACACAGGGGTGAGGGGAAGGGCTAGCAGTGCAGCGAGGAAGTGGACAAAGCATGAGCAGGCTGGTCTACCAGGACAGGTCTCACAGGGAGAGGGGGCTCAGGTTAGAGGACCACACAGCATCTTTAGGACCAACAGGAGAGGCTAGTAGAGGAAGTGGTACAGATGGTGCACATTCCAGGGTTATTTTGGTCTTACACCCCATTAACCAGAATATCCAGTATATACCTCTACTACGTACAGGTGTTTATCTTTTTCATAAGTTATATAAACAAGCTGCCACGACTGGCTAGTACCACAAGGCAGTTGGGCAAGGTTCCTTATTAACGGTAGATGTAAACCCAAATTTCCAATTGTCTTCTTAATTTCAGCATTCCCCAGCTACCTTGTTTGAAAGCATCAGACATCTGTATTGTGCCTGGTGGCTGGCAGAAGGCTCCAGGAGGGAGGGGTCGGTCATCCTGAGTTGTCATGTCCACTCACGGTTTCTGCACAGTCCTTCTTAAGGTCTGTCAGTTTGATGAGGGTTGTTGGGTTAAGACAGAATTATCTGTGGAGCCACTCACCTGGCGGTCTACTGCCGACAGCATTTGGAAGTTCTGCAAAGGCATCCTGTCAGTACCCAAGGCCAGGCTCCTGGAGTGTGTGTGACTGAGGTGTGGGGCCAGGGTGCATGAGGCAGTGCCCAGGACCTGGGGAAGGCATTAGCACTTCCACTGATGTTAATGGCGGAGAAGTGAGGCACAGGAAGTGTCACTGACAGCACTCATGGAGAAGCAAGGGCTCCAATCCAAGGTGTCTGCAGTGGGGAGGCCAGAGTTGCCCTCACCTCACTGCAGAGCAGCCCGATCAGTGGACTGTGTGCCAGTCCCAATGTGCTTACTTGGTAGACACAAATCTTTTTTTTTTTTTTTGAGCTGTACCATGGGGAATGTGGGATCTTAGTTTCCTGACCAGGGATCAAACCCACTCTTCCTGCATTGGAAGCACCGAAGGACCACTGGACTGCCAAGAAAGACCCAAAAATCCATCACAGAGTAGGGACTTTACAGCACTCTGTTGAGACAGGGAGTGATAACATCTCTTATACTTCCCAGAGGTTCTCCGATTATCTCCAAAGAAAAACATTTCTAAGAGTTGAACTTAAGATGATTTTCTTTTTTCTTTCATGGAAGACGTGTCTCATGTCTAATGTCCCAAATTAAATGACCAATGTGGGCTGACAAGTGGCTGCCAGTCAAGGTACCTAGCTGCTGCTGCTGCTAAGTCGCTTCAGTCATGTCTGACTCTGTGCATCTCCATGGACTGCAGCCTACCAGGCTCCTCTGTCCATGGGAGTTTCTAGGCAAGAGTACTGGAGGGGGGTGCCACTGCCTTCTCCGCAAGGTACCTAGCAGGTATTTTAAAACATGAACTACTTGATCTGTTCCCTTAAGATATTTTGGTATTTTACTAACCAATGGGAAAACAACTGCTTGGGGGGTAGGGAAGGGCAAAAATGTTTTCATATATTCATAAAATTTTAACTATTTAAAAATACTGTTTTTCTTTTTCCCATCCTTTAAAAATATACATTTTTCAGGCATATTGAGGAGTAAGTGATATATCAGCATAATATGCATATGATTTAAAATATGTAAATATATAATAAGGGGTTGCATATTCAAAGACCTGGAGGAGGGCATGGCAACCCACTCCAATATTCTCGCCTGGAGAATCCCCACAGACAGAGGAGCCTGGCGGACTATACACAATCCATGGGGTTGCAAAGAGTCAGACACGACTGAGTGACTAAGCACATATTCAGAGAAGGTGTGGTCAGAGGGACAAAGAAGGACTCTGGCTCTCCAGGGCTGACCAAACGATGCCCCAGGGATGAAGGCTGCACCCCAGCATCCCCTGCAGCTTCCCTTCCAACTCGGTCCTCCAGTGCCGAAGGCTGCCCATCCCAAGCAGGATAACTGAGATCCCACTGTCCCCCAACCACCTTCTCAGCACGCTCACCTTGCTTCTCTCGTAGTGACTTCTGTAAATTGAGTGCCTCCTTGGTCATGTCGATCTCCTGCTTGATGGCATTGATGCGCTGTGTGGTCTCGCTGGCCTTTTTCCTCCGCTCATTCAAGATGGATTTGTTTTCTTTGAAGATGCGGTTGATCTCACTACCTCGCTCATTCTTAAAGTCTTCAAAGGCCACAGGCTTGGCGGGTGGGGTACTGGGCCTGAAGATGGAGAGGGAGATGAAGGGAGAAAAGGGACAGCTGTCCTGGAGCCACCGGGCACTTCACATTTCTTCCCTGGGGCTTCTGTGAGCTGGAGGTCAGAATTCCTGGGCACCACCTACCCTAGATGGGAAGTAAACTGTATAGGAATCATTCTCTCATCTCTGTTCTATATAGCCCACTGCAGAAAATGAAAATAAAAAAATAAAGCAAAAAAATACCATTCATTACCTACCGGCAACCACACTTTAATGTATCTCCTTCAAGGATTTGTAATATTTGGATCATGCAGTATATATAATTCTGCATCCTTTTTCACAGAAGCATTCTTTCATGCTATTAAAAACTCTTTGAGAATTCTAGTTATTATTAACTGGATGTAAGATGAAGTGCTGGGTAGGTGAAAGTAGACTGTCTGCAACTTACTTTGAAATCCATAAAATTTAAAAAAAGATGGAAGAAAAGAGAGAAAGACACGTGATGAAATACTATAGTATCAGTGCAATCAAAAGGGTGTTCACTATACAGATCTTTCAACTTCTCTGAATGTTTGGAAATGTTCACAAGCTGGAGAAAAATTCTTCGTGTACATCTTTGTACATTTCAAGGGCAGAGAGAATCATTCACGTGGTGCCCTTTCCCTATTGTTGACTGTTGAAGGTCTTACCAAAAAAATTTTCCTTGACACAGTCTTGTTATATAAACTTTTGTCTAAATCTCTGATTATTTCCTCAGGACAGATTCCTAAAAACTCAATTACTGACTGACCAGGGAGAGGAACTGGGTGGCTGGAGGAAAGGTCTCATACTTGAGAATTTTGTATCTTTTGAATACATTACTCATCCAAAATGTGAAATGTAATTATTTAAATAATTGCTCTTTGGAGGGTCTAAAATGATGTTGTGTATAGCTGCATCTTGGGTGACTCCTGAGGTTGAACCAGTTTGCACCTGTATAAGCCACCATGTTTCTCTTTGGGGACTGTGCTCCTAGTCTTTGCCTGTTAGCCCTGTTTTATTTCTCTTCTGTCTGCAGGTGCTCTTTCCATGTCATACTCTGGTTTTGTACGATCTGGTGCAGGAGCTAGCATTAGATGGTCACCTGAGTGGGCGTAATTCCTCCTTTGGGGAGTCTGAGGCCAGGGGCTCAGTATTGGAGGTCTCCCGGTCCCGCACAAGCATGTCTTTGACATCCCCATCCTTGGAGGACGCGGTCAGCTGGGTCTTGGAGGTGGAAACATCCAAGTCCTTGCCACTCAGAGGGCTGCTAGCACCCTCCTTTCTTGCTGAGGAGCTGGAAGGAGAAGGGAGGGAAACCCCAGGCTCAGTGTGTCTGGCCCTGAGGGGAGTAATCCTGCTCAACACTCATACACCAGAACCCCACCCCACTCAGGGCCTGTCTTTAACACATACCTAGTCCAAAGGGCGAAGAGTATAGCCCTAGGCCACGCACATGGGGAGGAGGAGGGGCGCATTTATCTCCCTTTTACCAGAACAAGAGGTCCTCCCTCAGCCCTGTTGGCAGAGAAACCTGGGAGGAACGGGCATTCTCCAGTCTGGAAGCATGAGGACCTCGGGGTGGGCCAGAGGCTCTAAGGAGCACCCTGGCTGCTGAGGGCTTGCAACCCGGGAAGGCAAGCAGGGCCCTCACCCTGGGTGCATCTGTCTGAGGGCCAGCAGTAAAGACAGACATGCCCGCACCACTGCTCCGACCAGTCCACGACCTGCTTGCCCACCTACATCAGCACCCACACCAGCTCCCGGGAAAAGGGCCATCGTCCCTCTCCACGTGGTGGTGCCTAGGGCCCACCCTCCGGAGAGGCACACGAGAGCAGGGCTGAGCTGAAGAAAGGATGGCCATGGCTCCTTCCATGACTGTTTCCTTCTCTGTTCTTCTTGCAACAGGTGTGGCTCGGGGACCAAGCCTCGATCTACCTGTCACACTGATTACCTAACAGCAAGACAGAGAGGCGGGGGTGTGACCGCCTTGCCTGAAGAGGCGGGAGCAGGCCAGGACATCCTGCACCCGACGCTGGTCCTGCACGTGACGGTTTTCTGCCATCAGCTTTGACCCACGTCCTTTCACACATGAAAGGTGATAATGTAACAACATGTTGGTACTGAGGTCTTCCAGGGACGTGGACTGCATTTACTCACCTATCCTCAAAACCACCCCAGTGACTGATGCTATTATTATCATTATTCCCCCTTAGGAGGAGGAAACCGAGGCAGAGAAGCTCTCATGCCTCACAGAAGGTGACCCTCTTGGGTGAGAGAAGTACACAGCAGGGAGGTGAGCCCAGGAGTTACCCTCAGAGTGGGGGCTTTGTCCGCCACAACACAGCACTTCCCAGAGAGGCTGGCTCATTAAGGGAACCTTGACACTTCTCCCGTCCTGCACCCACAAATGTGTCTTGCCTGCAAGGTGAGCTTGGGTTTTTAGGTGACATGGGTGCCAGTTAGCTGGGTCACAGAAGGAACGGGGTGGTGGGGTGGGTTTCCACGTGAAGTACCAGAAGGCGAGTGGCAGCCCAGCTTCTCATTTCCACTCTACCACTCCTCAGCAGTGTGACCTTGGAATGACCTCCCCTCTCTGAGCCTTGGTTTCCTCATTAGTAAACTGTAGATGTGAACTCCCACCTCACAGAACTGCTGTGAGCATGACAGATGAGCAGTCCCAGCCTGGGCCCCACAGACGCTGTGAGTATTGGCAGGGGTGACATCCACTGGGACCACCCCACCCCGTCACTAACACCGGGGGAAGGGAGGGACAGCTGTGTCCTCCCCTTCGCCAGCCAAGGAGGGCAAGGTACTGATCAGCGGGAGCAGCAGGGAAGTCACTCACCTGAGCTGCTCTTTAAACATCTTCTTGGACTTGGACTTCTTCCCGGGTTTGGTAGAGAAAGGGGCAACTCCGAGTCCGAAGCCTTGTCCATCAGGCTCGCCCACTAGGTGGCCGTCAGCGTCCATGAGCCCTGCCTGGACAGAGATCAGTCACAGGTCTGCAGGTCAGATCAAGTTTTCAGGCCCCTGGGGGATCCAGGTGTATATGGACCAAAGGTGGACATGTTCATCCCACACACCGAGATGTGGCTCCTGCGGTGTCATTCCAGGCTGTCCCCACGTCAGCTGTCTCTGACCACCCCACCAAACATACACTTTCTACACCAACTGTTCTCATAGCTGGGTGAGACTCCTGAGGCCCATTTCCAACCTAACTTGGGATTTGTCTTGTTTGCTGTTGGGCACATCTCCAGTTTATGGACATCACTTTGAATTCATACGTGGTTGACTCTTGCATGGGTCACTCCATGCTCATGCTGGCGTTAACCTTTACTTGTTACAACCCTAAATCTGCTTTAATGCAGGACACTCACTGCCTCTGGCGAGATCCGGGAGTGCAAAACTCTGATGTGAGTCTTGTCAGCAAGAGGCAGTTGTGCTTACCTTCTGGACAGCAGAGATGGCTGCAAAGTCATTCTTGTCTATGAGGGTATACTTCCTGCGCAAAGCGGACTCCACTTCCTGTTCCTGTTGGCTTGGGAGACAGAGTGCAAGAACCCCTCGCACCTGGGGCAAGCTGAGCCCTCTGGGGCAAGCACCAGGTCCGGGAGTTAGAAGTTGCTTGTGTGTGGCCCCTGAGACAAAGCCACGCCCTCATCGTGAACCAGACCAGACAAAACACGCTCATTCCCCGCCCCCTACTCCCCAAAGCATGTACCCACTGTCTAGTCCCCAATTCTGCAGGGGTCACCCTACGTGTCAAGGACAGCTGCTCTAAGATGACCTTTGACAAGGACCCCCAGCCTGCATCGTGCATCCCCATCTGTCTCTAATAGGCCCTTCGTGCCCAGCTTCTCATACCACCCAGCAGGAGCCAGTCAGGCTACAGGTATGTCTGTACCCCAGTAAACCACAAATCTCTCTTAAGGTAGGGAGGAGGGTGCCAGGAGCATCAAAACGCCCTGCTCTGGCCACATAAAGACCTCCTGTCTAGTGAACGAACTCAGGAAACCAGGGACTGCCTCCTCTACGTAGCCCTAGAAAGGGGGGCTGTCCTCCCCACTTCCAGGGAAGGGAAGGGTAGGAGGACCTGAAAGCTCAGAGGCAGACTGCTGGGGTCACCTGGGGCTGCCATACCCAGAGGCCTCTGGTCTGGCTCCTCGCACATCAGACAAGGCAAAGCACCTGGAGGCTGGCACCCAGACCAGGGGAAAGGAGAATGGCAGCCTGATGCGGGACTAGGTGGGTGTGGTGGGTCCCTTACCTCAGCACCACCCGGAACTGGTTGAACACCTCCTGGATCTGTCTGAGGTTGATTATCTGGAGAGAAGAGAGCAAGGCAGAGATTAGACCAAGGGCACCATGGGACCAAGGCTGTGTCTGTAGAGAAACCAGGACCGCTTGGCTAAGCCTTGGACCATGTGTCTCAAGAAGGGGACATGTACCAACACCCTCTCAGCAAAGTGGCAGTCAAACCCTCCTCAAGAACAGAGAAACCCTTGATTAGTAGTTTGGAAACTATTTACTGAGGCTATAAAAAAATCATCTATTCTGACTGAAGATTTATATAAAATTTAAAGGACTCTAGTTCTTGAAGGTACTAAGAAAACATCTAAATAAAATTAACTGTCCTCAGCTCTCTCCTGCTTCCAAAAGGATCCATTATGAACCGTTCTGTGTGGGCACAGACACATACACACACCTGCGGCTGAAGGAAGACTATCAGCCTCTCTTGACCCCATTTCCCTCTGGCATTAGCCTTGATGCCTCAGTCATTCTGGGGCTGCCCTTGCGAGGAAGACCAGAAGAGCCTGCCCCTCAGCTGTCCCAGGCTTGCCTCTGGCAGCTGCTCACAGTAACAGGCTGGACAAGGCTCTGTCCATGAGCCCCCTGATGAGAGGTCTGCCAGCCTGTGCTCTGAAAACAGAATGCCTCTTCCCCTGAGAGCCTTCCCTGTGTGGCTGCTCTATTCCCCCTGGGCCCACTCCAGCATGGACCCTGGGGGGGTCCGCCTTGTAGACAACCAGCATGAGCGTCATCCTTTAATGCCCTCCCTCTGCCTGCCATAGGCAAGCCCCTGAAGTGTTGCATCTCAGTTCATCTCAGCTCGGTTTCCCTCCCTACCATACAGGTCAGGCCACCAGAGTACACGAGCTCGAGCCTCTTCCTGAGGCCACTCAGCAGGGAGACTGCTGAGCTCTGAGATTCAACCCAGAGCAGCTTGGCTCTAGGATCTGTACCGGTGGCCCAGTGATGGGCCACCTGCCCTGTGTTCAAGGCTGTGGGCCACTCTGTGGGGCACCCACAGCCTTGCAACCCTCAACATGGATGCTGAGGCCTCAGTGGGCTGAAGGGCCCTGAGGCCAGGAGTCCAGCACCACCTACCCTATACCCCTGCACCCTGTCTGTGAGGTTCCCAGGCTAGCGCAGCGTACATCGCGGTGTGCCCAGGAGACAGAGGCCCAGGCCAGCCGGACATGGGGGTCCTTAGGGGCTCCTTACGTCAATCTCTTCCAGCGTTCCCTCCAGGTACCTTCGCACCTGGGAGTTGATCTCAGCAATCTGGATTTCATCCATAGGGTCATAGTTCACGAGGCTACGGTTGGCCTTAGAGAAGGAAAAGGAATGTACTGTTCAGCTCCAAGCGCCCGAGCCCAAACAGGGTGGCAGGGACCATTCTGAGAACCAACGTGGGGATGCTGGGCAGAGCCTGGTTGCCCAAGCCACTCCACTCCCTTCATCACCATCTCCTGGTAGGGAGAGCCTGACTCACAGGCCAGGTGGTCGGGTCAGCACGGGACAACCAGTGGGGTGGGGAAGGAAAGGCTGCCAGACAAGGCCCTGCTCCTCCAAGCCGGGGGGCTCTGCTGGCTGAGTCTCAGCAGACTGTGGGACAAGGGGCCCAGGAGGGAGGGAGCGCCTCTGCCCTGAGACCCTCTGGACCATGAGCATCAGCTCAGACCAGCTCTGGAGATCTTCTGCCTCCCACCCCTTCCTTCCGGCTCCCTGCTGCCCCTAATAACCATCCAGCCTGTCCACCTCCCTGACTTTGAGCCATCATCAGGCTGTGTGCCTCTGTACCCCCACCTAACAGGCCTGTGGCTCCTGCCCTTCATCCCCCTGCCTACTGCCTGGCTCTGCTCCCTGACCATCTGACAGCCCTGCCCACATCCTGTTCTTCCAGGGTCTCTGCCCAAAAGACGTCCCTGATCCCCCAGTCCTTCTGCCCCTGCAGTCTGTTCCCCCAGTCCCCCGTCTACTCAGCTCCTGACCCACGTGGCCCCCTGTCCACCCAGTCCCTGTGCTCACCCAGCCCACCCTCTGATCCATCCCTGCCCTGACCCACTGCCCCCTCCCTCCTAGTCCTTCTGCCCACCTGGTACCCTGACCCCAGTCCCTCTAGTATTCCACCCACCACCTCTAGCCCCTTACCAGGCTGTCATGGATGGCTAGTTCCTGCTTGAGCAGTGCTAGCTCCTTCTCCAGGTTCTTGACCATTCTCTGCCAGGGAAGCATATGGGGGGAGGGGCGGGTAGCAAGGAGGACAGTCAGAGAAGCCACTGATAATTCCCTCCCGGCTGGTGACTTTTCCCCAACTGGGTGAGTTTAGGGTTTGAAGGGATTTCAGCAGTCCTCTGTCCTTTGCCTCTTGCTTGCAGGGGAGCCTGAGAACAGAGTAAGGAAGGGCACTGCTAGAACCACTCAAAGCCCGACTCCAGGAGCTCCAGCAAACTTCCATCCACCAGGCTCACTGCCCTCTGCGTGCAGCCTGCGCCTCCAGGACGCTGTCACCCTCACCCTCTCCAGTCACGGCACAGAGCGTCACCATTTGCCGACGGTCAGGTATGCCACCTCCATGTATTGCTGCTATGAACAATGCTGCAGAGCACCTTTGCTGTTACATCTTTGGGTAGGACAACAGTGGCCTACGCGCTCTGTGGCCTGCCTCATTACTCCTTGCCTACGCTTCTGCCCCTGCTCCTGCCGCTCCCACCAAATGAGCACACTCCTGCCTCTGCGCTGCCTGTCCCCTCTGCCCGGGACACTCTTCTCCCAGGTATTCGCAGAGCTCACCCCCCTCAAGTCTTTGTTCAAACACGTCTGAATTAGGCGCCCCTCAGTCACCCGATGTGAAGCTGCAGTCCCCTCCCCCCTCACACCATTCTTTTTAAAAAGCTTGCTTTAGTTTTTTCATAGAACATACCCTAGAGCAGTGCTAACAGAACTTGCCGTAATGATGGGAAGGTTCTGTCTGTGCCACAAGCCACATAAAGCTATTGAACACTTACAATGTGACTAGTGGGACAGAGGAAGTGAATTTTTTTTTAATTGTTAATTTTATTTAATTTTACTGATTTCAGGGCACTTCCTTGGAGGTCCCATGGTTAAGACCCCGCACTTCCACTGCCGGGGGTATGGGTTTGATCCCTGGTAGGGGAACTAGTATCCCTGTGACATGAGGTGTGACCAAAAAGAAACTTTTTTTTTCTTTTTACTTATTTCAGAAGCCATGTGTGAGTAGTGGCTACTGTATTGGACAGTGAAGCTCTAGAACATATTTTAGTTTTAAGAAAAATTATATATATTTAAGGTGTAAAACATGTTTTGATATACATATACACGGTTAAATGACTACTATAGTCAAGCTAATTAACATACCTACTAGTTAACATTTTTTGTGTATGTGCTACAGCTTCTGAGATCTAATTCCCTTGCAAATTTTCAGTATACAGCACACAACTATTAACTATATTCACTATGTTATATGTTAGATCCCCAGAACTCATTCATCTTAGAACTAAAAATATGTCCTCTTTGACCCATATCTCCCATATCTCAGCCTGGCCGCTCCCACTCCTGGTAACCACTGCTCTGCTTTCTGCTTCTGTGAATTTGGCTTTGTTAGGTTCCACATATAAGTGAGATCATGCAGTGTTGTTCTTTGTGTATGTGGCTTATTTCACTTTGCACAATGTCCTCGAGGTTCATCCATGTTGTCGCAAATGGAAGAATCTAGAACTGACTGATTTCTTATGTTTATTACATCTGTCTCTCCCATCTCCAGCAAACTATCAGCTCTTCAAGACAGACTTGTGTTTCTTTGGTCCACTGACGTGTCCCAAGTGCTTCAAAAAGTGCCCGGCACATAGTAAGTACTCCATAAATTTTAGCTGAATGAATAAATGACACATGTCTAGAAGCAGAATTGCTTAGTCATTTTACATCTGATGGATGCTGTCCTTGAGTCTTTCATGTAAGAAGCCCAGGACTTCATGTTGAGAACCTTCAGTGTGAACAATAGGCTTCCTTCAGTTGTCAAAAATGGCCACTGGAGGGAGCCCCTGACAGCTGGGTCTCAGGTTTAGTTGTTCGGTCACTAAGTCGTGTCTGACTCTTCTGCGACCCCATGGACTAGTCTGTCAGGGTCCTCGGTCCATCTGTTGACCAAATTAGTGACCACTCTGTAGCAAGGGGTCCTGGTGGCTCACTAGCAAATCAGGGCACAGAGCCTGAACTAAGACACGTGACCAGGGTCCAAATTCTGACTCTGCCCCTCTGGGCAACCTCAAGATAGTCCTTCAGGTGGACTTCCTATGAGGTGGCTGAGGAAAGTCCCATGAGAGAGGGCTAGTGACCAGCCCCTACTCAGCTACATCCCCTCGTCCAGTTATAGAAAATGCACTCTACCCAGCCAGGGAAACTGGCTGAGCTGCTGGGGCCCTCCAGCTCGATGACTCCTCCGTGCAGTGTGGCGCAGGGAGCCAGGCTGAGACCTCTGGGCCAGGTAGGTGATGGCGGAAACGGGCCATCGGCTGCCCTGGGTCACCAGGCTCCGGGCTGCGCCCTGAGAGCGTGGAAGCCACTTCTCTCACTGCCTGGCAGGCTTCGTGGCCTCTAACTGTCCTCTTCTACTGACTAACTGGAAAAAAAACCGCCTAGGAACAGGGCTGGAACGGCAGACCCCCAGAATAGGGTCTGGCAGCACCTCCTGGGGGACCAACTCCCTTATAAGACACAGGAGCATTTTCTGGATGGAAAAAAACAATGCCTTGGAGACAGCACAGACCCCACGTAAGTTCCTTGATGGTTAGGTGTTTCCACTATAAATGTAATGAGGATAATTCAGAGTTCTGCTTAAGTTCACCGCAGGCTGGGAACAGCTCTCAGCCGAAGCAGTTGCCCTATTTTGACCTCACTGCAGCGTGTAAGTGCATTTCTTCTTGGCAGATTAGGATACCCCAAGTCTTTCTGCTGTCTGTTTACACCCATGACTTACAACCCTTCCACCACCTCATGGAACCACAGACATAGTGGGAGGGTCACTGGAGGTCTTCAGTCCAACTTCCTAGTTCACAAATGAATATCCTGAGGCTCAGACTCTGAGCAGCTCACCGCAGAGAGCTGGTAGCAGAGGTGGATCAGGAACTCAGTCTCCCACATTTCAGCCAACACCGCCAGCCAAGGAAATCCTACAGAAGCTATTCCACCCCCTTGAAAACAGGCATCAGTACTGAAAATGGTGCTGGAAACAACCTGGGAATACTGACTACAGTCTAGGAAAGGCGGCACTGAAATACTTTTCCAGATCTCTCTCAAGGACTCATGCATAGAAAGGAAAAGGCTTATCGTGAAGATTATTAACTTGGCGACATGGCAACTTGGCTGTTCAGGACCAACAGTGCAGGTTTCAGAACAGGAATTACATTAAACTGGAAGTCCTTGCCATCAATGCAATGCCCACCCAGCCAGGTTCACAGGTAGTAATGTGGTAGTCCTAAGCTAAGTGAATACCAAATAAGAAAATAAGAAAAGCTCCAAGCTACAGAAAAGCATAGAAAATACTACCATGAAACTTTGGGAAGACCACCCTAAAATCTGACTTTTTAACAGCATGCTGCTCTACTGGCTGCAGGTATATCTTGTTTTTAAAAGAAATAAAACATTCAAGATAAAATGGACCCCACTCTGAGTCCATTCCCCACCCTGACATCCAGAGGGAACCCCCAGCTCAGTTTGGTCTTTTCACGCCCACACATTTTTTTTCTTTGACTGAATGTACACATATGCACTAAGAATAATCAGCATTGCTTCTTATGTTCTTTATACTTGGTATGAATAATAGATGCCACCATTTCAGTCCCCAAGGTGTTTTCTCACTAGAGATTATCCATGCTCAAAGCTCAAGCTCTGGCTCCTTCCCTCCACAACCTCCTTAGCTACTCTCCAGTTAAAGGCTATTAATTGTGCTCCTAACTTTTCACCATTGCAGTAAACGGTGCAGCACCGTTTTCTGTAAGTCTCTCTATGTGCATACGTGAGAATGCCACTAGACTGTACACCTATAAGTGACACTGCTGGTCTGCAGAACTGAGTGGACCGCTAACTAACATTTCCTAAACACTGACACCATGATAGCACTGTGCTAAGTGATTTCTACTCATTGCCTTACTCTTCACAACATCTCTTTGAGGGTGGACTCTGTTATTCCTCCCTTAGAAAGAGCAAGTATCTCACTGAGGCTAGACAGCTGAGAGAACAGGCTACATGCCAGGGCTCTTAACTACAGTGCAAGTCATTCTCCAAGTGAGGTCCCCAAACAGCAGCACTGGGCACACTCAGGAGAAATACGAACCCTCAGCCCCACTCCAGACCAAGGGAATCAGGGACTCTGGGAACGGGTCCACTGACCTGTGGTTCAATGAGCCCTTGGGGTAATTCTCTAAGCTCTACTTCCTCAACCTCCAAACCATGGTTTTAGATACACAGAGCCCTGGGACTGTTATTTTCCTTCAGGATTTAGAGTTGGGAAAGTTTAGCTGATTTGTCATGGGTTTAGGGCACACACGTGTGCCTCCCCAATAACTATGAGTGCATAAGCATCTTAAAGGAAAAGCAAATTATTGGTAAATGTATTTTCACTTTAGTAGATGTTGCCAAAATGCTCTCCAAAGTGGCTGGCAGTTACCCTTTGACCAGAAATTAATAAGATCTGCTGTTTCTGCACATACTCACCATGTTTTGCATTGTTAGAAAATGTCTACTTTTTGCTAGTCTGAGGGTGGAATTCCACTAAGGTTTTAAATTGCATTTCTCTGGTTACTGTTGATGCTGAGCATTCTTCCTGATTGGTCAGCTGTATGCTGAGAAGGATTGCTCAGGCTGGGAAGAAAACAGTTCAGTAGTGACCTAGCCAAATGAGTCTGAGAGACAGCCCACATGGATTAAGCTCAGAAGCAGCTCTAAGGACTCCCATGCAGAAGCCTGGGGGACTCAGAAGCCTTGAGGCCCCACATATGCATTGGGTGGGGGCCTGACCTAGCCCTTTCACCTTGGTGGCAGCCCCCAAGGGGGTCTCCAGGGACTCTGAACACTGACTTACCCCAGAAGAGAAAGCAACTGACTCAGGATAGCATGGGTATCTTTGATGGAGGCAGGAAGGGAAGCCAGGCTCATGGGACCCAGGCAGCAAACATCTTCCCCAGAGGGAGATACCTGCCTACGCCCTTAGTACCTCAGCATCGTACTTTTCATTGATGGCAGGCTCAGTGGTGACCAGCTTCATCCTGCTGGCGAACCGCAGTGAAGACAGCTGAAAAACAGATCAGAAGACCTCTATGTTCTTGGCAAAATTACTTGTGACTAGAGACACTGGCTAAACGATGTCTGAAGGAGTCCACTAGAAAACAAAGCTCCCTAAAGAGAGGAATGCTCCATGGGCCCACGGAGTGACATCCAGGGGGTCTTGTCTGCGTCCCTCTGGGGCACAGCCAGCCAGGGCTGATCATGGCCAGGGGCCCATGGGTAGGCACTTGGGAGACCGCCCCGGTGCACTGATGTTCCATGAGGAGTGGGGGTCTGCTCCCTGGTGTGAGGAGCAGCCAGAGGCACCTGAGGCAGGCCCTGACATCCCAGCCTCCAACTGTCCTGGGCTGAGGCAGGGAGGCAGACTCAGAGGAGGGATGGGTCACCCAGAAATAGCCTGAGGAAGGCCTGAAGGGGCTCTTCTACTGGGCAGTCTTGCCTAGTGGTTACTAGCGCTCCACAGACCGACTGAACATCCTCAGGTGGGTCTTGGAACCTCTCTGTAAAGTCGGGGAGCCCTGGCTCACAGGGTCACTGGACAGAACTGGCCCACAGTCAGCCCGCAAAGAGGCCCCTGTGATTAGAGTCGCTTCCGTGTGGGGTGAAGCCAGACGCCTGCTGCAAGTACAACCACACGTGTGGCCACGACTCCCTCGTACACACAGGCAGGGTCACCGCGTAAAGCAACACAAATCATGACAGGCCCTGTTTTAAAGTTACAGCATGTGGAGAAGAGAATCATTACCTTTCACACTGCCAATTTGCCTTTGTCCCAACCCTTGATGCCCCTTCCCAGCAGCTCCTTGGGGCTCCTATGGGCTCAGTCCTGGGCAGAGATCCCAGGTGGTGTGGGTACGAGCCCCTAGGGACAGCAGGTGCCAGGAGAGCTGCTCCCTGTGTGACCATCTCAGAGGTGGGCATAAGTGGAGAGAGGGTCTTCCACGGTCTAGGAGGACGGATTTCTCAACCAGGCAGCCAGGAGGCCCAATAGTCATATGACTTCTCTTGGGGTTCACTCATGCATTGTGATACTCTGAGACCAGTAGGTCCTGAAGCCTCCCTCTGGGGTTGCTGCCTGCACGTCAGCTGGAGCTCCCCTCCCTGGCCTCCCACGTCCCAGGGCTCTGGGTATACAGCAGGAGAACTCCCCCTGGAAACTGGGACGGTCGCTAAAGCACAAAGCTGGGAGGCCCTGCAGGAGCATCTCACCCTGTAGCGTCTGACCTGTTTTACCGAGTGGATTCTGGATATGACTGAAGCTTGCCCTGAACATCCACATTAGAGCAAAATGTCTGGGGAGAAATTTCCAGACCTATCTCATTTATAACGAGTTGGGAGGAGAGGCGGGGAGCCCCAGCCTGGGTGCCCAGCTATGTGGACTGTCCTGTGTCACTGGCTCAGCTCGTGTTCCTGCCTCTGGTTCTCATAAGCCCTCTGGCCTCCTCAGATCACTGTTTCCTGCTGCTGGGTTTATCTCCCTGAGTCACAAGTCTGGCCACAGCCCTCTTTTACTAAAACCCCGAGACGACCCCTGCTGTCTGCAGGAGAGCAGCCAAGGCCCCGGCATGGCCCCCAGGGCCCCTCCAGCCGCTCACCTTCTTCTCCTTCCTCTCTCCTGAGCCTCCCACTGCGTGGGCCAGAAAACACAGTGCTTGCCCCACCCAGTTGGTGCAGAGCCTCCTCTCCTCACAGAGGCTCCCACACTGAGCTCGCCCCCTGCCTTGCCTCTCCCTTGACACAGCTTCTGCCCCTTGGGACTGGGTATCTGGATCCCGGCTGGAGCCCCTTTGGTAATTTTGGCGCAGACTCATGGCCTGGATCCATCCACTCTTGACCATGTCTACAGCTACTGAGTCAGCTATACCCAGTCCTGAGGATGAATGCTAACCCGGCTGCACTGACTGTCTCTTCTCTTACGTACCGTCTCTTCTAACTGAGCAGCTTCTCCATAGATGTTTGTCACGAGCACCATGTTGCAATTTCCCCCTGCAGAAAGCAAGACACAGAAAGTCTATGAACCATGTGGGTTTTCTGCCAAGACATTCCTTTGAGGCTGGTGGCGGTGGTCTGTTATTATCTCAGCACTGTGTCCCCTCAAAATTCATATGTTGAAGTCCTAGTGATGCCCAAGGTGATGGCATTTGGAGGTGGGGCCTGTAGGAAGTGATTAAGTTTAGATGAGGTCATGAGGGTGGAGCCCCATGGTAGGATCAGTGCCCTTAAAAGAAGAGAGAGAGAGACCAGAGCTCTCTTTTCTTTCTCTCTCTCTCTCTCTCTCTCTCTCTCTCTCTCGGTCATGTAAAGACACAACGAGAAAATGGCCATCTACAGGTCAGGAAGACAGTTTTCACCAGGAACCATGCCTGCTGGACCTTGATCTGGGACCTCCAGCCTCCAGGAGGGTGAGAAACAGATGTCTGCATAGTGTACGCCTCCCAGTCCATGCTATTTTGTTCTAGCAGCCTGAGCTGACTGAGGGCCAGAGAAGAAACACACGAAAGCATGCACTAGCCTGGGAGGCCAGGGGAAGAAGGAGAGAAGAGGGAGAGGCCGCCGGATGTACCTGAAAGAGGAGCTGGGGAGAAAGCAGGGGAGAGATCGCTGGGGCAGGGCAGAGGCCTGTGGCCCGGGCTTTGCTAATTGGGGGACACACAGGTAATAATCACACACCCACCTTCCGGCCCAGCACGAAAGCCTGGGAACACAGGATGACAACACGCAGCCCTGGCTCCTCAATCGGGAGGCTGAAGGGAAGGGAAGACCCACAGGAGGGGCCCTCCACCTGGGGCTTCAAGGCGATGAAGGATTCTGCCAGGGATGAGGGGACATGAGAGGGTGCCCCCAGTAGAGGCAAAAGCTTAAGCAAAGCCTCTGAGGAGGGAGCAGAATGGCAAGGGGGACACGGAGAGGGCACTGCGCTTGATTTTGCCTTTCCAGGTGTGTGAGGTCACTGTGAAAAGGCTGCAGGTAAGTCCATGCCACCGGGAGGGAGCAATTCCATCACCACCAGTAGCAGGCACGCCAGTCCTGTCCCTCCTCCCTGTACACCCCTCACCTAATGAGTCCTTGAGGGCGTGGGTGAGCTTGCACTGCCGGAAGGGGATGTGGTCTCGCTTCTGGTCCCCGAGGGCAATGATCGCCTGCTCCAGGAATGACAGTGACTTGTTGATGTAGGTGGCTTCCTTCAGGACTCGACCCTCAGACTACAAACCAAAGGTCAGCTCTGCTTCAGGCCAAGTGGAGAGGCGGCCCCACAAAAAACCCTGCAGGTCTGTGGCCAGGCCAGAGCCTCCCGCCCAGAAGCAGGGTCTCCTCTTCCTGTCTTATATTCCACATTTGGCTAATAGGAACACTCCCAGGAATGCTGACACAGATATTCATGAGTGAATGCTCATATGAATATGAATACTTGTGTGAATATTCATATGAATACTCCCTTAAGAGTCACACTGTTATGAACACACAGGGGAATATTTGTGCAGATATTTGAGCAAATAATCCTGGGAATATACAAACATTCATTCAACACCCAAATACAAATATTCATCTGAATGCTCTTCTGAGTGCTCTTCTGAATATTTATGCTAATACTCATATGAATATGTATGTGATATAAAAAAAATTCATGCAAATATTCATCATATGAACACTCATGCACAGAGAAATGCCAATATGAGCGTGGAGCACTGACTGACTGCCAGGCACTCAGCTAAGAGTTTAGGAGCCATCATCTCATTCAGCGTTTACAACAGTCCTGCCAGCTAGGGACTGCCTCTCTGATGCAGCTGTGTCACTTCTGCTAGTTCTGTCCCCCAAGCTGAACTGCACCTAGCTAGGAACGCTGCTCACGAGTGCCCAAAGAGGGACAGGCCACGCACACAGACACTAAGCTGGAAACAGGGCCATGGCTTGTTGAGGAGGAGCTTCCTGCTCCCCCACTTACCCCAGACTTCCCCAGCCTCTCTGAGCCTGCTAGATCCACCAAGTTAATTTTGGAAGTGACGTACTTTTCATCTGATAAGATCCGCGAGCGGGCCTGTGAAACACCCAGAGGTTAGGCTGTCACAGCGAGAAGCCTCTTAACAGGCTCCATGGGAATCGACTTCCCTTCCCAAGCTATTCAAAGAGCTTGTACTTACCTCCACATAGATGGTGAAAATGCAGTGTGACCTGGATGAGTTCTTGTTCATTGTGTGGGAGGCTATAATCCTGTTCGTCTCTCCCTGAAGAAGAGAGAAAACATGCAGACATTTTGACATATTGAAATAACAAGGCATTTGAGTCATTTTTTAACTACACAGAAATGATCTTTACATCACAGCCAGCAGTCAGGCCTTCCAGGGAAATCTGATTTATAAACTAGTAGAACAGAAGAAAAACTGGAGTCCAGACCTATACTTTCACTCACTGCTAGTGACATGTGAATTTGTGTAACAGCTTTCTGAAAAGCAAAGTGGCAACAAAAATTAAGAGCCTAAAAAACGTTCATGGATATTGAATCATAACCAGCCTACATATCCAACAATTTGGGAATGATCTATCTGGAGAACAATGTTATGGGACCAGAAGAATGCTGACAAATAACTTTTAACAAAGATAATGCAGAATCCAAAAATCAGAGCAAACTGCCTTCAACAGTACAATAAAAGGACTAACCACCACAGACAAATGGAGTTCAACCCAGATGCAAGGGTGGTTTGACATACACAAATCAATCAATGTAATACACCTCACCAACAACATGAAGGACAGCATCACATGATGGTACAACCTGAGGATGCAGATGCATTCACAGAAGGAAGAATAGACAGATGGTGCTACCACGACGTTAATCACGGTCACTTATGGACTGGAGTTTATAGGTGGATCTTTTATATATACAGGTTGTGCTTCCATATTTTTAAAGTGAACATGAATTACATTTAAACATTAGGAAGAAAATCAGTAATTTGTATCTTTAAAGAGACAGCCCTTGCCTCTAATCCACAGGATTAGGCACTAGGACCAGAATATACTTAAAAGGAGACATGGTAGAAATGGCTGTACTTAAGAGAAAAAGATTCATATAGGAGGGACTCCTGTCTCCTTAAAGGACCCTGAGAAGTGTGATGAAGGAACCCCAAATCAGTGATACTGCCTTCCCCTGCAGAGAGTGGAGCACTTTCTAAAGAGGAGGGGAGGCCCTGAGCTGTGGAGGAGGCCTGGCCGGCTCGCAGGCTACATCCCCAAGGTCTCATTGTCACATTCAACTAACCCAAAATTAAGAATATTTGTTCATCAAATTGACATATCAAGAAAAAAAGACAAGCCACAGGATATAGGAAACAGTTGTAATACATATAACTGAGAAAAGAACTAGTTTTCAGAATTTATAAATAATTTATACAAATAAGAAAAAAAAAAGGTATCTGTAAAGATAATAATAAAAGACATGAATAGGGAAATCCAAATGGTCAATAAACACATAATAAGGTCCCTAATCTCGTTGGTAATCAGGGAAATAAAACCCAGTGAGTGGGGCCATAATTGAAAACACTACACACCAGCCAGACTGGTCAAAATTTTAGGATCAGAGTAATGGGAATTCTGACAACCTGTTGAGGGAGAATGCCATTATTGGTGTCGTTTAAGAAAGCTTAAGACACATACTCTCTGTGACCTAGCAATTACAGTTCTTGGCTTTACCTAGAGAAATTCATGCTTATGTGCATCAGATATACATACAAGAACTTTCCTAGTTCTAGTTCCTAGTGGCATTGTCTGAAACATCCCCAAATTAGTAAAACCCAACTGTCCATCTGAAGTAGAATGGATAACTAAACTGTAGTATACTCACACAATGTAATATGATAAAAGTGAAAAACATATAATACCGGATGAATTGCATATCAACAGTAGATAAAAGAAATAAGACAATTCATCCTACTTGATTCTTTTTTTATATAAATTTCCAAAAAGGCTAACTTATACTATTTGAGGAGATACAAGCGATGCACTACCGGTGGTAAAGCCCTGATGAAGACCAAGGAAATGATTACAAGTCAGGAGTGCTTGCTTCCATTGTTAGTCACTCAGTCGTGTCCGATTCTTTGCAACCCCAGGGACTGTAGCCCACCGGGCTTCTCTGTCCATGGCATTCTCCAGGCAAGAATACTGGAGTGGGTTGCCATTTCCTCCTTCAGGGGATCTTCCTGACCCAGGGAATGAACCCGCATCTCCTGTATTAGCAGGTGGATTCTTTGCTGCTGAGCCACCAGGGAAGCCCAGTTACTTCTAAGGGTATGAATAAATACTTATTCATGATAAACCCTTCACAAACTTGGACCTTCTTTAACCTTAAGCCAAGAAACCTTCGGCAAACATCATTCTTCATGGTGAAATGTTAGGAGCAGCAGTAAGATGAGAATGTGTTTTTGCTGCCTCCTGGCAGGCTCATTCTTCTGTGTACATGCAAGGGATCTGTGTTTAAATCACCTCTGAGGACACCTAAGTGACTTGTTTTGTTTTTTAATTTTATCTGACATATATTTTAAATACTGTAAGATTCACCATTTTAAGTATATAATCCAGAAATTTTTAAAATCGGTAGAATTACAGGGTTGTATCACCATCACCACAATTATATTTTTAAAATGTTGCATCTCCAAAAAAGTTTTCTCAGACCTAATTGCAGTCACTTCCTGCCCCCTCCCCCAGGCAACTACTAATCTGCTTTTTGTCTCTATAGATGTGGCTATCAGGACATTTCAAATGAATGGACTCATACATTAGGTGACTTTTTAAAATTTATTTTACTTAGCATTTTTCCTGGGGGAGGGGGTATTTCATCCGTGTTGTAGCATGTACCAATGCTCCATTTCTTTTTTATCGCTAGTTATCCATTGTTTGGATGTACCACATTTTGCTTATCCATTCTCCAGCTGATGAGTATTTTGGTTATTTCTGGTCTTTGGCTATTATGAATAATCTTATTATGAATATCTATGTACAAGTCTTTGTGTGCACATAGATTTTCATTTCTCTTGGGTAGATTTCTAGGAGTAGAATTGCTAGGTCCTATGATAAAATCAATGTTTAACTTTTTAGGAAACTGCCAAAATGGCTACAGCACTTTATATTTCACCAGCAATGCATAAGAATTTTAATCTACGTGATTTGAAAAAGAATAACACATCCCGGGGAATTTTTTTTATTGACTTGTAAGAGCCTTTATATTTCAAGGACATTAATTCTTAGTTTTTTCTATATCACAACTGCCCGTGGTTAACTTTTTAAAGGACAGTTTCAACTAAATAAAGAAAAAAGTTTAAGAGAAAAAAGACTAGAAGCCAAGTATATTAAGTCAAAATATAAATTATTGGGACTTCCCTGGTGGTTCAGTGGTTAGGACTCTGCGCTCCCAGTGCAGGGGCCAGGGGTTTGATCCCTTGTCAGGGAACTAGATCCCATGTGCCATAACCAAAGATCTTATATTCTGCAACTAAGACCTGGTGCAGCCAAATAAGTAAATATTATATACACACACACACACACACACACACACACACACACACACACACATTATTATTGCCATATAATAATAGAAAACAGATGAGTGAATTCTTTTTCTGCTTCTATATCTTTTCATTATCTGAACATGCTAAACAAACATGTATTAATTTTCATTCTGGTTATCAAAGTAAGTAAGAAACTAAGAAGGAGGGAGGCAAAGGGGAACAAAAGGAAAGAAGGGAGAGAGAAAAGGGAAGGAAGAAGGCGCCTGCAGTCCTGATCATCTCACCTCAAAGAGGAGGCTGAACGCGTCCTCTTCCTGACTTGTGAGGTGGACCGACAAGCCCTTAATGAAGACCCCCTGAGGATTCTCCACGATGGTCATAGGTGTGACCGAGGGTCCAACGTAAGGCAGCGTGGACAGGAGATCAAACAGGCTCTCATTGTAGATTTCCAGGTAGGAAACGCGCACAGTAATGGCCTGTGTGGGACGTTCTTCAATCATCTTAAAAACCTAGATGGGAGATTGGACAGGAGTCACCAAGAGCAGCGCTCCAGTGACCAGCTAGGACTAGGGGAGTTCTTACCTCAGGAGAGAATCCTCACCCTGGAAGAATTTACAGTCTAGCTGCTGTCATGGTCATCATCAACACCACCTAGTAGACCATTGGGTGATACTATCATCTTATAGTTTTCTGAGACCTGACTTACAGATTGGCTAATAGTTATCCAGTCTCAAGAGGTAGAGGCATGATGAACGGAAAGGACTGTGAAGTGAAGATCTCCTTTTGTGGAGTTTTACCACGTAGATGCTTCTTTCACATCCATTACTTAATTATATCCTCATAAGTCCACTGCGTCTGAAGCAGGGCAGGGGCCATACCCATCAGTGGTGGCTCGGCTAATGAGGGAAAAAGCCAAGCCAGAGCTCAGCCTTCTCAACTCCTACTACCCTTCCTAGTGCTTATCAGCAGGTGACTTTGGGCTGGTCTTTTCCCCGTCTCTGGACCTTAACTTCCTGATTTGTTAGATGGGGAGCTGGGCTGGATGCTCCCTGAAGCATCCCCTCATCCTAACAGGCTAGACCTGAGCTGTGCCACATGCTAGACACTAACCACAGGTGGCTGCTCAGCACTTGAAATGTGGCTCACGCAAATGAGGAATTGAATTTTATTTAACTTTAATTAAATAATTAAAACTGATACCAAACTCAATTACTGGTAAACTTTTGTATGTTTGGAACAACTTGCATTTATAAGTCCACCCTTTCAACTGTCAATCGCATGAAATCTAAATACAGAGCAGCTATTTCTGATGAACATTTAGGGTCTAAATTGAAATGGGGACTTCCCTGGTGGTCCACTGCTTAAGACTCCATGCTTCTAATGCAGGGAGCGTGGGTTTGATCCTGGTTACAGAACTGTGATCCCATATGCTGTGCAGTGCAGCCAAACAAAGAATGAAATGGACTGTAAGTATAAAATACGTTGTTGTTTAGTCGCTAAGTCGTATCTGACTCTTTGCGACCCCACGGACTGTAGCCTGCCAGGCTCCTCTGTCTGTGGAATTTTCCAGGCAAGAGTACTGGAGTCGGATGCCATTTCTTTCTCCAGGGGATCTTCCCGACCCAGGGATCAAACCTGGATCTCCTGCATTTGCAGGTACATTCTTTACCATTGAGCCACCTGGGAAGCCCATGGGAAATACATCTCAAAGACTTAGTATAAGGGAAAAAATGTAAACTATCTCAATAAATTTCACATTGATTACATATAGAAATGATATTTTGGCTATATTGAGTTAAATAAGATATATTATGATATATTACATATCATTTAAGTGAAAGTTGCTCAGTTATGTCCAACTTTTTGCAACCCCATGGACTAGTCCATGGAATTCTCTAGGCCAGGATACTGGAGAAGGTAGCTCTCTTCCCAACCCAGGGATCAAACCCAGGTCTCTCACACTGCAGATGGATTCTTTACCAGCTGAGCCACAATTCATTTCACTTGCTTTACTTTTTAAAATGTGGCTACTGGAAAACCTAAAGCTGCATACGTGAGTTACATTATATTTGTATTGGGCAGCACTAAGCTAGATTATCAAGGTCTAAGATGCTGAGGCATTGACAGTGGAATGTTTAGGATATTGCTTCAAAAAATTATAGCATGCATGGCTATGCACAAGAAGGGCAACTTCACTTCCTACTGGGCAGGGCTATAAAACCTCAAGTTGCTTTTTAAGGAAAAGTCCTCTGCCTCCCACCTCCAAAATGAGGGTCCTCACAGAACACAGGCTAGCAGACTCCAAAGGAAGGCCCTTCTGTCTTCAGTCACACTTCCCAGACCCCCAGGGCTGACTCGGTCCTGAAAGTTCATGTCATGCCCTGCTCCTTCCCCTTGCTCTTTCTGGGGTGATGGTGGTGGAATAAGGCCAGTTAAGGAAGCTCTGCAATGGTCCCTCCCCCTTATTAAAACCAGGAAGGAACAGAACTAGATCCTCCGTATCCTGTTACAGGGCCACAGACCAACAGAGCAGCAAGAAGCCAGTCTGCACAGCGGACTCACTCTTTACCAAATGGGAAACAAGCTAAGCATGGGAGTCGGTCAGAGTCTGGAAGCCAGACTCTTAGGTTATACACACACACACACTCCACCATAACCTGTCTCCCCTACAGGCTGCAGCTCCTGGAGGCCTGGATCCGTCTGGCTCCAGGAGCTGGCCTGGAATGCCATCCTGCCCATGGGCCCATGCTTTACCTGCTGCAGGGCACGAGGGAGGATCCCCCGGTGCTTGTAATTCTCCGTTGCCCCCGTCATGGTATACGTCTTGCCAGCTCCTGTCTGCCCGTAACACATGATGGTGCCTGCAAACATTTTAAGATGCATTTTGGTGACATCCAGGAAAATAGATCTAAGGACAGCCTTTCCCTCCCCCAGCATGCCCAGTGCCGGCCAGAACCCTGGTGTGAAGGTGGCCATCAGGAGCAGCTAAGGACATCGGGAATTCCTGCCATGCAGGGTGAGTGGCTGAGCAGGGAAACAGGATGTAAAAGGTCAGAACACAGACAGCTGCTCTGAATCTGTGGTCCATGGGGGACTCTACTGCTTCCCCTTCCAAGAGGGCATCTGATCCTAGGGCTTCTGAGGAGAGCAGGGAATTCCTGGCTACAGAGGACCTGGGAATTTTCCTAGCAAGATGAGGATGATGAGAGCATTGAACTGAGCCCTTCTTCAGCAAGACCATGGACAGCCAGGCTCTCAGGGCAAGGTCTCCCCATGAGGCTGCCCAGACAGAAGGAAAGCTTTCAAAATCCCCAGGAAGAGATGGGAGTGGGAAGGGCATTTTCTGTTACTAGTGAGAATTCTTTGTAGACAGCACATTCCCCCAAGACTAAAGTTGATCCCAGGCCACTCTCAGAAACTGAATACCATGGCTAGGTCCTGATCTGTCCCAATGCCCTCTCTGGGAAGATGTTCACTTGCACCTCACTAGTGCTTTAGGTCTACCATCACCACCAGGCTGTGGGACACAAACCAGTCACCCTGGGCTCCAATTCCCATCCACTCTTCCTCCTGTCTTGGGCAGCCTGAGCCAGATGCTGCTGCAGGTATTCACACAGCAGAAATCCCCAGGCAATACTGGGTAGTGGAAGTCAGTGTCTGCCTTTTCCACATGGATGCTCTAGTTCCTGGGATTGGTAGGTTTTACACAAGGGGCCTGAATTCAGCATCTGCACTGGAGTCAGAAACAGTATCTTTAATCCTGCAGGAATGTGCAGGAAGGAATCAGTTTAGCTGGGACTCAGAGCCCATTTGTGGCTCCACAGCAGCCAGAGCCCATGACTCTTAGCCTTCCTGGGCCTTAGCTCCTGTCTCTACTTCCTCAGAGCCACATCCCCTCAGGACGAATGAGGACCACACCTATATATCACACACAGGCTACAATACAATGTTCGGGCATCTATACACTCAACTGACTTTTAAACTGAAGACCTAAACCTTGCAAATGGGGAATATGCTAGTCAGAAGCCACCAGACAGGCAGTCTACAGGCTGTGATGTATTTTTTCTAAGGATTTTTAAATCTTCTTAAGATTCTAAAACAATCTTAGACTGAACAAGTTTGTACAAATTTCCCTATACATTTTAATTTGCTAAATGGCTTTCTTGTTAAGCTTTTACCTTAACAATATCAAACTCTACTCAAGTTTTTAGTGATATATGTAAATAACCTAATACTGAGATGGAACAGATTGACTGTGCTGGTAGAATAAATGGAGATAGCTCCTAGCAGGTAGCCAAGAGAAAAATGTTTTGACTCCATCAAATTTATCAGAAAGACATTGTTTCAAAACTAATATTCGAGGAATTTGAAGTGGGATAATAGCTGAATCCCCATGACCTATAGAGAGACAGGGTCATTAAATCGTCCTATGAAGGCAGCAACCCAAGACCATGGGTCAAGCCATGACCACCATGTCACCAAAGTTTCCCATCATAAGAACATGGAGACAGATAATCAAACAAAAGTTAGTAAGAGAAATTGTATCTTATTTTATTCACCATAAAATCCTTGTACCTCTTCCTGCGTTGGGGTGCTCCCCAGGTTCTCATGTTAAAACAACAGTTAATTAACTAAATTACCGTTAAAGCCATTGAGGGCCTGAGATACCACATCCTTCGCGACTGTCTCGTAAACTAAGTCCTGGGAGGCATCATGGAGAACTCCGTCCAGTTTGAATGACCAGTCTGTCTGCTGGTTATTGACAACTCCCCTCCGAGTATCTTTTTTTAAGTGAATATCAATGGTCTAGGAAGAAATGAAGACTTGTTAAGAAACTGGTATAAAAAACTCAATGGCAGCCAAGGCCTGACCTGGAGGAAGCAGAGGAGGTGAACTTGAGGAAGAACAGGGACTTGTATGTGTCCCGGATGACCTTCGGGATGGGGGTAAGGGAACCACTTCGGGGAGGCCAAACACCCTCAGGGTGGAGGGGGCAGGAGACGGAGCACGTGGTGGTTTCAGCACCTCTCACCCTAGCGGACAGGGTGCTGTCTGTCTTGGTTCCCTCATCTGTGATATGGTATGAAGCACATTTACCACATCCTCATTAAACAAGTTTTAGGTGAGTCCAATAAGCACAGGAATGCCTTGAAACAGGCCAGAGAGAACAGTGGGCTTGGGAATGGAGGCCTGGGCTAGAGATCTAGCTCCCTGGTGACTGGAGGCGAGGCCTCCCTCAGCATTGCGGTGAGCACCTGCTCCCTCACACTCTATGGGCCAGTCAGCAATGAAGAAAGGGTAGCTGCAGGAAAGGCGCCGGACTCTTCAGACATAAGTGACTCACTGGCACTAAATCAAGCGTGCCTACCGACTTGTAATCAGCACGTTTTTCAGATGCAAAGATTTTTTTTAAATTTTTAGATTTTTAGACCCCTCTATGGTAAGCCTGTGGCAGCAGCTGCTTTAGAAATATATTGGGTTAGGTTAATGGTAGATTCCAATCTTTGAAATAGGACTTCTGATGTAAATGGACTCTCCCTGGACTCTTACACTGGCTGTCTTAATCCAGAAGCCAAGACACAGCCACACGCAGAAAAAATAAGACCAACAGAGCAGGGCTTGGTCCATTCATACGGTAAATGTTCTGTGCTGCAGGGTCACTGAATCCACGTCCAGCAGGGTGCACTTCACAGGGCTGTACCTGAGTTTTTTTTCCGACTGCTAGGACTTTAGAAGCTTGAAAAGTTGACCTTTGAATTGCGCCCTTGAACAATGTCTCCATGCTGCCCATAGTGGATCCACAAATGTTTGCTGAATAAAAACATTCCATAAGCTCTCATGATGTCCTAAATCTGTCACAGGCTTCAGAATAGTCCTCAGACATTGGTGAGGACATGGGGAGGGATAGATCTTTCCAGTTCTCACCTTAAAGAGTTTCTCCCACTCTTTGGTAAGTTTAACAATAATCAACTGAAGACATTCCTACTGTACTCCCTGGGAGATTGTACAGTGGGAGATCTGATCACCAGAAAGTTTTATGAGTGTGGACAAGTGTCACTTTCCGGTGTCAGATACAAGGATAAAGGTAAACTATTAACCAAAAAGGCAATTAAAAATGGGAGTTTCATGAGCTTCCTCATCGACAGCATTGGTGGGGGGAGTGCTCTGGACTTGAAGGACTCTAGATTCCACCTGAATTTTTACCAGTTCTGTCCTGGTCCTTAAAAGGTTGTCTGAAAACAGTGTAGTGAGAAAGCACTGCGAGATTCTCAGGCAGATGAAGGCAAACGCAACTACCTGTACTTACTTTGTTGTCATCTCCGTATTTGATCATTTCATGAGCAAAGTCATCAGTGGGTCTGACGCGGACAAATGCGTGAACTTTTTTCCTAGAACCCATTTTAGCTAAAAAGGAGAAAACAGCAACAGCTTCAGTAGTCATCCTCAGACAACCATTAGAAGGGAGATGTCATTGATCAAGAAGCTCGGAAAGCATGATGTGTGGTCCATGCTTTCCTCTCTCACTGGGAGCCAGTGTTCCTTTTTGCCCCCTAGCGTTTCAGTGCTCTGCCCGCAGGATCCTGCTCAACAAGTCTGTGTACTTCCAGCTTTTATCAGGTGCCTCACCGTTCTCCACTGACCCCCTAAGAGACCAAAATACAAAACAGAAGGCTCCCTTCAGTGGCCTAAGTTTAGATGTGGATTCTAGAAATGTTCCGTATCAGAGTCCACTTACACTTTGCCTTCTTCACTGTATTTTCCTCTTAAACTGCTTACTATGAAATGCATTAGAACTAATTTTTTTTCATTACCATACCTCACCTGAGATGTAGCACCTCCTCCTCTACCTCCATTAGACTAACATAGATCAGAAAAAAGATTTCCTGGAAGTATATTTAATGGAGCCTGTAGTCAAATATTCTTCCTTCTCCACCACTCCATTGAGAGAAAAATCAGTCCCCTACCTCCTCTGCCTCTCCTAAAACCTAATTATGTGTATTCTCATCATTTTCAGGTAGACACACATATGTTTGTATTCCTTCATTTATACTATCATGAATAATCACCATGTGTAATAAAATGTTAAACGCCAAATGTAGTTTCATCAAATAGGATGAAGGCTTAAAGCTATAAGGTACAGGGAGGGAAATTTAGGTAAATAACCTTATTATTATGTAGAATTTTCCTATAGTGGAAAAGACTCTCAAAATAAGGACTATAAACATCATAAACAGTCAAGCAAGACATCGATTAGCAGAGATGCTAGAAAAGGGGCTGTTGTTTTGCAGGGAGGGTTAATTGATCTCTAATATCTTGTATGACTAAAGTATTTCACAAACATTTTTAAAAATTGAATTTTTTCAATTCACCCTCCAAATGATAACTAAGAAATCTCACATTTTATTGGATACTAGTCTCATTGGTCAAATCACACTAGGCTCTCTCTCATGAGAATGTCTGTGTAAATATATTTAATACTGTCACCTAGTAAATTCTGGTTCTAACATTGATCAAGAGTGGAGAAGCAAATAGAATAATCACACTGATTTTTATTGCTTTAAGGGGGAACTTAAAATGTAATCAGCTCTTTAGGTGCCTCTTATACACTGATGACAAAAGATGAAGTACTGAGAGAAAATGTCAAAAAATTCTAAGGAAAGCTAAATATCTTTGCATGTTTTAGAAAATGAATGTGACAGGTATTCAGATGAGTAAGGATCATGCCTTGTCCCATTTCAGGTCTAAAAATTTTGTTTGCAAGATTTAGCTCTAGAAATAAAAAGTCCCCAGTAGCTCTAACAGGACTGCCGAATTGAGAAAACTGCAGAGATGATCTCATCTCCAAGTTCACTTTGATCTAGGCTATTGGGAAAGTGGAGAGTAGAGGGAGGTGTGCTGACTTAGACAAGCAGTGTCACTCTCTAAAGTTCCCCATACCGGTCTGAGGGCCCATCCTCCTGCTCAGGGAAGTTAAGATGCTGCCCAGGGTGCCCTCTGAAAAGGAGCATGTTCTGGGGGCAGGTGCCCAAAACTCCCTCCTGGCAGCCCCTACCCATGGACAGCCCAAGAGCAGCACAGGCCAGCTCCAAGCATCACCCTCCCCTCAGAGCCTGCCCGCTTTCTGCCCAGGAATTTGCCAACATGCACATGCAGCCATTCTATCTATGCTTCCCAATTCTCCCCATGCTCGCGCCATTGCTCCTGGCATGCCAGGAGCCATATTCTCCTCAGACAAACCTCTTTTAACTGCATGCCTCCTGTGTGTCCACTAGCCAGCAGCCCCTCAAACACCAGACATTTAGGGACCCCACGCATGCTTATCTTGCACTTACTGAAATAATGCTTGTTACTGTTCTTAGACCGCATCATGTGAGACAGTTTCAGCTCCTAAATTAAATGACAAGCTGCTTGAAGGGCTGGATGATGCCTTTTATCTCGTTTGAATCCCCCCTCTAAGTCCAGAACAGTGCTAAGCACAGAACAGGAGCCTAAGAAATGGAGACTGGTGGCGATGGTCATGGCTGGAAATCAGAGGGTGGCTGAATCTCCATGTGTGGGTCCATCTTCAGTCACTACTGAGAGAGTCCCAAAGGGCACAAGATGTCACTCCCTTTCCTCACCACCGCCAAACCCTGAGCCCAGCCCTTCCAGGAGGACACTAGGTTTCCAGGCACCATTTGGAAAAAGCCATCTCAGCTCCTCACCTTGTTCTCCCTTTTAGTAGAGTCCTTCTCTCTAGGATCTTGTGGGGAATGCCTCTCCCTCAGGGACACCACCCTTAGATATTTCTGGTGTAAATAAGTGAACCTCTGAGCAGTCACCAGGAGCCCTCTCTGCTTAGAGGCTCACAGTTTCCTCATTTGTTTTAGGGGCGAGAATGAACAGATTGCCACCCAGCACTCCTAAAAACTGGAGAAAAGGAGAAGTTCAGGTGGGTTCCTGTCTTCCAGCGCTCCTGTCCAGAACAGACTCCCAAGGAGAACAATCACAGCCACCAGAAAGGCAGCTGCATCTTAGGTCCCCAAACTCGGACCCAAGCCGAACTGGCCTTTCTTCTTCTTCTAACCCAACGGGCTGGACCTCTCTGTGGAGTCTGGGAGGCAATGGGTCTTGGGACCATTTCTGTGTCTCTCTGGATTGGTTTCTGTATCTATAAAGCAAAGCGTCGGGACTGGTAATCCCGAAGCCCTCTCTAGTTAGAAAGTCAGTTCAGTCGCTTAGTCGTGTCCGACTCTTTGCGACCCCATTGACTGCAGCACGCCAGGCTTCCCCAGCTAGAAAACCGACGAATAAAAAAAGGTCCAAAAGACCAGAGGTCCCTGAACCTCAGGCGCGACGCAGGACCTTCGTGAAACCAGGGAATATTAGATCCGAAGGCTCTAAGTGGCAAAAAGCCTGAAAGAATCCCCTCGACACCGCACCCTCCTCCGCCCGGTGGAGGAGACCAGCTAGCTAAGCCAGGGAACTCCCGGGAGGAGTGGTCTTCAGATTCCAGCAGCTGCCCGTCACCGGTCGGACAACGCCCTTTCCAGCCTACCTTCTCCCTATCCCGAGCGCGAGTGACCCCTGCTCACCGCTCGGGAGGCAAGAGCCCTCTCGCAGCGGGACCGCTGCATTAGCAGCTACGGAATACCGGCAGCACGGCTGCCGGTTCGTGTATACGGTCGCCGTGGCAACGGGCCGCTTCTGGCTATTCCGGAAGTACGAGGTGAGGGCGGAAACGAAGTCCGCGGTCCTCTGTTGTGATACGAATAACGTCAGGGCCGAAAGAGGAGGACGAGCGATGGGACCGATTAATCCAGAAAGGCTGCGGGAGCTGCAGGCACGAAGCCAGGGTCGGGGTAGCTGGGGAACGGAGGCGCAAGACCCGGGAAACCGTGAGGCCCGGCTTCCGGCGCAGAGCCGTTTGAGACTACGGCGGCCGCGCAGGCCCCCTCGACGCCGGCCCCGCGCCCCGGGCCGCCGTCCGCCCGCGCCCTCGCCCCGCCCAGTTTAGTTCCGAGCCGGCGCAGCCAGGCCTGCGCAGACGCGGCGGCCGGGGAAGATGGTGGAGGACGGCGCGGAGGAGCTGGAGGACCTGGTTCACTTCTCCGTGTCCGAGTTGCCAAGTCGCGGCTACGGCGTCATGGAGGAGATCCGGCGGCAGGGCAAGCTGTGCGACGTGACGCTCAAGGTTCCAGGGGCCGGGCGGCGCGGGGCTGGGAGGCCCGGGGGCCGGACGCGGAGGGCAGGGAGACGCAGGGATCGGGGAAGCGAGGTCCAGCGCGCTGAGGGGTGGGGAAGGAGAGGTGCCGAGCGGCAGAGGGGCTTGGGGCTGAGCGGGTAGACGGACAGGGTCGGCCTCTCAGGCTCAGACCGTAGAAGGAGGCGCCGAGAGGTGCGCCGCCGAGGCCCTCGGAGTGGAGACCTTGGGGTACCCGCCTCCTTTTTCTGTCATACAGACGAGGGGAAAAACAAAAACAAACAAACAAAAAAAACGGACTTGCAGCCGCTCTGTGGAGGAAGGGGGCGGCGGCTCTTCTGACGGGCACCACGGAGAAGCACCTTTTTTTGTCACCACAGACGTGCCCCCTCCCAGTTAGCTGCGGTGTGATAGAGGCGTGAGCTCTTCCTGAGGAGTCGTTGCTCGCCCTTGACTGTTAGATGACTGCCTTGTTTCTTAACAAGAGCTTTTAAAATCGGATCTGGAAATCTTGTGAGGTGGGCCATTCCCCCCTGCCCCACACCAGAAGGCAACGCTTCCAGCACCACAGAGGTCCCGGAGGATGGACTGATGGCCTCCCGTGGGGACAGGGCTCTCTTAACCACCTGTACCTTGTTGGCATTCTGGGCACAAGACCCAGCCTTCCTCCCATGCTTTTGTATCCATTCCTGCTGGGGAGGCATGCTGTCTTGCGCCGCGGCCAAGCTGCTGAGACAGGTGGAGCCCTCCAGGTGGAGATGCTGCTGGAAATCCTGTTCCCTGTTGGGCTTCGGCTAGAAGGATGTCAGCATCTGCGAAGGACCCTGTTTAAAAAATAAGACTATGCAGAGACGTTTGTGCTCTTCTTGTTTTCCGCAGGGTTAAGGAAACTTCCTCTTCCACATATCTGAGTCAGACCTCCTGAGACAGTGAAGTAGAATGGTTAGGAGTGTGGTTTTGGAGATAGAAGAAGGATTTGGATTAAAATCCTTGGGCAAGTTACTTAAGCTTCTCTTAGCTTCAGCTTTCCAAATGTAAAAATAGGGATGATTTCTAATTCTTAGTATTCATATGAGGATTAAATGAGAAAACTTGTGGTATTCTTTGCATAATGCCCAGCCTAAGGTTTTCATCACTCTAAACCCCTTCTGAGACAGAAACCAACAGTATTGAAAAGCCATTATCCTTCAATTAAAAATAAATAAATTTTAAAAAATAGAAGAAAAAAAAAAAGGCCCTCCTGAAGGAGATTAGTCTTCCAGGAGAGGAGTGAAGGGGACAGCATATTTCATGGGGAGCAAGGAGTTTGAGAAAAATGAGCTGGACTAAAGGAAACAGAGAAATATAAATGAGAGGTTTTTTTTGTTCACAGTGATCACATGGAAGTAGGTGTTGAAGGTTCTAGAGATTTGTAAACAAAAGAATGATCTGCTTGTGGCAGTAACGCTTGGGGTGAGTAGAGACTGGTGAAAAGCAGTAATGGGGGTGAATTTTCGGATTAAGATTTAGGCTGAAAGGGTAAGCCGGGAAAAGCCGCTAAGACTCAAAGAAGGACGTGGTGGAGTAAGATGGTCACACTACATAACGCTTACCCTAACCCACTAAACCCAAGCACACAATTTTCACTGAAACTGACTTCAAGGGCCACACATCTGAGTCTGGAATCTTGCCTAGTTTGTTGTCGTACTGATTTTGTGATGAAAGAGTAGGTGGAGGAGGATATCAGGAAGTGAGGTAAGGACTTGTTGGTGCACGCCATTTTTGTGTCATGTGTCGTGTAGTGACTTACATGGATATAGAGAGCTAGAATAATCATATTAAAAGGAGCCATCGAGGTCTCCTAACAAAGCCTTCCATTTCACAGATGAAAAAACCCCGGGGCTTAGTGATATTAAGGGATTGCCCAAGGCACAAAGCTATATTATTGGAGATCCAACACAGCTGTTGGTTGGTGGAACCGATGCTTTTACATCCTCTGTCAGATTACTCACCTGCCCTGCCCATGGTATATAAAGCAGAGCAGGAAACGAGCTGTCCTCTGGAGCACAAAGGACAGTGATGTGTATGGCCAGGTGCAGCGTCACTCTTCTGTTTCAGGAGTGGAGACAGACCCGGGCTTTTTCTGCTAGACTTCTTGACTCTTGATTTGGAAATGACACTGTATTGGGAAATACCGTGCTTCTGAATACTGTTCATTCGCGGGGCTCTCTACTCACTTTTTTCAGGTAGTTTCCTTTTCAGCCTTGCCTTGTTTTGATGCATAGTTAAAATTAAGGGGAAGAGTGTGTTCCGTCAGAGCACATGTTCACATATCACAGTGGGCATCTGTGCTGTGAACTCAGATTCATCAAAAGTCAGTTTTGCGCATTCTTTTGTGAGTTTTGTTGAGGGTGAAGTTGAATTTGGACACTGATTTAGATGAATATGAGAGCTTGCTGCTGCCTGACTGTAGGTGGAGAAAGAGACGTACACGGTCAGGGTGCCCAAGATGGCTGTCCTCTTGTCCTCTGTACGTCTCCTGCCTACCAGTACCTGCTTCATCTATATCCTACTCACATGACTGACCTTTCTACACTCTTATTCCCTGCCCCCTCACCCCATGATTATTCTTATCAAAGGCGCAGCGACGGGTGTGCCCTCTGTTGGCTTCCCTGGTGACTGATGAGCCCACCTGACATCAGGTTCCCTGCTGCTGGTCATCTCCTTCCACTTGGGAATGAAGACTACCCCCATGTCCCGCCTGCCTTCTGCACACAGTGGGATGTCACTCCAGGACCTCGTTTCAGACGTAAAAGATCCCTGCTATCTGTTAAACCATTGATAGCTCTGTTGCTGACCTCAGGTTCTTTCTTTGGTCTTAAAGCTGGGCATGTACAGGCCTTGTACAAGGCCTTCTGTGTGCAGCCCAACTGAGGTATCTTGGAAAATCAGTTCCTAACCGAGCCACATTCACTGGGCTCATCCTGTGGCTTCTGGAGCTTGGCCAGCCATCTGGGTGAATATAAGAAGCCTGTATTTGGGGATGCTTCTTACTGCAGGTGGTTCCTTTATTGTTTTGTACTTGAGATCCCATTGTTTGCCCCTTGGCCACACCTGGTTCAGCTTGTGGGCTGATTGATGGAAAATGAGACCATGTCCTTTCTCCAAAGATGTGTTCCTAGCCACTCCTGAATTACAGGAGTTAGGTTTGTTGACTGTTGGCACTCCCATTGTCTCCTTGGCATAGATACCAGCCAACTTCCCCATAGTCCATTTAGACCTTTTCTACCCAAACAGTGGATCACATCATTACTTGTTTCTAGTTGGGAGAAGAGAGAATGAACCAAGATGTGTGAACCAGGAGCTGGCAAGCATTTTCTGTAAAAAGCCAGATAGTAAATATTTTAGGATTTATGGGTCACACTGTTTCAGTTGCAGCTATTCAACTCTGGGTGTTGTAACACGGGAACAGCTGTACATAGTACATAAATGAACGGGTCTGGCTGTGATCCAGTATAACTTTTATTTATAAAAACAGGTGTTGGCCAGACCCATTGGCTGACCCCCATTGTATACTGATACGGCCTTGGTAAAGTTTAAGACTTATGGAGTAGGTTACACTTGCTTGATTGCCCCAGCGTCTACTTCTGTGGTTTCAGAGATTGGAAGCAGCTCTTGTTAAAGAGTACAGGTAAACCAGAAATGAAAAGCTTCCCCCCCCCCCCCCCAGCTCACAGCAGTTGATCAAGGGACTGGCCTGGTCTGTGACCGATAACTGACATAAGAGAAGCTACTGATAACGTTGTGCATCTCATCTTTTTTTTTTTTTTTAATTTAAATATTTATTTATTGAGCTCTGCCAGGTCTCTGTTGTGGCACGTGGGTCTTCTGTCTTTTGTGGGATCTTTTTAGTTGCATCCTGTGGGATCTAGTTCCCTGACTAGGAAGCGAACCTGGGCCCCCTCTGTTGGGAGGACCTCAGCCTCCAGGGCCACCAGAGACATCCCAGTATCTCATCTTTAAAGTCTTGCAGTTCTGCTGAAGCTTGAAGCCTATTCCAAAGTATTAACCAAAGACACCATGGTCCCTTTCTGTCTCAGTGGAAGTAGAGGATGCTTAGCTGCTTGCTCAGTGGCAGGCCAGAGGAGACTGTGATGGCTCCTGTGTTCCCATGGACCTGGCTGGCTGTGTGCAGGGCTGGAAAGGTAAAGGCCAGAGTTCAGGCTTGTGGCAGGCCAGGCAGATCAGTAGCTCAGGCGCGGCCCACTATGTCTAGGCGGTGTGCTGCATATCTGATGAGAGCACAAAAATGCTTTTTTTGGAAAATGAGCTCAAGAATAGATATTTGTACCAGCATGTTCGTAGCATTGTTGTTCACAGTATCCAAAAGATGAAAGCAACCCAGTGGTGTACTGCATTGATGATTGAATGGATAAAGAAGATGTGGTCCTGGAGAAGGAAATGGCAACCCACTCCAGTGTTCTTGCCTGGAGAATCCCGTGGACAGAGGAGCCTGGTGGGCTGCTTTCCATAGGGTCACGCAGAGTCGGACACGACTGAAGTGACTTACCATGCATTCATGCACTGGAGAAGGAAATGGCAACCCACTTCAGTGTTCTTGCCTGGAGAATCCCAGGGACGGGGGAGCCTGGTGGGCTGCTGTCCATAGGGTCGTGCAGAGTCGGACATGACTGAAGTGACTTACCATGCACGCATGCACTGGAGAAGGAAATGGCAGCCCACTCCAGTGTTCTTGCCTGGAGAATCCCAGAGACAGAGAAGCCTGGTGGGTTGCTGTCTATGGGGTCGCACAGAGTCGGACACGACTGAAGTGACTTAGCCCCAGCAGCAGCAAGATAAACGTACAGTGAGACAAACAGACATAACCAAAAAGAAACAGTAAATTAACAAAATACATTTGAAGATCATACTGTTTTCATCCTTGTCCATGGAATTTGTGTTTTGTCTTTCTGCCTTTTTCGGTGTCAAAATAGAGGAGATTGTTTGCATCTATAGAGAATAAATTGTAACCATAATCTTTACTTTCGGTAATGAATAAGTAAGGTTAAAACTGTCTCTATGATTATAAAAACTCATGGAATTATACAGGAAGCTTTCATTGCAAAGAATTTTAAAGTTTCTATATTAAAAAAAAAAAAAAGATGTGGTCCATTTTGTTCCATACATGCAGTGGAATAATATTCCATATATCCACTGGAATATCACTCACCCCTAAAAAGGAAGGAAATTCCAACACAAAGCGCAAATGGATGAACCTTAAAGACATTACGCTACGTTTTGAAATAACCTGGTCACAGAAGGACAAGTATTGTATGATTCTTCTTAAATGAGGTAACCAGAGTAGTCAAATTCACGAAAAGAGAAAGTAGAATGGTGATTTCTCGGGGCCTGGGAGGAGGGGATTGGGGTCAGTGTTTCATGGGTGCCGAGTTTCAGTTTAGGAAGGTGAGGTTCTGAAGATAGGTGGTGGTGACGGTTCAGTGTGCCACTGGACTGGACACCTAAAAATGGTTAAAATGGTAAGTTTTATGTATATCTTACTACGATTTAAAAAAAAGAGATGAGCGGAAGCCTTGTTAGCTAGTGGGCCAGCGAGATTGCTTACAGTGCTTTGTGACTGGAAAGACACTGGAAACAGAATCTGTGTCTCTGCCTAGATCCACTGGTCAGAAACATTTCATGCTGAGGGGTCATCTTCCTTCCTCCTTGGTGTCTGCAGGAAGTCACTTCAGTCTTTAGGAACCACAGTTTTATTAGCTCAGCCCCATGACTGCACTTCAGATGGTCACTTAAAAGGACTCAGCTTCCAAGAGATGTACCTTTAAGTGAGGCACACACCTTATAAACTTTTTATTTCTGTGGCAGTTTGTAAAATGTAAAAGTCATGTCATCTTAACAGAGCAAGCTGCTTCAGCTGCTCAGTCGTGTCGGACTCTGTGCAACCCCATAGTCGGCAGCCCACCAGGCTCCCCCATCCCTGGGGCTCTCCGGGCAAGAACACTGGAGTGGGTTGCCATTTTCTCCTCCAGTGCGTGAAAGTGAAGTCGGTCCGTCGTGTCAGACTCTTCACGACCCCATGGACTGCAGCCCACCAGGCTTCTCCGTCCATGGGATTTTCCAGGCAAGAGTGCTGGAGTGGGGTGCCATCGCCTTCTCCATAACAGAGCTAGAGGACCAGCGAAACACATCATGCTAACCTGTCTTCCAACAGCATCTTTCTTGGCATAGTCTACAAATCACAAATGCCTTTCAGAGCTAGGTTTCAGCCTCTCGTTTCGCTCCTGAGCGCTGGATCTGCATCTCCATTTGTCCTGTTGACCCTTACACTCATTAAGTCTAAAAGGAGGCCTCTTCTAAACCATCTCTTCTTCTGTCCCCTCTGTTTAAAGATGGCACACCATCCGCCTCGTCATGTAGGACTGAAACTCTCAGGTTGGCTGTATCTCGTCCTCTCTCTTTCAGGTGCCTTTTGTGACACTTACCAGTAATGATAATTACATAGTTATCTACAGGATTATAACTCCATGAGAGCAGGGTCTATGAGTGCAGCATTTAGTGAGGCATCTGCAGAGCAAGTGCTCAGTAACCCACTGTCCTAATTCAGACCCTCTTCACCTTTGCCTAACCTGGGGTTTCTTTAACTCTGGCAGCGTGCTAAGAATCGCTGCAGACCCTTTATGGGCTGATCCTGGTGCAGCCAAGGGATTGGTTTTCAGGTCCGATCATGTCATTCTCCTGTCCCTTTCATTCTCATTCAACAGGGTATCAGCAGATAATGTCAGCGCCTCCCCCGAGCCGAGCACTGTCCGAAGTGCCGGGGCAGGAGCAGGGCAGGCAGAGCCCTGGTGTGAGCTAACCTTCCCCAGCGGGGCACGGCGAACAAATGAGCAGGTATAAAATGTCCAGCAGTGATGTGTGCTATGGAGAAAAATCAAGAAGAACAGTGAGGGGACTGGGCGCCGGGTTTTTTTGGAGGGGCCTGAGCCAGTCTCTCTGAGTAAAAGACCTGAAGGAAGTGAAGGAGGAATCCATGAGCGTATCTGAGTACTCTAGGCAGAGCGAATAACCAGCACGAGTGGAACAGGAGCATAGTTCGCCTTTGTGGGGACAGCAGGCAGCTGGCGTGGTAAGAATAGGGTGGCCCAGGAGAAAAGTAAAGGGACCCAAGAGCGGAGGGGTAGCCCCCAGCCCAGCACAGTTCCTTGCACAGCACAGTACGGCTCACAGGTATGTGTTGAATGAGCAAGTGAATGAATGAAGCCGGATAGTGTTTGTTTATCTACGACTGAATGAGTGAGGCAGCAATGAAGGCAAGGCAGAGTGGGTCTTAGAGGTGTATCCAAGGCTGCAGGTATATCTAAGGTAGGATGCATTTCCCACAGTTCAGGAAGCAAGCACACAGTATTGTTTGCACTTTCCTCTTATCCCGTTCAGGAGAGAGAATGCTAATGGCCAGAGCAAGAGAGACCAGTTCAGGCTTGTTCTTGAAGGAACGTCTGTTCTTCCACACCACAGGGAAAATCAGAGGTTAGAAACTTGCCAGCGGAGCAGGAAAGTAGAACAGAGCTGCTCAGCTCTTGGTGGGTTTCAGAGGGGCTCCTGCCCACGTTGGGTGAAGCTCGTCTTTTGTCCTGCATGTCCGTAGGCTGTCGCTATTAAGTCGGCGAGACGTGTGGGAGAGCCGTGGGGTGGTGGAAGCAGGAGCAGCAGGCGGTGGCTGGAAGGACTGCTGGTCTAACTGAACCTCTGATTATCCTAAGCTGCTGTAAGAAATCCGAGGCTGCCTCCTGTGAGCTTTAGGAGGGAGAAGCTTAAGGATGTTCTGTGGGTGTCGACAGCCACCCTGGGCGACTTTTCTAGATCTCCACGTGTGTTCTCGATAGTCCAGTTCCTTCAGACCTGGCCCCTCTCTGCCCTTCCCTCCTCATTGCCCACGGGCTCCAGCTGCTGACTGTCCCTTAGGACCTCAGTCCTCCGTCTTCTGGGCCCCCGCTCTGCTATTCCCTGGGCTTGGAGTATGCGCTCACCTCGGCCAGCGGAATCCTACCCACGCTTCGCAGCTCCTTTTATAGTTTTCTCTTTTCAAGGGGAGTGAGGCGGCCAAACACTCCTTCCTCTGTTCTCCTCAAGCGCTCTGCCTTTGTGACCGTTCAGCCCTGTCTTGTGGTCCTACGTTTGCACACCTGACTCCCTGCCAGCCTGTATGGGCAGAGACTCGTGCCATCTGCTTTCTTTTGCCCTGTCATGGTGGGGAGATGTGTAAAATATGACAGTTCTCTCATATCCTTCCAGGTATAGTCAATCTCTCCCACTTTACTTCAACTCCTGCTTACTCAGAGTAACGTTGTTGCATCAGCCTCACTCCTGCCTAGGAGCCGGTAAGCCATGCAGAATCTCAGGCCCCACCCTGGAACTTCTGAGCTAGACTGGTGATTGTTATGTCCTGCGCACCTGACAGTTTGAGAAGCGTTGCCTCCACACTTTGCACCTACCACCCCCCACCCCCGCCCTGCTTAGCATACTGACACACTGCTGCGTGAGAAAGTCTTTCTCCCCCTCTAGACGTTGCGCTTCGGGAGCATGGGAAGCATATATTATCTAGCACTGTTCTTGGCATGTTTTAGGTTCTCAGAAGTGTTTGCTGAATTCCGCTCCAGGCCTCTGGCGTTAGGCTGGAGATCCTCCTGCAGTCAGCATGTTGTTGCAGTGCATTTAGCTCTGCATGATGCTTTGCTGCGTGCCAGGAGCGGGAGTCAGCCCCTTTCTTTGGCCTCTAAAGATTGGTAGGGGGAATAGATAGCCGTCAGTTAACTGTGAGACAAGGCAGAGTGTAGTCAATAACTGCACCAGAATCACCAGAGGCCTGAGGGATGGCAGTTACTTCCACTTCAGAGGGTTTGTGATGGATTCATCGCAAGGATGGTGTCTCGTTGGTGCCTTGCCAGATGAATAGGGCTTTGATAGACAGATGTGGTGGGAAGAAGCATCCCAGCCTGGGGAGAGCCGGTTCAAGGGCCCAGGCTTGCAGGCATGTGTGCAGGATGTCTCTTGAGCAAGTAAGACATGGGAGAGCCAGGTGGAAGGCGCAATTGGGAAGGTGGGTGGCATGCTGACTGAACCCCTTGAATTCGCACGGCCAGGCATTTGAGCTGGTGAGAAGCATTTGCAGATCGAGTGTGGCTGGTGTGGTTAGCTGTTCAGTGGTCTCTGAGGGCTCCTCCCCCCTGTCTCCCTTTTTCCTCTCATCCTTCCCTAGTGGACGCGGGTGAGGTGGGGGTGGGTTTGAAAGAGGTGGGGACAGGCCTGAATGCTTAGCCCGCTCTGACTGGCTCATTCCGTGGGACCAGAGCCCCACGTCTGTTTTTAGTGCTAGCTGGTCAGCCACTTCCTCCCTCACCTCCTTCCTGAATCACTTACCAGTGGGGCCCCCTGAAGCGGAGAGACCCAAGCTTCATCACAGAGTGTTTCACACTGTGCTTTTTGTTGTTGCTGTTGTTGTTAATTTTTTATTTTGTATTGGTGAAAGTGAAAGTTGCTCAGTCATGTCTGATTCTTTGCGACCCCATGGACCATAAAGTCCCTGGAATTCTCTAGGCCAGAATGCTGGAGCGAGTAGCCTTTCCCTTCTCCAGGGGATCTTCCCAACCCAGGGATCAAACCCAGGTCTCCTGCATTGCAGGCAGATTCTTTACCAGCTGAGCCACAAGGGAAGCCCAACAATACTGGAGTGGGTAGCCTATCCCTTCTCCAGTGGATCTTCCAGAACCAGGAATTGAACCGGGGTCTTCTGCATTGCAGGCGAAATCTTTACCAACGGAGCTACCAGGGAAGCCATTTTTTGAATCGGGATTTGGCCAGCTAACAGTGTTAAAGATTCAGGTGTACGGCAGAGGGACCCGGCCATACATGTACACACCTACATATACGTGTACGTGTACATTCTCCCCCAGACTCCCATCCCATCCAGCCCACCACCCAACACTGACCAGAGTCCCATGTGCTGTAGAGTAGGTCCTTGTTGGCTATCCATTCAGAGAATGGGCTTTAAAACGGCATCAAAACCCCAGACCGACCCAGTTCTGGGCATTCTGTTGTCCTTGTCTCATCCCCAGCCCCGTGGGGTTTGCGAGGACTAAACATTGCTGCTTAGAGTGGGATGAGCATCCTTCTGCCCCTGTCCGGAGCTGGGGGCAAGCTATCCAGGGACACAGCCCACCCCCTTGTCAGACACGGCCCTGAGCCAGACACCTGCAGCAAGGCTTGTTTGTTGCTTCTAGGGTCCAAGATGCACTGTTAGCACAGAAGGCAAGCCCTCCGCCAGTTGGCCCCAAGCTTTATCCTCTTTTTCTTGAGGCTCTGACTTCAGCTGATGAATTTTCAGATGAGGTCAGAGAGTAACGCTCCTTATGCTCTCTTTAGTCAAGGGCCGGTATCCTCCTCCTGCTGGCTTCCCCAGCCCTGAGCCAGAAGATGAGGTGAAGCTCACCAAAAGTTGTGTGACTTGTACCCCAGATGAAGGACTGAGAGCTCTCACCTTTTAGATGAAATCATTTTAGGAGTCAGTCTGCGGACTCAAGAAAGAGGCACTGTGTGAAGTGCTAGGATTTAACCTTTCCTTTCCATGGGAAGATTCTTCAGCCTGGATGGGGGGACATACATTGGGGGCAACATAGTGTGGTGTCTTCTGTGCTGGAGGCTTGTATCAGATGCTGGGAGTCAGGGATGCCCCTCAGAGGAAGGGGAGCCTTTGAGCTGGATCTTCAGAGGCGGAGGAGTAAATCACCAGGCAGAAAAGTAAGGAATAAGGATCCAGGCAAGGGAATAGGGCCTTGTAAGGGCATTGGCAGCAGCTCAGAAGAGAGGCACGAATGTGTGAGTCGCTCAGTCTTGTCTGACTCTGCGACCCCACGGACTGCAGCCTGCTAGGCTCTTCTGTCCATGAAATTCTCCAGACGAGAATCCTGGAGTCGGTAGCCATTCCCTTCTCCAGGGGAATCTTCCCCATCCAGGGATTGAACCCTGGTCTCCTGCGTTGCAGGCAGATTCTTTACTGTCTGAGCCACCAGGGAAACCCAGAAGAGAGGCCATGGTGAGGGATAAAACTGGTTCGTAGATGGGGCCAGTTTAGAATTTGGATCTGACTCAGGCAGTGGGGAGCTCAACAAAATGGGGACCGACGTGACCAGACTCAGTTTTAAATCGAGTTGATTTATTCACCAGCTTCATTCATCAACATATAAGGAGTGTTAATTGCTAGACAATCCCAGGAAACAGGAGAAAGATTGCTCCTTTGGTGGAACTCCTTTTAGCAGGATAGGTAAATTCATCATGTCAGGAAACCACCGTTGGCTCTTGTCAGGGTTACTGGTGACCTCCACGTCCTCGGTGCAGAGCTGCCTCACGACCTCAAAGATGTCCCTTGTGCTGCCCCCTCATCGTCATCCACCCCCGTCCCACCCACCATCCCTAATTGCTGGCAACCACTACTTTGTTCCCCACCTCTCATTTCAAGAATGTTATCGTTATGTAAAATGGAATCACAGAGTGTGTGACCTTTGAGATTGGCCTTTTTTCACTCAGTGTAATGCATTTGAGGGTCATCTAATTTGTTCTATCAATAGTTTTGTTTCTTAATAGATCTGAGTAGTGTTCCATGCTATGGAATGGATGTACCACATTTTGTTTAACCACTCACCCACTGAACCTTTAGGTTCTTTCCAGTTTTCACATATTACTAGAAAGGGTGCTATGAACATTCATTTACAGGATTGTGTATAAATGTCAGTTTTCATTTCTCTGGGATAAATGTCCAAGAGTACAATTGCCATGCCACATGGTAAGTTGAGTTTCAGTTCTAGAAGAAATCACCAAATTGTTTTTCAGAGTCACTGTACCATCTTACATTCCTGCCAGCTTGTTTGAGTGCAGTGGTTGATTTTGTGTGTCAGCTTGACTAGGCTATGGTGCCCAGTAGTTTGAGCAAACACCAGTCTAGATGTTGCTATGAGTATACTTTTTTAAGGTGTGAGAGTAAAGCAGATTACCTTCCAAAATGGGGTGGACCTCATCCAATCAGTCGACGGTCTTAAGAGCAAAAACTGAGGTTTCCCAAAGAAGAAACGGTTATTCAAGATTGCAACATAGAAATGCTTCCTGAATTTCCCACTTGTTGGCTTGCTCTAAAGATATCAGTTAATTTTTGTATGTCGAAGTCCTTTTTTAATTTTTCCTAAGGGTGTCCAATTGCTCCAGTCCTGTTTGCTAAAAAGACTGTCTCTCCCGTTTGAGGTGCGCAGATGCTTTTGTGCATTTGTCAGAAATCAGTTGGCTGTCCCTGGGCGGGGCTGTTCTGGGTTCTGCATTCTCTTTCGTTGGTCGCAGTCTACCCCTGCTCCAGGATGGCTGTGCTTACTCTAGCTTTCTGTGTGACAAATAGTGAAACGGGAGGAGTTGCTCCTCCCCCTTTATTTATTTTGTTTTACCTGTTTCCCCCATTTGAACCATTTTAAGCATACAATTCAGCAGCATTAGCTGCAGTCAGGATATTGGGTGTAGCCAGCACCATGGTGTATTTTGGAAACTTTTTCATCAGTTGAAGCAGAACTCTTATAAACATTGTGTAACAAGGCCCCAACACCCCTCCCCCAGGTCCTGGTTTCCTTTGTTTTATAGGGCTACATCTTACAGAAAAACCCAAACAAACTTAGTGCAGAACCCAGTATTTTCTTGTCCATGTGGTTTTCACGATTCTACACCCTTCATATAAGTGGAATCCTATAATATTGTCCTTTTGTTCCTGGTTTATTTTGCTTAGTGTAATGTTTTTAAGGTTCATCCGTGTTGTAGTATATATTAGAATTTCATCCTCCTTTTTAAGAAAAATAGTCTTTTTTTGTTTGTTTTTTAGAGCAGTTTTAGGTTTGCAGCATAACTGAACTGAAGACAGAGGTTTCCCGTACACTCCCTATTCGCACTGCACGCAGAGCCTCCCCACTATCACTGTCCTGCACCCAAGTGGTACATTTGTTATGATCAGTAAGCCTACATTGACACATCAGTATTCCCCAAAGTCTGCACTTTACGTTAGGGTTCACTTTTGGTGTTGTATGTTCCAAGGTTTTTGAGAAACGAATGACACATGTCCGCCATTTTAGTATCCCAGAGTAATTCCATTGGCCGGAAAACTACTTGGGCTCCACCTGTTGGTCCCTCCCTAACCCCTGGAACCAGAGGTCCTTGTACTATCGCCATAGTTCTTGCCTCTTCCAGAATGTTAGGTGGTTGGATGCATATAGTATATACCTTTTAAAGATTTTTTTCTTTTCACTTAAATGTGTATTTAAGGGTCGTCTATGTCTTTTCGTGGCTTAATAGCACTTTTCTTAACTCCTTTGGGAAAATTCCAGGGAGCGTGATTGCCGGATTACATGCTAAGAATATGTTTAGCTTTGTCAGAAGGTGCCAACCTGTCTTCCAAAGTAGCCGTCCCATTTAACATTCCCACCAGTGGTGAATGAGCGTTTTTGTTGCTCCACCTCTTTGCCAGCATTCAGTGCGGGCAGAGCCCTGGATTTTGGCCATTCTAGTGGGTATGTGTTGTTACTTTGTTGTTTTAATTTGTGTTTCCCTGATGACATGGTGTGGAGTGTCTAAATATGCTTACTTAATACACTTATTTTTTGCCATCTGTATTGAGGACTTGTCTGTTAAAGTCTTCCGCCCATTTTTAAATTCAACTGTTTTCTTATTGTTGGATTTTAAAAGTTTCTTGCATCTTTTGAATAAGAGTCCTTTCTCAGACATGTGTTTTACAAATAGTTTATTCCAATCTGTGCCTTATCTTTTTCTTGATTTCATTCTCTTTAGGGCGAAACAGTGATCTGCTATATGTATATGCTACATTTTGTTTATCCATTTATCTATTGATGGGCACCCGGGTTGTTTCCATCTTTCAGCCACTGTGAATACTGCTGCTGTGAACACGAGTGTGCAAAGAAATCTTTGAGACTCTGCGTTCAGTCCTTTCGGATTTATACCTAGGAGTGGGACTGCTGCGTCATATTGTCATTCTGTGTTTAACTTTTTGAGAAACCACCCGACTGCTTTCCGTCGTAGCTGCGCCATTTTGCTGCTCACCAGTAGTGCTCGCGAGTCCCAGTTTTGTCACATCTTCATCAATGCTTGGTATTTTCTGTTTGATTTTTCTTTTTCTTTTCTTCCTTGTTTTTTTTTTTCTTCTAATAATAGCTATCCTCATGAGTGTGAACTGGTATCTCGTTGCGGTTTTGATTTACATTTCCCTGATGACTAATGATGTTAGACATCTTTTCATGTGCTTGTTTGGCCCTTTGCACTTAATTTTTGTTCCAAACTGCTTTAGCTATTTTAGTTCCTTTGTCTTTCCGTATAAATTTTGGAATAATCTTGTTTATAGCTATAAAAAGACTTGCTGGAATTTTGGTAGGAATTGCATTAAATCTACACTAATTTGGGGAGAAGTGGCATCTTTATGTGTTAAATCTTGTAATCCTTGCACACAGTATGTCTCTCCATTTATTTAGATCTCTGATGTCTTTATCAGCATTTTGTAGCATATCAATCCTCTTAACTCGACTTGTTAGATTCACAGCATTTAATTTTTTTGAGCAATTATGTAATTGTATTTTAGATTTTGAGTTACACATGTTAATTGATAGTATGTGGAAATACAGCTAATTTTCTGTGATGATATTGTGTCCTGGGGCTTACATACTGTGACCTTGCTGAACTCACTCATTAGTTCTAGGTTATTTCTGGATGGCATTTGGCATTTTTTGTGTGTGAGGAGGGGGCTGTGGGGGTTGGTAGATTGCCTTGGATTTTCTACATAGACCATCTTGTCATTGGCAAATAAGGATACTATTATTTCTTATTTTCTGAGGTGTATTCCTTTTATTTCATGTTGTTACCTTACTGCACTGGCTGGAACTTTCAGGACTGTGTGTAATAGCAATGGTAGGAGTAGACAACCTTGCCTTCTTCTTCTTAGCGAAGAGTATTCAGTCTTTTACTAGTAACTATGAAGTTAGCTAAAGGTCTTTTGTAGATGTTCTTTATCAAGTTGAGGCAATTCTCCCTATTCCTAGTGTTTTTAGAGTGTTTATCATGAATAGGTGTTGAATTTTGTCAAGTGCTTTTTCTGTTGTACATCCCTGATTGAGAGGGTCATGTGATTTATTTTTCTTCTAACCTGTTTTTATGGTGGATCATATTGACTAAGTTTTGAATATTAAATCTGCTTTGGATCCCTAAAATAAACCCTACTTGGTTGCAGTATATGATTAATTCTTTTCGTACATCACTGAATTCTGTTTGCTAGTATTTTGTTAAAGGTTTTTGCGTCTATATTCCGGAGCGATATTGATCTATAGTTTCCTCTCCTCCTTGGTCTAGTTTTAAGTATTAGGCTAATACTGACTTCAGTTTGAGTTGTCCCCTTCTCTTCTGTTTTCTATAAGAGGTTGTTTAGAATTGGTATTAGTTCTTTTTTAAGTGTTTGGTGGAATTCTCCGGGTCTCAGCCTGGAGACCTTCTTTTTGGGACTTTTGAAATAACAGAATCAATTTCCTTATTAGCTCTAGGGCTATTGTAGTGATCAGGGTCTCATTTGGTGGGCAAGGGGAAGGGGGAAAGGTGAGCTAGGAGTAGCATTGCTCCGGAATCACAGTTCACACTTATGGGGGAACACCGAGTGGCCCTGGCTCTGTCCATCTGACCTCGAGGAGGTCACGTGCCCCAGGTACGATGGGCAGTCAGGTGCTGGGCTTCTGCCTATCCAGAGTCAGGCAGTTTTCCCCATCTTTGCGGCAGATAGCTGTCGACCATTTCTGCGTGCCCTGCGGTGTGTTCCCAGTCACTACAGCACTGTGTTTGCCGTATCCTTGGATGCCTGCAGCAGATGCCAGCACCATGGTGTTTTCATGCACCGGGTCCTTGAAGCCCTAAGTGGTGAGCTGAGTGGGGTCCTTGAGGTAACCACCAGCGGGCAGTCAGAGCTGAAACCACCTTTAGTTAGAGCCCATTTGTTAAGACCAGGAAGGAAGGTCCCCCTTTCTTACATTTTCCCAGGGCTTTCTCCAGACTACAGTGCTCAGAACTCTTAATTCTTAATAGCAGAACCAGCCTTAGCAGTCTGGACCAGTCATTCATTGTCTCCTGTAATCAGGCAGGAGAAAAGATGGGGGACTGAAATGCTGCCAAGACTCTTGCCCTGTGCGGTCAGCCTCCTCCTTCCACCGCATGCTTCATCACATGCGGAAGCTGACGGAGCCCCCGCCAGCTCCTTGTTACCTGGAGCTTTTATCATCACCATTGTACTAATAGAGAGGATTCATAGTAAATATATTCTTACACATCAGTAATACATAGTTAACAACTTTATATTACATAGCTATATAGAGATCATCTTCTATCTAGTTGACAATAATTATTTATAATAGATTGTTATTGTAGTAGCCATCAAACATTGTGGTTATTTGAAGATTTGTTGTATCTACTTATATATGTAAGAAAGTTTTGAAGGAAATGAGTAGAAAATTCACAATGCCCCCTGCTCAGTCTTCCATATCCTTTTCTAAATTTAACTGAAGGAACCTGTGGTCCACTTTGACTATCATTTTTAGTGAAACTGCCATTTTTTTCTACCATAATTAATTTATTTTCACAGAGATTCGTTGATTTTCTGTGTAGCCATTAAGGATGGAGTTCGTATTTCAATTTCAGTAAATATTTACTGAACTATTTAGGGGATGTGCAAGACCCTTATTACCTCGAGGAGTTTGAAATCCACTGGACTGATAAGAACAGAAAAGTATCATGCTTAAGACTGAGGCTTCACATCTCAAACATGGAGTAGCTTTACTTGTCTGACATGTGAATAAGATTTTGGTCTGGATGGACAGCCAGGCCTAACTGGCTTTGTGCTGGGTGGTTGCTGGGTAACGTGGGGGATTGGTAGGTTCCTGAGGTCTGAAGGCAAGTGCTCAGGGCATCTCCAGGCAGTCCACCTCCTGCATTGCTGATGGACCAGGCTGCGTTATTTGCTGAGGCTCATCAGCACTGAAACTCCATGGGGGTGTTGGAGAAAGGATGATTGAGTGTGTAACTATGGTTAAAAGACTGAAGTTTAAAAAAAAAAAAAAGGCAATGGGTGGTAGCAGGCCCATACAGGCCATTCATGACTCCTGTGGGAATGCCTCTGTTTCAGGCTGAGCTCACTTCCTTTTCGAAAGGAACGAGTATTTTTGTATTAGACACTGTATCTCAGCGCTGGGTTCCACAGACGGTAGACAGTTCATTCTAGTTCAGCAGGGGACTCTGAAAGTCAGGTGTGATAATGGTGGGGCATGGGGTGGTGTCTTAAATAAGCGATCAGCATCTTTCCGTTTCTAGAAAATGTGCTCACCTCCTTCTTGATAATATTTGTTCCCTGTGACTGTAGAGCAGAGGTCAGCAAACTTTTTCTGTGAAGAAGCGAGTAGTAAATATTTCTGGGTTTGCGGGCCATTGGTCACCATCACAGCTACTCAGCTTTGCTATTGTATGGGCATGTCTGTGTTCAAAAACAAAAACTTTGTATATGGTTACTGACAGTTGGATTTTATATGATTTTCACATGTCATGAAATGTGAGGCTTGACTTTTTTCAACCATTTAAAAATGTGAAACCTATACTTAGCATAAAAACAAGAGGCAGGCAGGCCAGATTTTGGCCCATAACCATGGTTTGTTGACCCTTTCTTTAAAGGAATTAAAAATAACTTCTGTGAAATTCTCACTATAACGACATTTTCTTTCTTTGACAAGCACTCATGTAGCACATCATATGTGCCATGCACTGTTTTAAATGCCTTGCACTAAATGCCAATATAATTCTCACAATAACCCCATGAGGGAGGTACTATTTACTCCACTTTTGCAGATTCCTGAATTGAGGCAGCAAAGTTAAGTGACTAGCCCAGGGTTACACTGCTAGTAAGTGGCAGAAGGTTTGAACCCAGAGTAATTAATAATTTAGCTGGTAATTTAGTTCCAGAGTATCTGTTCTTATCTACCATGATAACTGTCTCTCTTAAAGAGACAATTATTGACTTTCTAGCAAGAAGGAATTTTACAGATTAACCCATGCCTACCCATTTTTATAGGCTCATCCTTACCACAACATTCATACCTTTTATGATTCAAATGTGTGCCTTAGTGAAATTATGAATTACTACTTGTCACGCAATTTTAGCATCTCTTGTGACTGCCTAAAAGCTTAGTCTTAAACCTCACTGATCCCAAGGGCATTCTGTCTGCACAGGCAAGGCACTTAACTGTTCGCTTACTGTTTTATTTATGTTTATGGTGGGCTCCTTGAAGGTAGGAGCAATAGTATCAAAATGTTTCCCATAAAACAAACCTATTCTAGGTGTAGCTTTTGCTTTCTTTGGGGATGCCTGTCTCAGATTACTCCCAACTCAGATTTTGGCCTGCTGCTTTTCCTGCCTGAATAAGCAACTAGTTGAATCTTGAGTCCCACCTGCCTTTGACAGGAACAGAGTTCGTGGTGTCATGCTACACTGTCTGTGTACTGATGCAAAGATACCTGGGCAGAGTCAGGAACGAAAGGTTTCTTAGTCTTTCCATGGAAGAAAATGGGAAGAGGGTGTGTGTGTGTTTGTGTGTGTGTGTGAAAGCAAATCACAGCTTAGGTGGACCTGAGGTGCTCACGAAGAAAATGGGAAGAGGGTGTGTGTGTG